>NSJW01000967.1:0-373614 GCA_019955255.1 Castanospermum australe
GAGCTGTTGCCATTGTTGCCACCTTGGCCACAAAAAATGACATCTCCTTGTTCCCTTCCCTCTTTCTTAAATTTCTCCAATTTTGATACCTTACTGAGTGCTTGCTTGCTTGCTTTCAATGTATCAAACATGCATTTTTGCATAACAACATCAATGGTAATGACGCATCACATATTTAAACTTGGTGTCTCACCAAATGCTGTAAGAAGGTGACTTTGACATCAGGTTTGGTCGCAGTGGGGAGATGAAACCTCAGTCTAATTGAGTGGATTATTCACTAAGATGGACGATGACGAAAATTGCTGCTGGCAGTAGCACATAACTTGTAACCTCCTCTAACATCAACAGAGAACTTGTAACATTAATTTGCTAGAGCACATGATCCTGTACTCCTGTTTCACAAAACAAAAAAAAGCTCTAGTTTAAAGAGAATGAGACTGTTATCAATTATCATTATCAACATTAAATCAAGTTGATCAGCACCATGTGATCATTCCAAAGGTTTCATTAGTTCTTCTATGATTTTTTAAAATATTGGACAAATAAGTTAACCATGGTTAGATATCAAGTTAGTAGGAATATTCTGTTGGCATCTTACATGGTTCTGTTAGTTAGAGGAGTCCGATGGGGTGGGCTGTAATTTCTAGATGAGATGGAGCTAATGTTGTTTCACAATACCTCAAGGAGGAGTCCATAATGTTTGGTTGTTGTTTATGAATCATTAGTTTGGGAAGTTGGCTTTTCAATATTCTGCTTTTCGATGATTTCTGTTTACAGTTTTCTCAATTTTCTGAATTCAAGCATGGAAACTATCCATAATTCACAAACTATTATGAAATAAATTCCATTACTTGTTGTCTGTCTAAGAAGTTGGAAAACTCTATCTATTATTGATTATACTTTTTCAGTTATTTGTCTTAATGTAGTAGAGTGGTGGCGTATTTCAGGCCGAAGAGCTTATATGAGATACTTGGATAATATTTATAAGCAGAGTGACATATCATGGTTTACACCAGTGGAACTTTTTAAGGTACACTCTCTATGGGATAAAGATTTGCAAGTCTTTAATATATAGAATAACCTGGCTCAAGCTTTATCTGATTTTAATAGTCCTCACTTTGATAAGATGCAAATAGTTATATTTTTGTCAAAATCATTAATTGAATCAAGAATTTATTTTTCCTGAGTTGGCATAGAACTTTCAACCTTTAAGAGCTATTGTTGTGGTAACTTTCAACCCTTTTGCCAGGGGGTGGGGGGGAGGTTCACAACAAGTAGTCAAAGCAAAAAGGCGTCCTTAAGGCGTTAGGGTTTTTTAACGCGTTGAAGCGAGAGGCGCAAAAAAGCATTTACGCACGCCCACTGACGAGATTATCCCCCTCCACTAATGCCCGTTTCCTGGAAGCAAAGAAAAAATAATGTGCTTTGTATAAATCCCCATTAAGGCACATTGAAAATCATGCATATACATGTTGGCAGTTAATAAAATCTAAAACAAACACTCTAAATACTTATATTACATGAAAGCTTTCAAATAAGTTAAGGCTTCGAAATTTAGGATCTCAAATCAATTAGCTTAGGCCTCCAAAAAAACCAAAATTAAAACATGCCATTCTTTTAGGCTAAATAAGTCCAACTTACTTAGTTATATGGATTTCTTTAAAAGTTTTAACTTGACTTATATGATAAATAGGTCAAGTGACAGCGTAGTTTATTTCAACTCTTATATGTGTATGCAATCAACAATAATGTATGCAATTTTTACTTAATTATATAATTAATTACATTTGAACTTGTTATAAATTGATAAAATAAATGATTAATTGGAGCACTTGAGTACAACACTTTAAATAACTAGTGTGCTTTTACTAATTAATGTTGTCAAACTGTAGCTAATTTTAATTATTTACTATTGTTTTATTACGATATGAGCCATTATAAAAATTATCAATATATTTAAGGGTAATACGTTCAAATTAAATTTTAGAGAATGCAATCAAACGAATAGAGTGAGATGAAAAAGTGCAAATAATCCATGATTAATTAATGGCAAATAAATAACAATTATTAATGATGATTACACGAGAAATAAGAGTGATATTTTAATTTCACGATTAAATAAAATACAAATTGTGCATAACTATTAACTAATACTATATATTTTGAGAGTTTTATTTGAATTTTTTTTTATTTCTGTCAAATTCATGTATAATCATACAACAATTTGTAAGGAATCATGTTAAAATAACCTCCCTAATAGTAATGATCATGATATTACATTTGAGCGTAATTTTTTATGTTATTTTATATGCTTTTTAATATGTCGAAGAAAGAAGAATACTAAACACAAAGAAAGATCGAACAAGGAGGAAGTGAATACTAACACTCGAATACTTTAGTAGTGAAGATTAATGTCACGCAGCTATATATAATCGTGGGGTCAAGACACTTATTAGAGATGAAAATGAAAAGAGTTTAATTTCTATCTATAGCTAGTGTAAAAAATTTTAAACTATTATCTAATCATCAGTTGTTAAATCATTAAAAAAGTTTGATTAAGATAACAATTACTTAAAAAATCAAATACTTAGTAAAATGTGATTAGATACTAGTATAAAAAAATTATATATTAATAGTAGATCAAAATTAAATAAAAAAATATATCTTTGTCTCATGAAGGTTAATTTACTCTATTATTTGTAAGGCAAAACGTGATTACTTTCAAATTAGTATTGTCAAAACCAGTCAAATCTAATGATCCATTTATGAATCAATAGAACACTCAATCAATAATGATTCAATCTCATAAATGGATTCATGATCAAATCAATTTGGATAAGTTAAAAATCAAACAAAATTATTTAAACTGGCCACTTGAATAGTTTTAATTGGCCTGTTATTTTTTTGAATTTTTTTTATTTTATGAATATTTTCATAAATTTCATGTTATTACATATAAATTATTTTTGTAACATCATCTGATTAGATCAACCAGTTGTTAAATTATTTGAATTTGAACTAGAAATTTCATCTGTCCATAGTCCAATTTAGTTTTAACGACATTATTTTCTACTTTATTTAACTAATTAAATTGTGCTTCCATGCATGGGTTATTCCTTGTCTTAAATAATGTTACAACAGTGTCCCTTCATTTTTGTTGTTCTATGTGTTAGGGGTTATTGGATGTCATTGATGAAAAAATCCTACTGTGGTAGAGCTTGAATATTGCAAGGGGCACATGTATGCCAGCTTCAAATTGAGTCATAAAGAGAATGAGCTTAAGGGTACAATGAGATCATGTGCTTTTGCCACCACCACAAACCACCACGAAACCAATTTGAGGCTTACATGAATTGAGTCAAGAAGCTCATACCCATATGATGACTTAAAAGAAGATAACACCAAATGGAGTGTCTCTAATTTTGCTCGCAGATATGTATCAAATTTTAAGATTTGATGAGAAAAATTTAACATAATAAATTTGATATAAATACTATTAAAAAAGTTGTATGATGAAAAAGACAATGAAAAAATTTATTTGTAGCACATTAAAGAAATTAAACAAACTGAGAAGTAGAGGTGAGTTTTTGACGATGGTTTTACTTACAATACAATTTTCTTTTGTTAAATTTAAATTCATTTAACATTGAAAGAACAATCAATATAGATGGAAAGGGACTCATAGTTGTCAGTGATGTGTCATGTATGGCATAGTATCCCACGAAATAGTCTTAATTGAAGTGAAAAGGAGAACTAATATAAAAGAACACAAGCAAAGGAAAGATTGATGTTTTTGGCCAAAATGGCTATCTTTGCTGGTTACATCAATGACAAGACACATACTAAACAGTCCTAGTGAACTGTTTTCGATTTAATCGACAGGAGAGAAGAAACTAATAAATAACCCTAGCTGGCTAACATGTGCAAGGATCGTCAATTAAATTATATTTGAGGACAAATATATATATATATATATATATATATATAGCCGAAGTTCAACTTATATAAATATAAGTTTTTGACATTTATATTATTTAATATTTTTTATAGAATATAAATTAAATTAATTTAACCATTAAATTATGTAATATAAATTTGATTGAACTTTTAATCTAACTATAAAATTTAATATTCATAAAAAATTAGTTAGTAGTGTAAATATATCAAGATTTATATTTGGTATAAGTGAATCCTTATACATGTGTGTGTGTATATATATATGAAATGTATGTATCAAGTGATATTATTTTTAATAATAAAAGATGATAGAAGTAAATCTTAATAACTAAATTATATACAGATAGTTAAAATTTAATTTTACTTATATGACCTTTTAAAAAAAGTATATAACTTTATGTGAAAAAAAAAGTTAATAAAATATCTTAAATATCTTTATATTTTTTATTTTTAAAAATTAAAAATAAGACATTATTACCTAAATAAAAAAAAATATATCATACTAACATTTACCCACATAAAAATTAATGGTAAGATATATATCCTCAAATGTAAATTGATTGATGATAGTTTCACATGTTAGTTAGCCAGTGTCATTTATTAGTTCCTCTCCTGTTGATTAAATTCGGTGAGACTGTTTAGTATGTGTCTTGTCATTGATTTAACCACCAATGATAGGCGTTAAAGTGAAATTATGATACCCGACAATAATACAAAAATGAGCCTTGCTATTTCACACCCACCTTTGTTTACGAAAACTTTTACGAATAGTTAAGTGGGACAGAAATCATGGGGAGACGGAAAAAAAAATAGAAATAAACAATTATGAAAAACAACTGTCATGAATATGTGAATTTGTAAATAAATTCGTGACATTACATTCGTAATATTTAGCATTTCTGTACAAAAATTACATTAGGCAGTTATATTAATTTTAAAATAAAATAAAAATTATTGAGTCTAAAACATTTAGGTTATGTTTAAATTAAAGAAAATTAAAAAAAGAAAAAGAAGATGAAGGTTTATTTTAAATATTTAAAATTTAAAATTTTAAAATAAACATTTATTTTTCTTTTATTTTTCCTTCGTTATCTTTCAATTCAACCTCTTAGAGTATAAAAAAATGCCCCGTGAATAATTTTGTGAAAATGAACATTAACATAACACGATAGACGAATACTGTAGTACAAACAAAATTGAAAATATCTGATTAGAATTTGAAATTTCATGCTGTATTTGACACGAGTATTTTTTTTTAAAAAGATGAAAGTGTAAGAGACATAAACACCCTACTTCCTCTTTCCCACCACTTGTGTCTCAATTTTGTGATTTCTTTCCACGTGGTGGGCATTCTAAATTCCAATGATTGAAATGCAAGTTTATGTCTGACTGGCATCAAGTTTGTGACTCGGGTAGTGATGGTCACATTTTGTCTTCATTGATGCCAGGTCCACTTTGTCTAAATCTTATATTATTAATTTTTTTTATATAAACTAAGAATATTTTTATAGGTTTAATTTTTGATGATGATGAGAATGATTATAATATGATATTTTTGATAAAATGCGAAGAAAATATGACTCTAAAAAATTTCTTAAATTACTAAATTGTGGATAAGAGAGAGAAGAAAATAAATGGTCTCATAAAGAGTTTATGGTCATGATTCAAAGACTTTTCTTTTTGTGATTCAAAACTCGTAGTCAATTTAACATTTTTTTTCTTCCAACTATTTCTAGATCATTAGGCAGTTGACCAAAGCTGTTTTATGTTTTTCATTACTCACAAGGTTGCAACTTCAATTTTTCACAACTTCAATTTTTCACAGGATAAACAATGATTTTACCTAAATGTCTCTTTAACATCCAACTTTTCAACTTCAAACAATAACTAAACGAAACAGTTGAATTCTATCCAAAGCTAAATTTTCAATAACTGTATTTAGCGTGAAATCATCATTAATAGTTTCTTCTCAAGTTTTCTTCAGTTTTTCTCTACCTATTCTAATCATACCATATTCCATTTAGTGGTGTGTTTAAATTAAACTTATTTTATTACCAAAATAGTTTATAATTAAAATCTTTCTTAAAGAGCTCTTGAAAAAAACCATTAGAGCCTTTGCTGGTCTTCTCCTCACATGTTAACATCCATGAAGCTGTAAATGTAATAATCATCTAATTAAAAATCCTTAGATGTCATGGTACAGAGAAAGTGTACTTATAAATTATGCTACAGACATTTGATTGCTATGTAATTAAACATAAACTGCTGCATCCCAACATTATAATTGGAACAGAGATCTTATCTGAGCTTCAGATTTCAATCTTTTATTATAGAAATTATGTACGTGCATATACTACTTTACATATCAACAACCAGGTGCATTGATGGTTCACTGTTCGTCATGTGGACAAGATTCAAGAAACTCCCTCATTCTCAGTCGTTCATCCTTTGTGAGGTCAGGATCATCGCCGGTCAATGTCTCCCGAAGAGAGGCATGAACACTGCTGGGATCGTCAAGGACCTGTTCATAGAGGATGAAAAGAGTGAAATCCAGAATTGAGAAAAAAGTACCGCACAAACTTCTGATGACTTAAAAATGCATAATGGACACAATCAAAGCTCAGATGGTAGGTAAAATAATGTCATAGGCTTAAGGAGATAAAAATTATCGCGATTGCGAGCAATATACGTTGCGATCCATTGTATCTATATTTGAACAAATTATCAAGACAGATTCTAGCTTCCTTTCACTATAAAAGAGCTTCCAGCAATGCCCTAGGATTTAAAGATATACGAGTTTACCACTCACAGAATTTCTCTATTCTGAGCTAGGTAGTTGAAACTCCAAACTTACTTGAAGAAAATTATTGACATGGCCGTCTTTGTTGGGAGAGGTCACAAGCTCATACTTGTTGCATGTCCATTCCCCATCAACAATGTACTTGTACTCGTAGCGTCCTTCCTGGTAAATAGGCCAAGAAGAAACTTATTTCTCATCAATCTAATGAAATAAACAACAGATTTGCATATCCGGAAACTAGCAAATTCATTGCAACATTAGAATTCTTGACTGCCTAGATACCGTTATAAAGCAATAATATTCGGTAAGTGTTTAAAAGTAATCACTCAATCCATTCTGAAACTACTCTCATAATTCTCACTAATAAGCAAAGTGTATCTAGATATGAAGGGACAATAATAATTTTAAATTAAACAGCTTATGGAAGAACCTCAGCCATGGTTCAAGCTACTAAATACAGTTATTCTCATAATGCGTAAGGTTGAGATGAAAGAACTTTACTATAAAGCTGATTTATCAGAAAATCCTGACTCTGTCATAGTGTCATTTCAGAAGATTTTGATGTGCTTAACTTATCAAACATTGTAAACAATTTATTCATTAATTCAGGTTGTTACATCATACATGTAAATAAATAAAAAGTGATAATATTAGATCCTTAACAAAAATGGAGTTTGATAAGGTGTCAATAGCATCAAGTTTGATAAGGTAGTTTTCTTTCTTATTTTCCCCCATGTATTGTTTTTAACCACAGCTGGTGATCAGATCTCCGGTTCTTTGATCATTCATCAATATAAGACCAAACTTTAAACTAATAACTGCACAGTTTTAACAAGTGCACTTACAGGCAATTCCCTCTTGAGAAACCACAGACCCTGTTTGTCATCAAAATCTAGGGGCATTCTCTGGAAAGGGATCAAGATATATTCAGCAACGATTTAGCATGAATTTCAAATCAACCACAACTCACATAATAGTAGTATAGCATATGTTTAAAACACAGTAAATAAGTCTAAAACTAGAACAGATCATGGTGGCAAGATGTCTGAAGTGTCAGGTCAACTTGAACAGCCCAGTAACAAAGTGAATTTCTAGGCACATATTAAGAATTAGTAACATCCAATAAGAAACTATAAGCTAATAATTTTTTGGGACCTCGACTAAAAATTGTCATCAACTTACTTATTACATTGATTCTTCAAGTGTTTCAGTAAATCTGAAATTGGAGTTTAACACACTAGATGAAGATGCACTTCCAGGATTTACTGACAAGATTACAAGTGACAATGGAGAAAAGGAAAAGAAACAAACAAACAAAGACCATTTCAGTAAGTATTCTTATTTCTTCAGTTTCTCACACCATAGAAATTGCATTCTATTAAATGTTGATCCCCATGAAACTGTGGACCAAGTACATGGCAAAATATAAAACTGACCACTCTGCTCTCAGACAGAAAGACGTCAAGAAGACACTTTCTAATGTGGTATCAATGATTGAGCTAAAATTCATCATAAACATACAATCAAAATGTGCAAGTTGCTTCCACATTATAATTCCTGTGAGTTATTTTGGTGCCAAGGATAGTGAAGAAATCATAATCTGAAAAACAATAGGAAAAGATTTTGAGGAGGGGAGAAAAGAGTAATGAAAGAGAAGCAGACAATTCTTGATTGTGGCTATGAAAGATCAAATATGTTTTCAAGCCAGCTATATTACTTTTACATGTGACAACATTGAATTTTCTACTGTCGTGCATACAAATTTAATTAGAAATTTGATCTCTTAGAAAAAAAATTAGAAATTTGCATTCTCCAGTTAAAAGTTCCCTTAATTGACAACATATATTAATCTAGGTTAGCAATACAAATGATGGCTAAGCTATCAGTTTATAGTTTAGTTACAGTTTCCTAATAATTGAATTAGCTTGTCTTTTTCTGGAGTTTTACAAGACCCCCATAAGTAGTTGTGCCATGATTAAATGGTGAAGGTATCTACAAGTTTGAAAGACCCATTAACCAAAGTAACATTACGGCAGCTTACATTTGTCAATATGTAGAAAACCACATTTCAAGAACCGCAATTGGGGATGCAGGTTGGCCTAGCATATACCTTGTTATCTAGACATTCATCGTCCAAGGATTTCTTATCTAAATTATTCAAATATATTCAAAAGATGCAATGGCAGCATATTTTCTCTTCTCAAATATTTTAACACTGCAATGTCAACCGTCTTTGTGTCAAATTATCAAAAGGACTCTTAATGTTCCACATTCACACTAACAAGCCACAGTAGTTTTAAAATATTCTTTAAGATAAAAGCTATATAAAACGAAAAACCCAACAGAAAACCAAAGACCTTATGTGCCGGCATGTTTTGAAAGAACACGATAAATGGTTGTAATGGTGATGATGATGCCATCTGATAATATTTCCAGGTTATGTCGTGATAGACTACTGATTGCTAAGGTCTACACTAGGAGAAATAAGGGGAGTAGTGGATCAGCACCCAGGAGCAAGGATGAGGAAATCATAAAAGAATATTCACTTGTGGACCCATTTACACTAATGGGCTCTGAGCATAACAGAAGGGGACATGTGGCAATGGAGAGAGAGGATTCAGTTGGAGGAGGGGTATAAGGAGAGTGAGAAGGTAGTGGGAGAGGTAGAAAAGAATTGAGTGAAAAGGAGTAGAGTGGGGAGGCTTGCACACCCCTTGAAGCGTCTGCACTATCATTTCTATTTTAGCACATTTTCCTCTTTTATTGCTTGTAATTAACCATTTCAGCACTGTCCCTTGTTTTAAGCAGTGTTAGGGAGAGTGAATTCTGGTGAATTAATACAAGTTTCCCAGTTTATTACTATGTTGATATCTGGTTCCTATCATGTAGCATTACAATTTCTATAATAGAGTAACTGAGACATTTCTTAAATCTAAACAAGAAGATTCAATCATCACCTGCCCCCATCCAATATCAAGTCCCGAAATTTCCACTGAAGAGCAATTGCTGTCTTCCCATGACAAAGTGACAGACTTCTTACTGAGTCCTGTAAGCTTTAAGTACCATAAATAAATAATGGTTAATGATATGATTAAAAAATCAGTATATATTTAAAATGATATTCACATATTTGTGTAGATATAAAGAGGGAATAAAGAAAACAAACAACTAACAGACAATATAATATTTTCGATTATATACTTAAGTGCCATGCTGCTTGGCATCGCTGGTCAAGTTTCCTATTCAAAAGGAAACATTTCTTTTCTGGTAACACAACTGACATTTGAATGAAGCAGTTCATGGTCCAGCTACAGAAGAAATTCCTTTCTTTCATTTTTCTTTTACGTCAATGATCATACTAGGTCCGCTGACATTTCTATTACGTGCTATAGGAGTTCATGAAAAGAAGTCATCATTTAATACAGAGAGATTGTTTGCAAAATCATTTAATACAGTGATATCGTTTGGCAGCATTAGCATATAGTTTTTCTTTTCTTTTTATGAGCAATAGGTATGCTCAACAACTACTTTGAAGAATTTCCTTTCAATATATTTTGCAAGGTTTGGGAGCAAAAAGGTGAAGTGCTTCATACTAACACATTTGCCTCAATTTCATCCAATTATCCAATATTAAGTTTTCGTAGAATATGCATCAGCAAATCTTAGAACCCCCCCCCCCCCCCGGGGAGCCCAAAAAGAATAACCTCCTCTTTTCATACGATTGGAACCTTAGAAATCTTTGCAACAACTCATTGTCATAGATATTTTCTGTTTAAATCATTAACACCAGGAAACTGCCTAATCCCTACTTAAGAACAAAAGAATACAGAAACAAGGTGGGTTTTGAACCACGATCTCACCCCCCAACATAAGTTCTCAAGGAAAACTAGGTCCACTTGTCCTGTTGGAAAAGTCAAAGATCAGCTGTGAGCTTCTTCCATTTGCAGAGCACCAAAGCTTAAGAAAGTGGGCCTCCAATTCAAGAAACTCACAAGAATGCCATTTTATTGTTTGAGATAATGTTCAAAAAGCACCTAGAATGGTACACTGCTTTTGTATAGCAACTAACGAGAAAAAGTCTAGTCATATAGGGACGATGGGATGATGTGTTACACTGCTTTTCTTTGCTGTCTTATTTTTCCATTTTTTGCTATGGAGGATCCCTTATCCTCCAAATTCCTTGTAATTTTCTTCTCTTCATCTTAATAAATTTCTTCTTTTATCAAAAAACAATAACAAAAAAAAAGTCAGCTTCTAAAAAACATGCACTAAAAGCATGCTTGTCCAATAAAAAAGATCAAAATCAAATTAAAGAACAGCATCATTTAAATTATCATCTTGAACTTTTCACAATAAATGATTCATGTCATCTTTCAAGGAGAAAATCACATATTAGGAAGATCACACTTATAATAGAATGTACGCATACCCATAGTAGTACAGGGTGCAACAAAGTTTCTAAAACCTTGGTCACAGGTATGGGAGGTTATATTACATAAAGGGGAATGCTAACCTACTCTCTTTCATGTGTAGATTAGCATTGTGCACTTTTTTAATTGGACAAATAATCCTTTTGTCTTTTCTTAATCAATTTAAATGACAAAGCATATTTTAGTAATTATAAACCTCATAAATTTTCCTTTTATAAAAAAAATATTTCATAAATTATTATCTCTTTCATCATTAATTGACATTATTAATTTCTCTCTCCAAAATCCAATGCAGGTTGCAGGTAATGATGATGAAAGAGAGAAGAATTAGTAAATAAAATTATTATTTTTTAAAGAGTAAAATTTATTATAATTGTAATTACTAAAATAGGCTTCATTATTTAAATTGATTAGAAAAAGATAAAAGGATTATTGTGTCCAATTAAAAAAGTGTTCAATGCTAACTTACACATGAAAGAGAGTAGGTAGCATTCTCCTTACATAAAAATATAAAAAATACCATTTCCATAACATTCTAACTTAACAGAACTACATAAAGTACATGTAGGCTAGCAACCCAAAGATACTTAAAATCAAACCCAGTGTCCCCAAAATGCAAAATTCCCATAACCACCCACCAATAAATTAGAGAAAGATGAAGACAACAGCTGACAGCATACTTTGACACAGCCTCTGAGGTAGGCTTTATGCTTTCATATTTGAAGGGATGAAGTACACTGAGTTTCATTTAGTAGAAAACTCAAAAGTCAAAAAGAAAAAAAACAAAAATTAGCAGCAAAACACTGCATTTTGAGTGCTTAAGCATACCGGCTTGTACTTGAGTCACATGACTCACACCAGCTCATTGCGATGTGTAACCAAGTCATACCCAAACATACCTAATTGCAAAACTTTTGAAAACAAACCCAAGTGTACCCGATATGTACCCAATGCGTGCCCATACCGTATGGCAACCATATAGGAGTACCCACGCATCCTCAATAACATAAAAAGCTATCACTTCAAAAATTGTAAAGCGCAAGACATATAAATATAGAAAAACAAATTGACTCACAATATCAGCTGTTGCACTTTTTATGGCATCCAGTTTTGGAAAGCACATCCTTTTGCTCTGTAGGAATAAAAAGCTCACGAAAAATTATAAAAATAATTCAATCACATTCCCCTATTTATACCAATTGCATTTGAAACTAATTTCAGAAGAATTATAACCGTCAAAATGCTGGAATGATAATTCTAAGACATACATGCAGAAAAAGAAAGCGATATTAAATTAATTTCTTAATGTATTAATAATCAGAAAACATGCCACAAATTTAGAGCAAGAACAACCCAGGAAAATATAATATTCATAAGATGCTAGTAAACTAGATGTGAGAAAATCAATATATCAGTAAGTAAACTGCCCAGCTCCATAATTCACAAACAGGTAAGAAACTATATTCCAATCTAATAGTGTTTCAACTATAACTGTACTAGCATTGGTAATTACTACACAATCATTATGCATAGAAATAACATATTCTGTAAACTTATTTCTAGATACTTTTTGAGTTAGGGAAATTAAACAAATAGGTTTGCCAAGCCGAAAATGGAAAAAATCTGATTCACAGTTAGATTTTGATACCAAGATACAGAGAGTTCTCTATATTCCAGAACCTTACGTCAAAAACCCAAAAGAAAAAACAAAAAAGGAAAGAATCACTTCATTTAATTCAAGCAATTAGTACTCAAAACCATGCAGCATATTATCTACCAAGAACCCAATACAATTAAAATATGCAACAATAAAAATAAGTATTGAGTAAAGTTACCTGAAGTAGTCTATGAGCATCATTAAGTTTATAACCCTGAACCCAAAACATATATGCCAACTGAGATATTAAATAAACTGTTAGTAAATGACCGATGGAAGATCAATCAATATATCATTTCAAATGTAACTGAGCTACAAAACAATTTAATCACGATGCATGTGATTTCATGCGAAAGTATTTGAACGAAAGAAACTTAGACCCCACTAACTTGTCCCTCTCTATCTTCATGCTAGTTTGAATCGGTTAACCCATTTTCCCCGTGTATAACTAGCACAGCAGCTCTGCGCTTTTTTATTGATCCAATATAAAGTTCCACTGAGTGATGTTAAAGTAATAATGAATATTTAGTCCACAAAGCACACATTTATTCTTAGATTTCTCTATTGAGAAAATAAGAAAATATCAATTTAAAGGATTTCTTTTCTACCCTTTCTCTATATAAAAACCAGGCCACATAGTCTTGGGTCACAGCTTTAGGAAACATATCTCTAGATGAAATTAGGAGTGAATACAGTGGGATGGCATTGGCCCAAGCCATAACAAGTCAAATGATTCTAGTAGTCCACAGCAAAAGGATACACGATAAAAAAGGCAGCTGAGTGCACAAGGTTTGCACCATTGTGGGGTCTGGGGAGAATCTGATGCTCTGTTAGCGAAGAGTCTGTTTTTGCGACTGTTGAAATTATAGGGTTTTAGGTAGAGAGAAGGAAGAAAGTAAAATGAAGATTAAATAATAGCATGTGATAGATGTGTTCGATGTGATAAATATATTAGATGTGTTGATATATTATAAAAGACAAAGCACTAACATCTATTTATATTCTAGTAATCCTAATCAAATAAGAAAAATAAATCAGGAAATATAATAAAATTATGATACGACTCCTAAAATTATTTCATCAAGTAGAGCACTAATTGATTCCACAATATATTCTAAAGATCTTATAAAAGATATTCTAAATATATTCTAACACTCCCCCTCAAGCTAAAGCTTACTAAGCTTTAAGCTTGTTACAAATAAATACTTTAATTAAATAACATAAATATAAAGTGGACTCCATAGCTGAAACACAACTCAGGATACTGGGGACGCTGGACAGATGAACACTGCTGAAAAGATAACTCAATAAGGAATGATCATCAGCCTACGTGAGACGAAAGGATTCTAGGATTCTGCTTGACCAGATGGCAGACCCAAAAGACTTAAGGATTCTAGGGTTCTGCTTGACTAGATAGCAAACCCAAACGACTTGAGATATTCTAAGGATTTGCTTGACCAGATGGCAGATCCAGACAACTTGAGTAAAAATACCACTAGTATGATTCATCAGTAGGAAAGAAGTCACCATCGGAATGATCGTCGATGGAAAGAGAATAACATCACAAACACAAGTATTGAAGAGATGTCACCACTGATATGAATCATAAGTGGGAAAGAAGTTACCATCGAAATGATCGTCAATGGGAAGAGAATAACACGACAAACATTAGTATTAAAGAGATATCACCACTGATATGACTCATTAGTGGAAAAGAAATCACCATCGGAATGATCGTCGATGGGAAGAGAATAACATGACAAACATTAATATTGAAAAGATGTTACCACTGGTATGACTCATCAGTGGGAAAGAAGTCACTATCAGAATGATCGTCGATAAGAAGAGAACAATATCACGAACACTAGTATTGAAAAGTCACCACTGATATAACTCATCAATGGGAAAAGAAATCACCATCGGAATGATCGTCGATGAAAAGAGAATAACATGACAAACACTAGCATTGAAGAGATATCACCACTGGTATGATTCATCAGTGGGAAATAAATCACCATCTGAATGATTGTCGATGGAAAGATAACATCACGAAATACTTAGTATTGAAAAAATCACCACTATCATTATCACTCCCCCTCAATGCTATGCTAGCATTGGAAAAGAGTCAAACAATAAAAAAGCAGAGAAAATAGATGAGAGAATGGACTGATAAAACAATAAAGGAGAATTTACAAAGGAATTCTATAGAACTCAACACAGCGAAAAAGCATTGACACATTCAAGGCGGATGGCACCGCTCTAATACCATATTGAAATTATAGGATTTTAGGTAGAGAGAATGAAGAAAGTAGAATGAAGATTAAACAATAGCATGTGATAGATGTGTTTGATGTGATAAATATATTAGATGTGTTGATATATTACAAAAGACAAATTACTAACATCTATTTATATTCTAGTAACCCTAATCAAATAAGAAAATAAATCAGGAAATGTAATAAAATTATGATACGACTCCTAAAATTGCTTCATCAATTAGAGCACTAATTGATTCTACAATATATTTTAAAGATCTTCTAAAGATATTTTAACTATATTCTAACAGCAACTATAATCCATAACCACCAGATCACAAGGTAGCAACCTTACCATTGTGCCAAAGGACACTTGATAAATTAAGTTTAATCTATAGGCCTGTTTGAAAACTCAATTGAGTGCTGAAAATTAAAGTTTCAACATTGAAAATGATTTAGGAAAGCTTGTTTAATACCAACAAAAAATAAAAGTTAAAAACTGCTGAAACCATTCAGCATGTGAGAGGTCACTGAATACATTCAGCATCAGTCCTTTCCTTATTTAACTTACTAAATGGATGTTGTTTCCTTTGGTATAGCCTTATTTTTTTTAATTAAATGGCTTCCTTTAATACACTTTCAACACATAAAATAAAAATATTTCAAACATTAAAATTCAGTGCTTAAATTTTCATCACTAAAAGTTTCAGTGCTAATTGTTTGTTAATCAAAGAAGAGGGACAAGCCAAGGCTTTATCAAAGGGATAGTAGAATGAAGAATAGGCATATAATTTAGCTTCTATTTGGTGTAAAGCTCAAGGCTTGTTTCAGGGAGTTTCCCGAACAGATATGCAAAGGGATTGGGTAGCTTGGTTCCATTGATGTTTTCTCTTTTCTTTGCTTTTTTATTTTTCCTTTTCCTGTTTCCTGTTATTGAGGATCCCTTGTTCTCCAAATCCACTGTAATTTTCTTCTCTTTGCCTTAATGAATTTCTTCTTTTATTAAAAAAAAAAAAAAGAATAGGCACACATAATTCCCAGAATAATCCAAAACATTTCAGGTTAAATAATTGTGGGAGTACATACTGCAACAGCTGGTGCTCTTCCAAGTCCAGCAGTGCAATGTATATATGTCACACCTCCATTACAATTTATTGCCTTGTATAATTTACTAACTACAGCTGGAAGTCGCATCCGTAAATCAAACGCATCAAAGTCCCTGCTAAATCAATGTTAGACCACCATATAATGTGAAGAAGTGCATGACATACAAAGGCAACGACATGTATGATGCAGAAGATATCACTGTCTTGTTACATATACCATGAGTAAAATAGAAATACTAGTCATTACACAAACTGTATCATATTCACATAATGCAGAAATGACTAAAATTTTACCCATAGGTAATAGAAAATTAGGAAGTATATAATGCAAGGTGACATTACCAACTAATCTTGCCAAAAACCCACAAAAAACCGCCCTACTTGCTTGACTTTTGGGCCATTCACAGCCTAAATATTCAAAACTGGCAAATCCACATTTAATAATCAATTTCAAGAACATTCTCAGTTTTGTCTATAAGATTAAAATTATTTGGGTGGAAGCTATGAAGATATAAAGCTGGTATCTATCTGAGGAAATATATAAACATAGAGTTTAGTTTACATAGGACATTTGAAGCAATGCATCATAAAATTTTATCACTATTTATAGATTTTTATACCATCAACAACCAAACAAACCTTTGTCACCTTCATATTGGAATGAGTATTTACACATACAGACATACATAATATACCCAAATGGACTGGATAAGTATTAGCAAACGAATTCAAACCACAGATGGCAAACCGGAATAATATCCCCAACAAGCTCCATATTACGAGCAGGATCATGCATCATACACACACCCATATTAAAACATAGCATGCCAATCCATGTTCGAAGTACTGTTTACAAAGTATCTTTAACTAAACAGATGCATTTGACAACCCTAAAAATCATAGGTAGTTAGAATATGACTTAAACCATAATTGAAGAAGCAGAACAGCATGTAAGAAAGTTTAACATATGTGACAGAGATTACAACTCAGTCCCACTGAATCATTGAATCAGAGAAAAATAATATAGTGATGTGGTAACTTTTTCCTAACTGATTCTTGATATATTAAACTGTTTGCTATCCAAGCAAGCCATGAGCTGTAAAAAGTACAATTAAAACAAACTTTTGTGCGGGAAATATCCTAGCTATATTTTTAAAGAAGAATTCATAAGATGCAACCTAACCTTAAAAGCAATAATTGAGGACTACTTGAATTCACAATAGGTTGCCTCTTGATGATATAGCATTACAATATCATGCCATAACTAACCTTATCTCAGCACGTAACTGTTGAATGTCATTGCACGTCTTGGCATATTCTCGTATGGCATTGATATCAACTCCAAAATATCTTAAGTAGTTGTAAAGAAACGCACTGCTTTCTTCCTTTTTTTCTAGATCAAATGAGGTAAGTTCTCAAATGCTGAAAGCGAACGTTAATAAACAAATTGTTTAGGATACTCTAGGTCTGGATCTTGTTGCAAGCAAAATATAGTTTTCACTCCGATTCTACGAAGCTTGTCAACATCTTCAGGAGTCTGGCAATTTATAGATAAAAATAACGAAGTCAGAGGAGCAAACTAGATTTGACAGAATTGGAGCAGGTGTCCATAATTGAAACAAAAATACCTGTAGGCATGATCCCACAATCAAGTCTGGAAGGATGAAGTTGTAGTTCATTCCTAATTCATGCCTATAAGTCAAAACTGTATATAACTACATTAGAAAGGGTTAACAACGTTAAATATTCAAAGAATGAAAGAATAGGATGAGCATGCTCATGAAAGGAGCCATCCTTCAGTTAATCCAAACTATTAGATGAATATGAATATTATATATGTAAGGCTGTTAGAATTGATCATAACAAACGAAATAAAGGTTTATTCCATAAATTTAAATCCTATATCACAGTTTACCAAAAAAAAAAAAAGAAAAAGAATTACAATCAAACATTAAGCCTCAACCAAAAGACAATCTCTTTTTCCTCCCAAATTGTCTTCCAATTTTTTTCTTGATCAAACTAGAACCACAAAGTGATTAAACATACCAGCACCCATGGCTTCTGTCATGTTATTACTATATGTCTCAGACTTTTCCTCATTCATATCGGCACTACTCGTCTCTGCACTGGGAATAGAACCAGAAGCAGACTGCAAAAGGAAATGTCAATCATGTTCTCTAGAAAACACAACAAATATGAAGCAGTAACGGAACAAATAATGTATATAGATACTCCTATTTACATAATCACACCTAAGTGACAATAAATATTTTCGCAAGGCCAGATGCAGAAGTAACAAATATTGTTCTTCTTTATAGGTTTTAATTACTTCTATGATCATATCTGCTTGTTTTTTTTATATTTATTTTTGTCCCGGTGCATGCAGCAAAATGACAAAATACACCAGAGCTTCCAACTTTCAAATGCTGCCATAATTGGTTTTGGCAGATTTCAGAATATACCACGGACATTCGCAGGTTGTTTTATTATTTCCTGCTTATAGTAATCTCCTAAAAATTCAGCTTTGCAATAATGCTATAGAGCAAATAAACCAATCCTATTAATTGGAGCTTATGAAGTTTTAATAGATTGGCATCACCAACCCCAGATTGATAATGAACTTCAAAGGACAAAATAAATATTATAGAATTAACAACACACACATTAAGATGAAAAAAAGAAAAAGAAATGAAAAACTAAATCTGTTTAAAAAAAAAAAAAAAAGTTTAGAAGTTACCTTAATTGCCATACTTCGATTTTGATCAGAATTATTGATGATTCCCTGCACCCACTACCAAAAATGGAGAATTTTACCTACCCATGAACGCAAGAACAAGGAAAATACACACTTAAGTGCAGAGAGACACAGAAAAATTTGAGAATGTACCAGCGAATTCGCAGAGAAAGGAAGCTTCCTCTGGTGGCGCGTAAACCTTTGGAAGGGCAAAGCAGAGGATCTGTAACAGGAAAGAGAGACAAAAAAAAAGCGGAAATTGGGAATCTAATTCGATTTGGATAATACGCGAACAAACAAACGGTGTGCCAGAGAACCAATTCGCGATAAAAAAAAAAAAAAAGCACGCACTGAGGAAGATTCTGGAGACAGTTCATCACTTGAATCTGAATGGGAAGAGAAATCTGAGAAGAAAGAACGAGCAGTGGTGGGTTGAGGAAGTGATGGAGTTCAGTTGTGTTGTGATATACTCTCACTCTGTGCCTTGATGTTTTCTTCTGCCATTTCTGTTCTGACTTCGGAAAGTTTTAGCAAAACCGGAAAAAGCCAATAGCCTTTTTCTTTTTCCTAGGTAAGATTCCTTTATTAATTAATTAATTAATTAATTTGAAATCAAGGTAAGATATCTTTAATTGATGTGTAGTATTTATATCCTTTTGTTATGTGTAAGATTCGTAACTATCACTCTTAGAAAAAAAAATTCATAACTATCAATATTAAATTCGTTTAGAGTTTTCCTAAAAAAAATTCATTTAGCCTTGTTTGGATGTGGAATGAAAATGAGAAAAAAAAAGAGAGAAAATAAGAAAAAAAATATTTTTTCTCATTACATGTTTGGTTGAAAATAAAAGAAAAGAGAAAGAAAATAAATAAAAAAAGAAAGCTCTACCATGCCAGTATTAGTACCACCTACAGTAACAAGAGAGATTACATTATCAAATGCAAAGACCACTTCTTCTGTCTCCCACGTTCATTCCTCTTAACTTATTTTAATATCATTTATACCTTTATTATTTCATGAACTAGAAGTTTTTAAATAAAAAAAAATAGAATTCTAATTTGTTGCTCGTATTGCTGCCATTGTCCTTTTCTCTGTATTCTTCCTATTTTCTCTTCAAATGAGTGAAGAAAAGTTTTTTAGTGAATCCTATGTCAATTTTTTCTTTCTCTTTAATTTTCTCTTGTCATCCAGATAAGAAAAAAGTATAATTTTCACTCATTTTCTCTTCACCCCATTTTCTCTTCTTCCAATTTTCTGTTGATCCAAACAAAGGGTTAGAGTTTAATTTTTATTCACTTACAAAACTTTATAATATATTTATTTATTATTTATCTTTGATTCGTTAGTATTAAAAAAAAAACTTTAACCTTTTCAAGCAGTTATTATTAGTCAAATTCATTTAATAAGATGGTAATAAGTGATTTGATAATAATACATGAAATCAAAATTAAATTCATTTACTTATATTTTGAAACTATAATGTTAGGGCAAACATGCATTTAAGCCCTCAAATGTACAATTGATCTCATATTGGTTTTCCAATAAAAAATACATCAAAATAGTCACTTAATAATCATTTTATTCATTAAAATGATCCAAACATAGCAAGAGAAGTTATTGAATGTATGATATGATTTGTTTTTTGTCTGTGTGAATTGAATGTCACACATGATTCCTTTATCGATATACTATTTGGACTGATACTTTTTTTTATTTAACCATATCTTTGAGTGCGAAAGGCACAACATAAGAGAGAGAATTGTTTCTCTCTAATTTTAAACAAAACAATGAGAAAGAATCTTTTCATGATCAAAGGGTTTTGGACTGGCATTGAGATTTGAAATAGGTCATGCAAATTTTAGAGACATTGCAAGTGAGTATTCTAATCATTTTGTGCTAAAAAAATTGCTTTAGGCATCTTAAACCTTAAAGTTTGATTGCTAATGTGAGTATGATCCCTTTAGACAATTCAAAATATTTGCTTATGCTTGTAATGGTCCCATAGGATGTGTGTTTTTGTAGTGGTCTTTATTTTTTCTTATTCGTTTGTAATGGTCCCCATGTTCTTAAAGTGTGTATACAATTGATTTTTGTCTATAGAATGAAAAAAAAAATCCGTTTGGATAGTATTTCATCATAGTGGGTATTTTGAAAATAAAATACACATGAAATATGTGAATGCTAAAAAAATGCACGAGATGAATTGGATTTTGTTTACATTTCATTGATAAGTGACAACGTCAGGAAGTTAGCATAGAATAGGATTATTTTTTGTTTTAAAATAAACATATGAATATGGAATATTCAGTTAAAGATGGGGCTTGTTTTCTGTTTCCTAGCAAGCGAGATATATGTGGGATAAATTTTCCACACCTTAGCCTGAATATTTGTATTTTTCCGACTGAAAATAAAAAAACAACAAATTCTTCTCCTTTTTTTTTAATATGATATTAGAGCTTGAAGACCTACTGAAGCCATGCTTCTTTTTTTTTGGGTCATGGGAGTGGGGGAAGGTTTGGAACGTCCCAAATAAACAGGGATTTGATCTTGGATGTGGGAAAGGTACTCTGCCTTTACCAACTATTCATGAGCCTGACTGCTACTGAAGCCATGCTAAAAATGGCCATGACATGGGACAATTGAGGCCCAACATCCTCAGCAGAAACAGTTGATAATACATGGGGTTAATTTTTTATATTCTATCACAGCCAATCGTTTTCAATTAATTGTTCACAAATTGAATAGTATGAATTAGCTAGAATGGGCATAGATTGTGAAACTTGTGATTGATTGAATGGGAAAATTAGGACTTTTGATTGGAGAAAGTTAAACAACCAGCAAAAAATAACTTACCTATGTGACAAGGAGATAAAAAAATACCATTTCTGTTCCTGCCAACAGCAAAGGATGTATGGGAAGGTGTTAAGAATACCTACTCTGATTTAGAAAACTCATCTCAAATATTTGCACTTAAAACTCAACTATGGAACAACAAAAAGGGGTTCGCGACCTAACTACATACTACAATGCAATGCTAACATTGTGGCAAGAGCAAGATCTTTATTATGAAGAAAAGTGGGACTGTCTTAGTAACAGTGCAAAACACTTAAGAGGGAAGAAAATGACAGAGTTTATATGTTTCTTATTGGTATCAACAGAGAATTAAATTAGTTGAAAGGAAAGATTTCAAGTTGAAAACTACTTCTCAATATGAGAGAAGTTTTCTCATAAGTAAAGAGGAAGGTGGCATGATAGAAAAATTTCTTATGTATTATTAAGTAATAATTTTTATTTTTGTAACAATTTTTTTATTTATTTTGCAAACCAAACAACCCTAGAAAATATAGGCCTCTTGATGCTTTTGCTTTGTTGGATAAGAAATCTTATAAAATTCATTGACAACAAAATAAGGATCACCTAGTTAAATAAAAAATGATCTCTTTTCCTTTGCAAGAGTACATGCATTTAAAATAAAATTTTATCATTTCAATTTTGATTACCTTAAATTTGAATCTTTCTCTATACCAGACTATTTAGCTTAAATGATTAGGCAATAGTGACTTGACTTATTAGATTGATCCATGCCGTGTGCATCATGTTTCATTTTAAATATAAAATGTGCATCATGTTTCATTTTAAATATAAAATGGTAGCTGACTATGGCTCTGGAATATACGTAAATGTAAATTCACAGATGATAAAATCTATCAAAGATCAATTCTTCTAAAATTTAAATTATTAAGTAAAAGTACATAAATAATTTATATCTCTAACATGCTCCAACACAAGTTTTTGAGCTTGAAGCGTGCCTAATGCACAAGTTTTTTTTACTTGGTGTTGAAATTTAATTTGATATTAAAAACTAACTCTCCTAAAATCGTAAATTATTATGTGGAAGCACATAAATGTTATTTCTAACAAAAACAATACATTTTCTTAACTCCGAACTTAATCCAAATGCTTCCCCTTACCTTTCTCTCCGACAACACGAAGCCAAAAACAGAGAACAAATGGAGGATGCCACAAGTCTCAATAAGGACTTATAGTACTGCTTACAAATTGCCTATAATGAGAGACCTTGATAAGAATCGAATCCAAGACTTTTAGGAATATGTAGCTCAATTCTACTAGTTGAGTCAACCCTTATTGTCAAATAGAGGAACAAATGTAAGAGGCTATCAATTGAAACAATAAAAGAAAATAATGAAATGGAAATATATCCAAAGATCTGCCTCTTCAATGGATCCCAATGGGTGCACCTTGTAAATTTCAGGAAGCAAGTCCTCCCATTTGATGATATTTAAAATTGTCTATTCAAATTACATATCAAAGAAAAATAAAATGTTACTACAAGAAAATGTATAATAATGGCCTTTAGGTTCAAACTTTTCACAATAAAGTAAATGTGTGTAATACCAGTCAACTGCCTAAATCTACAAATCCTGAGATGAATGTTGACACCACTTACAGCCACTGATGCTCCTTCCAACAGCATTGAACACCAAACCAAGAATGTTGTTACATATCTACTGGTCCCCAAATATTTTGATCATCATAAGACTCGGCGTCTCTAAAGACTGGGTTAAACTTAGGTCTTGCTGGTTGGTCTTTTCCCAGGGGAAAGTTCCAGAATGAATCAGAGTTCTCGAAGAATATGTAAAATGCAACAGCCGATGCTAAAAATAGTCCTAAAAGCACCAAGTAGATCTGCCACTCTGCATGTTTGACAGGAAATTTAAAATGTCAAACTGAATAGAGATTATTGTATGGACTCTGAAGAGAGGGGTGTGCGTGTTTGTGTGTGTGAGAGAGAGAGAGAGAGAGAGAGAACCTTTCCAATCTTTAGGCACGTTCAGTTTAGTGACTAGTGCTCCCCATTCTACTGAGGTTGTAAGTACAACCCTGCAAAGACATCAAAGCCCAGGTGAATAGCCAAGACCAAAAGAATGAATTTTTTTTGGGTATGATATTAGTGCCTCTGACCATATAGTCAGGCTTTGAGTCCAAAAGGCAGTGTGAGGGGGTGTGTGAAACATATAATTTATAAATAAAAGACCATTATTTTGCCTTTATCAAGGGCTTAAGCTTTTATGTCAGATTGGTTCCTTAACACCAAGGTTCAATTCCAAAAACGCACATTTCCTCAGCTAATGAGCTGATGGAAAAGAACTCATTGCTAATATTAATCATGGTAACAATGAATTGATGGTAATTGAACTATAATAGAGGGGAAGCATGACTTAAACCAGACCCATCTCGGCTGTAAGGTGTCAATTAGACTGTACCTTGTTCAAAAGTAATCGGATCATCACATGAATTGGCTCACTATTCAATATTGTTGCAACAGAGAGTATTTGGGAGAAATTGTGTCTTGTGTACACATAGTCCATATTATTCATACTATGAGTGCACTAAGTACAAAAGCTAATCAACGACTAATTACAGAGCTAACTAACAGCTATTAAACTACATTCATAACTATAGTTGACTAAATTCCAACATGTGCTGAATGTGCAAACGAATCTAGACTACTATGCTAATGAATCAAGACTAGTATTCTAACACTCGTTATATATAACACTAAGCTCTCAGCTTGTTATATATAACACTGACAGAAAACAAAAAACACCAAGAACTAACACAACTCAACCCATCTCAACCAAAGAACTTAGGCGACTAGCACTGCCCTTGAATAACAAAACTTTTCGGCGATGTCCTTGGCAGACAGCTCCTAGAGGTCTTCTACCTAAGTACCTTTCTCCTAAGTGGCCCCCCTCAACCTTTTTCCAACTTCTCCTTTGCATGCATCCCAAGCATATGCCACAGCTTCAAAAGTCTTTGACCTTTCTCTTCAGTGGTCTCCTCAACCTCCATGTTTGTCTTCACGACATTGGGTCTCATACCACCCAATAACACAAACAAAGCCCTTTACTAGTGCCCAAAGTCTTCAATCCACAACTCCCAAGATAGAAAGACAAAGCCAAACTCCCTTGGGCCGGATTACAGTTCCCATAGTTTATCCTAATATGGTCCACAGCACCCTTGGCTGCACTACATGATGAGGTCGTGACTCCCTTGGTCACTCAACCACCCTCCCTCGCAATCGACTGGGTGGCACCTTCAATCATGAACCGTAACTGAATCACACAGCCCAAAGCAATCTTGGCTTTATCTTATTTTGAAACCATCTGAATAACAGATCCCAACAGAGCACCATAATACTACACTATCTCAATCATCTAATAAGAAAACTCACATGTCCATAGTCCATACTCCATACTAGAAAACTTGAGACAGAACTGACAAAAAACACAATCCAACCAATCAACCATCAACATCCAATAGTCACCACTAAATCCAAATTAGAAAACAGGGCCTTTATTAACAGGAAACCACCCGCCAAACTACATGCATCAGTAGAATACAAAGACAGATAAGCGACCACCATAACGAGGTCATGGAATAGTCTCAGTCATCAACTCCTTGCTAGAAAATTCATCCAAATTTCAAATCAGAACACTTCACCATTGCTGGCATTAGAATTGATCACATGACTTGCCTTCCCAAGTCAGAACATGCAACACTCTTTTCACACAGTAATCTTTGTGACTTTCAAGTAATAGGAGAGAATAGAAAGTCAAATCCCAGATAGCAGCCTACTGTAACATCCAAGTTGCAGCATTTTGGCCACAAACAAACCGACCAATCATGTCCAAAGTCTCTGGGTTTGAACATAGCACCTCAATCCACTGCCAAACAGGCCATGCACACCCTAAAACCACACTGATCTGATCCGAAAAATCTCCTATCCTGCAACTCCCCTGGTTGCACTTATCTAGCTTGCCGCTACTCTCTGGCTTGCTAGCAATCATCACCCATGGCTGGCTGTAAACAAACAGCATTTAGCGTGGACCTTGGTCACGCATCAAAACCCAAGAAAAGACCCAAAATTATGTGTAGTAGTTGAAAAATCAAACGACCACCAAGGACTGTAAGCAACTATGGACAGAAATGATTCTGACTTAGAAACAAAGGGAAAACAGAGGAAATGATATACAATGGATTTCCATGGGAACTCAGTACAGTGGAGATGCCAGACAAAGGTCACAGTGGATGGTAATGCTCTAAGACCATGTTGAAACAGACAGTATTTAGGAGAGATAGTGTGTCTTGTGTACACAAAGTCCATCTTATTTATACTTGAGTGCATTAAGTATAGGAGCTAATCAAGGACTAATTACAGTGCTAATTAACAGCCATTAACTACAGCCATAACTATAGTTGACTAATATTCTAACATGTGCTAGATATGCTAATGAATTTAGACAAGTATTCTAACAAATATTATTTACAGCCATGATTTCCGCCAAATCTTTTGCACCCCTTTCTTAGCATGTATAACTTTATCATTCTTGGCTTTTCACTGATTTTCCTTGATTTCTCAAACTAAAGCCAGTATCATGTATAGCTACTTGTTCCATCCACCTGATGTTTCCTAGATTTATAGATTCTAAATATGAGATCCAGGGATTCCAAACCACTGAAATTAAAAAGTCTATAGTTATCAATTTTTACTTTACATTATGTATCAGAAAAAAAAAAGAAAAATTAAAAAAAAACACTCATTTCAGGAATTCAAATGCAAAATAGGAGGAGCCAAAGTTTAAAATGTATACGGAGAACAGGGAGGGAGAGCCAACAGTAAGAAACAAGTGTAGACCCGGGTAACATAACTGATTTTGTAACAGTTGATAGAGAATATTCATAATAGCCAATTGGCTGGAAAGGTTGAATCCAAAGACATCCAAGAAAAATGGCACTAGTACTGACCAAATCTTAAGGGTTTTAAAATGTGAAAACAAAGGAAACAGAAATTTACAATAGAAGAAAATTAAACTTTCCAGATCTCAAGCATCACTTTATGTTTTAGAGACCAAACTGAAAATAATTCAATTTTGGTTTCAGTATTTCAGGAGCAATTTTGGTTTTGTTTAACTAGGAGGGAAGCATTGTCTCTGCAGAATCGACTGCTCTGCAAACAGGAAATCCACTCAAAGCTGAGATGCATGCAATCCTTATAGTGCTGAAGAAAGCAACTTCTCTTGGCATTTCAGAAATCGTGGTCATTATGGATTGCCTCAAACTCATTTTCTGCTGCAAATCACATACTTCTTTTTTTAACCATCTGTGTTTTTTGTGGTTGACATATTCTCCTTAGCTTCCAGCTTTTTGTTTTATAGTGTCATAAAAGCAAGTAGAACTTTTGTTTCTACTTCTTATGTCCTAGCTAAAAATTCTCTATGCACTAAGGATTCCAGTTTTCTTGATTTTATACCAAAAAAAGGAAAAAAAAAAAGAGTTTCAGCAATTTACTCAATCTCTGCATAAATTCATAATCCAATGCATGTTCCAATATTGAAAAAAAAAGAGGTGCCAAATTAAACCAATATTGGATAGAGAATTTACCTTTCGCTGGGACAGAATTCAAGTGATGCAATATTTGTACCCAGGTGTAGTCTCTTGCTATAATGGTGTATCTGCATTTTCTTTACTTCAATTACACATAATTCTCCATCTTTACTCCCCCTAAAATTACATAAGTCTGATGGGTTGAAGAAATGCTGGAGATATACATCAAAGACTGTAATGTCGCATGCAAGTGAAGTGCAAATCACATCACAAGTTTACAGACCCACAAATTTTTTGAATCAAAATATTATAGTAATTTTATAGATGATGTACAGCAAAATCCTGCAATATGATTTACAAGTGTGCCGGTTACTTCACCTTAAACCCCGTTAATTTAAAATATTTAAATCTTTTTAAAGTTTAAAAACAGACAATCACTTACTCTTCTTTTCACAGCCAAATTTCGCCACCCACACCATCCAAAAAATATAAGAACAAATATAAGAAAGAAAGAAAGAAAGGTAGACTGAGGCATTCACCCTTGTGCCCAAGCTACTAGTTGAAATCATAAGCAAAAATTTTTTTAAAAAAAATCAGAATTAAGATATGTCATTTTACGTAATGCAGTTCCCTCAGAAACCAATTACTGTCGTTGTTCCTTCCTCTAGACCTCCAACCATGCACTTCTATGTGATTCTCTCCATATCCGGAAAAGTTGGCTGAATCTGGATATAGAGTTTTTAATTTTTATAATCCACTTGATACTCTGTCAACCTAGAGTGGATCTTTTATTGAAACCCTTAACTTTATAAACAGGTGTGTATGACAGATCGAATCATCTCTGTCTTCTCTGCCTTTTCATATTTCTGTCACCACTACCCCAATCTGCCAACATGATATTTAACCAAGCTGATCACCACTTTCTACAACTCTTTTAGAGAAATCATATTCATGCTATACCCCTGCATTAGTTGTATTAGAGCTTGAACTTCCGATGTTGTTGCATTGTGAATATTCATTCAAAACCTTTGTTGACAAATTTTGAAAAGGCTATTATGATTCTGAAAGGAAATATGATCAAGCAGACAGACAATTTTTTTTTTTATGAAATATTGTTTTTAACAAGGTAATTTGTCTGTAATAAACTCTTCAACAGTTTTTTATGCACTAAAGAACTTAGCAATTAGGCAGAAGATCATTCAATAGTTGTTGCCGTGATCCAAATCACTGCAACGGGCAAAGGGTTCACAAGAGACTCAAAGAAGGAATTACTGCAAGATAAACTTAAATCTAGTGCTCTAGGTCAGAAAGAGACAACTTAATAAGATGGAAAATCATGAGAGAGACCATATCAGTACTAACATTTTTTTCTTCATCCTTCACAGTTTTGGCAATACGGCCAAATCAATTCCCACTTCTCTATCCAAATGATATAAATATACTAAAATAGACAAGGTGTTCTCTACCAATAAAGAGAAAGGTTGAGTTTATTACATGAAAAGAGACTATATAAGGGAATGTGGTACTTTATAGTAAGAGTAAATTTCAATTTTCAAAAAGACCAAATAGAATTTTTGTGCTTAAGTATTCAATAAAAAAAAATGCCTATTAAGCTTCTTTTCAATCTTTTCCACTCTTCTATCGAAGTTTTAGTCTTGATCCTGATTGAGAGATTCGTTAAGTGAACTGTGGTAAACGAATGACCTCCTGGTCAACATTTGTAGATTAGGATATTCCCCTTCCTATATCAGATAATACAGGGAAGAAAAAAAAAATCTACAAGCATTCCCTCCAGCCTCCACCATGCAAACTGCTGAGCAAAATAGAAGGCTATATTGAATAGAAATTCTAACGCAAATCATTCACTAGCTAAAGATTTAGGCTTGCACATGATAGTCATAGGAAACTACCTGGATAAAATATTGGAAATCAAAACTGACAAGAGATGATAGAAGAATGACTCAATGTTGACTATGCATAAGCCAAGACAGTAAACAACAAAAGTCAGAAAGGGAACTGTAGGTTCTTACAGAGCAAGGTATTTTCCATCAAGGCTAATGGACATTATTGAAGCAGGCTTTCTAAGCAGCCTCTTATGCCCAATTTTGTTCCATGTGCTTATGTCCCAAACTGCAGTGACAGCCTTATCACCTGTTCAAAGATAGAAGTATCTATAAATGTCATACATTCTTGAGCAAAAGAGATTATAAGAATATATAGAATATACTTGAAACAAGATACTTATATACCTTTTTGAACAGAGCAAAATAAAAATGGTTTGGTTCCATCCTTAGAAAATCGACATAATTCAATCTTTTCATCCTACAGAGACAGAAACAAAAACCTTTTGGATCAAGTGACATAAGTAACTGTGCACAAATATTGACACAGGTTCTTAAAGTTAAATAAAAATACACTACCGAATTGCGAGACAAAGTAGTCAAAGGAACACCATCTTCAACCTTCCAGATTCTTGCTGAACCATCAATAGACGTTGAAGCTAGAAATTCTGAGTCTAGACTGAAGTATGACAGAAATGAATAAAATAGATGTTTATTCTCTGAGGTCAAAGTGACACACAGGCACATAATTAATTAACATAAAACATAATATTCACGATAAGAAGCTAACAATACTTTTTTATGCTTTGCTGATTAAAAGAAATACAGTAAAGAAGAGCATGATGTCTCATGCTTCAAGGGAAGAGACTGAAAGTGATCTATTAAATGAGTCCTTTAACCCGGAAATACAGCATGTAATAGTATCCTAGTCTCAGGAATTGGTTTTACCATCACTATCAGGATCAAGATCTTTATTATGTAACCATACTATTTATTGTCTAAAAATCATCTTTACACAGTCAAATTATTGCAGGCATGAACATGCAAAGCAAAATTATCTATATCTGGCTGTAAGAACTCCAAATAAGATTACTCTTGTTACTAACTTTATCATGTATTTATAGCAATTCTACTGGCTGCATGGATTAATGCATCCATTTTCAGAATACAAAGAGACTTGGTTAGTATTACTACCTAAAATCCATATCCCGGACGGATTTGTGTGCTCTTGGTTCATCCAAAATCATGCGCATGCTAGGCCACTCCATAATTCTGAGATGCCCATCCTATACTTGTTAATGACAGAAGTCAAACACCAGGATCATACTTTAAAAAGGAAAACTCAAAGTGCTGCACAGAAAATAAAAGCAATTGGTTGGATTCTAGAGTGATGCTTACCAACCCACCAGCAGCAAATCTAGATCCATCAACACTAAAAGTAATGCATTTTTGAGTGCCAATACCCTCTAGAGAGGGAAGTTTCTTGTCCAACAGCTTCATGTTTGTTTCACGACCACCATAGAGCTCAAACAATCTGCAAGCCATGAAGAAATATGTCAATCTATATCTGTTCAGTTTAGTATCAAAAGGAAAGACACAATGATAACTCAAGGCAAAATATCAGCTAGCTACACGTAAGAAACAATTATAACTATTATGTCATACATTCCCCTAGCTTCCACCAAACAGGAACAAAAACTGTCAGAAAGTAATTTGGTACAGCTGACCCTGCACCTGCGGTTTTATATTGTCTGTCAAATAATTAAAGGAAGAATAAAATGTTTGACTTCTGAGATTATTTCATTGGTATCTTCAAGTGGAACATATTATAAAGTGGCAGTAACTCTTAATTTGAAATTCTCATAAAAATGAAGTAATGATGGAACCATGCTTAGTTAGCACTCAGCAGCATCATACCAAATTTAAACCAAAAAAATTGCGACATTGAGACAAATTAACAAAGAATTACTTTTGAATGGAAAAATCCAGATAGAAGAACAAAGTTTCAAACCCAAAGCTACCCAAAGCTCTCAGGAAAGAAGCTTACTTGCAGCTACCATTGGTTAAAGAGCACACAAGATCATCCCCACTAGGGTGCACTGCAATAGCAACAGGATCGCCTTCCTCAGCTTCTAAAACAAAAGTGGTCTGAAAGAATCATCAAACAAAAAGTTCATTAGAACCAAAACCCCTTCCAAACTTCCCCTCCATTCATCAAACCAGAAACGCAACACTAAAAAATACTTTTCCGTTAACACATTTTCTGCCTAATATGTACTTCCCCCAACCATCTGCTTCAGAAAACAACAGTTTCTCAGCGAAAAACAAAAAGGGTATGCGCAAAACAGAGTCATGTTTCAAAAGGGACACTCAATATATTTATCATAATCTCCCCAGCTTTCAATTTTCTATATTCACGCATGAACCAGCCATAAGAGAAGTTCCAAGAACAGAGCTCAACCAAAGTTGAGACCCAGAAACCAGAAGAGGAATACCAGAGGAGAGCTAGATAAAGAAGTGGTCTTGGGGTCGAATGAGAAAATCTGCAGCAGAGAAGGACTAGAACTCCCGCTTCTGGACCTTCCCAACACCACCAGATTAAAGTTCTCGGGGCGCCGAATCCACGACCCGCACGTAACCGGACCCTGAGGCGACCCACCACCGTTCTCCATCACTGTGTCAGAAATTGGAACACAAGACAAGCCCACAGAAAGAGATCCCAAAGTTTGCTTCTTTTTCCAACTGGGGTCCCAGAAATCGGGTCTGTGATCGCTGAATTCGTCAGAATTTTATATAGAAATATCCGAAGCAGAGAGTCTATGAAAACAAAGTCAACTAGGACAAAGAGACAGCGAGCTTGTGCCTTATGTTCTTTTACGAAACAAGGTAAGCTACAACCTTGTTCAATAGCACAGATTTCCAGCAGACAAGTCTCCCTCGTGTTGTTTTGTGGGCAATAATACTTTCTGTTACACTCGTCGTGTAAATTTTTTTTTATTATTTTTAAAACATCTATTATTTGATAATATTAAAATTCTATCAATTATTTTTTTTAATTTTATCTTTATTTTTTTTATAAAAAAATTAATAAAATAAGTAAAATTAAATAAAAAATTAATAAAATAAAATATAATAATTTAATTATATTAAATTATATTTTTTATACTTTAAATTATTTAATAATTTAATAATTTTTATATAATTATCTTAAAAGATAAATAAAAATAAATAAGAGAAATAATAATGATAAAAGAAAATATTGCTGATTATGATGTTTGTGACTGCAAAAATTAGTAGAAGAAATATATTTTAAGAGAAAAAAGAAAGTGTTTAATCTTGATTATTATTAATATAAAAAAATTTATATTATTATTTAATTATAAATTATTATTACATTATTAAATATAATTAATTAAAATAATAATTATTTTAAAATTAAATATTTAATAATATATTATTAGATAATAATATAAAAAATTTTAAATTATTAATAAATTAAATTTAAATTTAAAAAAATTAGAGAAAAATAACTTGAAGTAGTTTGTTTTGTCTAATGGAAGATATCTTGTTCCAACGTACAATGATGACAGAAACATTGTCAACTCTGTGGATATTCCTTAAAGATTCTGCGGCAAAAGCTAGAGGCGGTTGCTGCCTGCCCATTCCGACATTGAAATGGCAACTAACGAAGTTGAATAAAAAATAGTTTACTTTAGAATTTAATTTTAATTTATTTTTGTAAAAAAAAATAATCTCTTGCAACTGCTTAAGAAAACTATAATTTATATTAACGAAATTCTAATTTAGTTCCTGACATTTGAGTTTATTTTTAATTTCATTATGACACTTTTGATTTTTTCAGTTTAGGTACATTCATAAACTCGCTTCATTTTAATTTTTTTATCTGTGTGCTCATTATTAATTAAATAAAAATGATTATGTATCATTATTAAAAATGATGTAGTATTGTTACTTTCTAGTCTAGTACTTGAGAACAGTTTTAATATTTGAGTTTGTTCATAATTTTGTACTAACACTTAACTTATAATTCGATTTCAGACATTTAAATTAACATACAAAATGGTCATATTTTTAAGTTAAACAATTCATGTAAGTTGTTATCCAAATGTCATACTATGAAATAACATTGTTATATCATTCTTAATAATGATATATTATTATTTTTGCTTACTAGATGATGAATACACAAACAGTGGGATCAAGTTGAAGTGAATTTACAAATGTTAAAAAGTAGAGTGAGAAAATTAAAATTTCAATAATATAATTAAGAATGAAATTAAATATGAGGGACTAAAATAGAATTGTAGTCAATTTATGTTTATACATATAGTAAAATTGAGTTAAGTGTATTAATATTATTGATGATAATGATCTTTCAAACTAACTCATTTAGATATTTTTATTAGATTTAAATATTATGATAATTAAATGAAAATTTATATCCTTTTGAAATTATTTTTGCAAGTGGTAATATATATATCCTTTTAAGCTTTATATAAACTTAAAATTTCATATAATTAGTGCATTTAATGCTATTGATGATGATCTTTTATCTAATTCATTTAAACATTTCTATTAGATTTAAATATTGTGATAATTATATGAAAATTCACATCCTTTTAACCTATTTTGCAAGTGGTAATATATATCATTTTGAGCTTCATATAAATTTAAAATATGATATAATATAGTAAATTTTACTTAAGTGTAATAAATGTTATTGATCATCTCATAATTTTAACATTGTGATAATATTATGAAATTCATTTAATTAGTCTTGATAATACTTATATATACTTTTGAAATAAATGTTATTGAAAATCTTTTAACTAACTCAAAATGCACCTCATACTAAAAAATTACCTCTTAATTTTAATATTGTGATAATTATATGAAATTCATTTCATTAGTCTTGATAATAACTATTCTTTTGAATTTATTTTAGAAGTGATAATCATATTCATATTCGGGTATGACTTTACTTAGAAAATTACAAAGAATATGTTTTTGAACATAAGCATTAAGAGTACAAATTCTCGTACAATGTCCCTCCATCCTCATGGTTCATCTCTTTAAAATGCCAAAGATCATATCATTATTAATTAAAGATTGATTGTAATCTATTAAAAGAATGAATCATGCATATTGGGATATTAGATTATTCAATTGGACTAAATATGTTTTTCAAGTTAATTGTATCTTATAGGATAGTTTAAGTAGTAAGAGTGAGCATTGGAGCAAAAAAAAGTGACAAATCCTAATTATCTACTAAGAGAATGAATCATGCATATTGGGATATTAGATTATTCAATTGGACTAAATATGTTTTTCAAGTTAATTGTATCTTATAGGATAGTTTAAGTAGTAAGAGTGAGCATTGGAGCAAAAAAAAGTGACAAATCCTAATTATGCTTAACTCAAAAAAGATAGAGAATGAAGATATGCACTAAGCATGTAGAAGATTTGAAGATTTGAAGCTTGGCATACATCAAGAAGCCTATGATCTCAAATAGGTATATTTTATTTTAGCTTAAGTCTTTATGTAAAGATAGAGGTTTTATAAGAAGAGGGGTTAAATCAGTTTTTCAATGTTGACAAATGTTTTTAACTCACCAAATGCCCAACAAACATGTTTTGAAAAGGTAGTCATGGTTGTATTTTAAAATTATGAAAAATAGCCAAGTATGAGTTTTGAAAAACTGATCTTTTGTCACTATTTAGATCATAACTTCTAAAATTATTTGAGTTTTGATTTAAAACTTGTTGCAAATAAAAGTAGACTCAAAGAACTTTCCAATTATTAGTTTAAAGGCAATATTTGTTTACAAGAATTTGGTAATTGATTATTACTTCGAGATAATCGATTATCACAAGTCAAAAGCCATATAATCAATTATGCTATTGAAATAATCAATTATTCATGTGCTAGAAACAAAAATAACTATTAGTTTTCATATTAAATCATTTATAAATACCACCAATGGTTATTTTATTACTAAGACTCTATATATAACTGAAGATTGAAGCTATTTAAAATCTTGAATACATTGTTTCTTATCATTATGGAGATTTAATATTTCAACAATCAAAATCACATTTTAAGCTCTTCATTATCAAAATCTTTCTATCTCTTTTGTTATTCAAGTTGTATATCCACTCTTTGAGAGAGTTTATTCTTGCAAACATCTTGTAAACACTTGTAGAGGGTGAGGTATCACTTAAGAGAAATAGTTTCACAAAAGGTGAGGTATCCCTTTGTCAAGAGAAGTTATATAAGGTTGAGGCATCCCTTGGGTTGTGAGGCTAAAGGTGCAGAATCCCAAGAGTGTGAGGAGTGCAATACATTGTAAAAGTTTGTCAAGCACCTTATTCATGCTTGAATGATAGTAGAAAAATCTCAAGTGGATGATCTTAGGAATTAGATGTAGGTCGGTTGATTGGTGCCTAAATCAGTATAAATTCTTGTATTTATTTCTCTTATCCATACACTCTATAAACTCCATATCTACTACAATATGGCTTATTACTTGTTTTAACTTGATTACACTTGGCATTTTGCTTACTTGCTTGGTTTCTCTATTAATACAAGTTATATTTTAACAATATACAATTTTTGTACTAATAAGTATTAATATGTGAAGTTAAAATTCTTGGTAACCTCTAAGCATACAATTATTATCATTGTGTATTTCTTATACTTATTCTACTACTTTTATTAATTGTTTGCATGCATATTTGTTCAATGTTGAATGAAAATTTGCAAACAACCAATTTACCCTTCTTTTGGGTAATGATTGTCATACTGAACAAAAAGGTCACCAATTAGTACAGCATAATTTATTAGTATTTTGATTGCGCAAAAAAAAAAAAGGAACTTCTATATAATTTTAAGGTGAATATTTGATTCAGATGATTGTTTGAATGATACTATGATCAGGATAGTTGTAAGGAGTTAGAGCTGTAATATCACAAAAGAGAGCTGCTTGAGACTCGCTCAATTCCAAAGGCTAGGAAATGGATTGTGTTCAATCACCAATGAACAAATTAAACAACGCAATTTCTATGGAGGATATAGATGGCAGGGTATGCTTTCAATTTTCTTATGGAGATATTTATGAGAATTTGATTCTTTAGTTTCTTTTGATGTGTTTACTTCTCTAGATTTATGATTTATTTACTGACAGATAAAAAGCATGGAACAGATGATCGAGCATAAAACTCTACCTCTAAAGGAAGAAAAGCAATTGCCGCTTCAAATCAAATAATTGAAGCATATTCATGAAGAGTTGTCTTCCAATATTGAAAAGTATATGGCTTGTTCGTTTATGGTCACATTCACGCTGTGAACGGGTGTTGATTGAAAGCAACAAATTGTTGCTAAGGTAAAAAAGAAAGCCTAAATATGCATCTATTAAGATAGAAATATTAAATTTGGAATTAAAAGGCTTGATTTGTTATTTTTTATTAGTTTAATTCCATTTTATATAGTCATAATATATACAATAATACTTTCTTACATTTAAGTAAGCTAAATTTAGTTATTTAATATTTTAAATTTTATATGAATAAAATAATATATGTATTACAAACCCGTGCGTGATAATTAGTATTAATTGTTTAAGAACATATAATTAAATAAAATTATAATTAAATAAAAGTATAAGAGTTTTACACTAAAAGTGAATCATAATTAAATATATGTATATGTTACTAAAATAGTTTGACTTTTTAAATAATATGATTATTGTCATAGTCAAATTTCTTTAATAATGTGACAATATATTAATATTAAACTGTTTGAATTTTAATTGGCAAGCCACAATTAAATTAAAACTTATGTCATCATTCTAAAAAAAAAATGTTCATTCAACTTTTTTAGGAGCTTTTTGCCAAAGTTGTAGTAATAATTCATATGTCATGGAGTAATTTATAATCCACTCCCACACATCAAATATAAGTCCTCTTTACAAATTGTCTTTAATAGCTTTAAAATGCATCCGGTTTTCATGTATCTTTTTCAAAGTGAAAGTTACGAGGAGCATCTATCATATATTGAGTCTATAGAAGTTAAATCTTTCATTATGTTATTCTTGACAGGCATCATGCAAAGCATAACAATGAACCATTATTAAGGTTCATGTGCCGAACTTAGTGATTAAAGATGTATCTTGCTTGTTCATATATAGAATGAGAGATTTTTTTTTTAAAAAAAAGGAAGAAGTTTTTGAAACCCATGACTTTGAAGAGTGAAGGGAAGACAAGTTGTAAATATTTTATTTTGCTTAATATATTATTATACTGTTTTATTTCTTAATTATGTTTGTTTCTTATTTTATTTGGGTTTGATTATTGTAAGCTTTTGTCAAGGAGCAATTAGGGGTAACTATGTTTGTTTTTTATTTTGTATTTTCAAACAACGAAATACCTAGCCTAAAGCTTTTGGAGGCCACAACCACTCAAAGTGATCATTTTTTTTTCTTGTTCTTTATTTCTCTTGTTTTCTTCAATTTTCCTCCAATAAAATCATAGATTCTTATTAGTTATATACATTATTTAATAAAAAGAGATTATTTTACATTATTTAATATATAAAAAGAGATTATAAATAAATTTATAAAGACAATTTTTGTGTCCTAACTAAAAGTAAATAAGATATTTTATTTTAAACTTGAAAAAATCACACTTTTATTCTAACCTATCACATCTCATGAGAAAATTATTAGCCTAAATTTGTCAAAGGAAAACACTATTTCTCACAAAACAAATTTCGTGAAACGACACACAAATTAATAAGATGATACCATTCTGTTTTCATTTTGTGTACCAATGCTTTAGTTTTTTTTTTTAATTTATGTAATTGACAAAAACAAAAGAAATGAACCATTCATGAATAGTTTTGTAAAACTATTTGTATCAAATAGCACTCCTCCTTGTCAAATTCGATAGATGGGTTTCCCTCTTAAATATCATGAAATTATGAAAAAATCATATATATATATATATATATTGAGATTTAATTGTAAAAAATTTGAAAAAAAAAGGTGTATTATTGATAAGTTCCGTATTAGGAATTATATTCCTTTGGTACCACATTTATTTATTTTTTAAATTGCCTCTAAATAACCATGCATATTCCACAATAGGAATTTTTGACCCTCATAAAGCTATTTTTTTTAAAAATAATTGCCAAAACATATTAATTTTAAAACTTATCACTAAAATATTGTTGGTTTTACAACTTAGATTGCTTTGTAGCTTTATACCATGTGGTACAGCTCATGTGAATTGTGCCAGCACAAATTGCATCAAGACAAATGAAATAATTGTATAAAATTATGTTTTTCTTATTGGCGCCATTCATGTGGGATCCACTTTCCTGTCCCTAATCAAATTGTGCCAACTAATTAAAATTTCACGTGTCATTTTTAACGCCGTTACCCGTCTTGGCTTCACGTCTCTCTCTACCTGACCATGCTCCTATCTCCTCCTTTCCACCACATTCTTCGTTGGCAACTCCTTCGGCCGCATCGCCGTTCCCAGCTCCGCTGCCAACAAGGTGGCGTTCATCCACTGCTCCGAGTAAAGCGACCAAGCGATCATGGGCACCCTGTTCGTGATGCTCTCGAGCGCAGAACTCCGCCCACAGTGCGACAAAAATCCCCCACAGGTATGGCTCAAGATGGCCACTCTGTGGGTCCTCGATGAGAATCCTTCTGACAAGTAAATCAATGGGTCACCGTCGTCATGTTCGCCTCTGCCAGAGAAGCCAACGTTTGTAACTGTTGCAGAGGGCACGCGCACCACCCAAACAAAACTATGTCCACTCAGTTACAAACCCCGAGCCACCTTCGTCATCTGCTCATGCGACAACGTCCCAAGTGTTGACCAAAACATTGCCTTTCATCATCCCAGACACTTGGATGAAGTACTTTCGATGCTGCTCACTGTTGCAATCTAGATTGGGGTCAACCACGTCTTCTGGGCGGCAGCCTGATATTCTCTACTCCGGCACTACCTTAAGATCTAATAGCATTGGGGGGCGACTTTCCAAATGAGAACGGCGTTAAATATGACATGTGAGTTTTACTTAGTTGGCACAATTTCTTTGGCGGGACAGGGAGACGGAGAGACGAGACAGACAAATTACATCCCATAAAATGATCCAAAAAAATATCATGTTAACTCAATATTCACTTGACCTTACAAGTATAGCCAAAAGAAATTTAATAGACAAAAAAATGAAGCTACTGAAAATTTAGTAGAAGCTTCACTAAACCTGACTAAACCAAAATTTAATGCAAACTTGAAATATTAATAAATCGAGGATATTATCAAACATGAGCTTCCCTTATGCACCAACCGTACATGTACACGCTACGCTGTAGGGACATAACATCAACCATGCACAAAACAAAAAGGCATTTCAAATCATGTTCGGGGAGAAGAACATGCAAATTCCAAAAATTAACTACGTACTGATGAACTGCTTGTTGATCTTAATAATAAATAAAGGAAATGAGATGAGTCACACAGACATACTGGAAGCATAATAAATAAAGTGAATAAAAAAGAAAAACAAGCATTACAATAATTTTACAAATTAACTATGAAATAAAAATGGACAAAATCTGTGACTAATTTGTAGTAATTATGTAGTTAAACTATTTAACTACGGAATTACTACGAATAATATCGTAACATAAAACAAGTCGTTAATCCATTACAAAATATTTTCGTAATTATTCTGTAGCCAAATTAAAATATTTCATAGTGAATTTATAGCGAATCATTAGTTAATTTTCGTAAATAATGAGTTACAAGTTCTTAGCAATATAACTTAAAAATTTCAGTAGCCAATTCTGTAATTAATCTATTAACTGTAACATTTTCGTAGCTAAATCAAAGCTAATGCCTAACGAATTTAAAACTCAAAGCTATGTACTTTAAAGCTAACTATAGCTAATCCATTGCCAAACACCTGGCTAATCTGTAGTTAATCTGTAGCATTTTGAAAGCAAAGCAAATTAAATGAAATTCCTAGTAAATCCATAGTATTAAAGTTTACCTAATGCACAATTTGGAAGAATCTAACCGAAAATCGTAGTGAATCCGTAGCGACTTTGTAGCGAATTCAAAGCTATTGTACAAACTAGTAGCGAATCTGTAATAATTCCATAGCAAATTCATAGCTAACTTGACTAGAATTAATAAACAAAATTTTTATTTTATTTTTTGTCAAATTACACTTGTATAGAAAGTTCATTCAGAATTAACAAATCCAACAAGTAAATTATACAAAGCATTACAAAGTCACCATTATATTAATAAGTTATAATATGACACATTAAATCCAAACAAATTCAGAAAAGTTTGAACATGTTCAACAAAACTGGCACAAAACTAATGTAAATCCACGTCGACAATCTCCATTATCCTCTCCATCTGCTTTGCCTTATGATGGTGCCGGTGATATAACATCTTCAGCTTGAAAAACCAAGAGTCCGAGAGAGGATAGGCTCCAACATAGGCACGTATGAGCTGAGTCTTAACAAAGGAGACCATCACCACATTCAGCCAGTGGAATCCATTCACATTGAGCCAACCTCAAATGAATAAAATACATTATTGAGATCAACAACTTAACAAATTATGCACAACAAGCTTTCGAACTATGCACAACAAGCAAATTATGCATCTGCATCACAACAGCATTTGGCTTTGTAATCTTCTATTACTCTAGTTTAAGAGGAACTGAAGTGATAAAAAAATTTTAGCTTGGCAGAAGTTTCAAAATAAAATAAAGTATATAGATGAACTTGGAAACATGAAGACAAAAACAAAAAATTAAAAGAGATGTTTAAATACAGAATAAGCCCACATCTTAAAAGACTAATTGAACAAAACCTGCTGCTAAAAAAATCAAAAGAAAAGTCAGTATAATATGAAAGCTGTTCTATTATTAACCTGTCAGCATCAGAAGGGACCCATGATAGCCATGATTTTGTTAAGTGAAGCATATCCGCTTAAGCCATTAAGCAATCTCCTAGCGTGTCCATTCCCAAAATTTGGAACTACGATAATAAAATCTTCCCACACAAGATACATTCCTCTCTTAGCTTTTCTTTCTAAAAGTACCATCTCATTGTAGGTAACACCATTTCCATAAACAATGGCTTGCTCTATCTCCATTTCTAAAACAAAAGAGAAAGGTCTTTGGTTGGAATCAAAGATGAAACAAATAACATAGCAGTAAACCCAGCTCACACACACACACACAGATATATATATATATATATATATATATATATAATGTAGACACACACACACCCACGACCCCACACACACACACACGATTCACAGTTAAGGAAAAATGGGTCCACAACTCATAGTTATTTTGGTCATTCGTGAAGGCTTGTTACTATGACGCATGAGCAGTAAAAATTGTCATTCAATAAGCACAAAACAGTAATAGCAATTAACCAAAATATAAAGTGAATTATTTAAAGACAAGCAGCTATATATCGTTGTACAGTGATGGTCATGCATGCGAAGGAGAATGTCACCTCTTAGACTCAATAAAATAACTATAGGGGCAGTAACAAAGTATAATTATTCTCACCAAATCAGAATTAGGAGCCCATTGATTTAGACACTACAAAAATTGTATGATCTAGTTACTCATTCACATTGGTTCTACACTCTTACTAGATAGGAGTTTATACCACCTTAATGAGAATAACTTTTGAAATGGTCAAGATATATAATTGTATTTAAGTGTTAGAAAAAAAAAAAAAAACACAAGCTCCACTAAGACAAATAAATTTCCATAATCAAGTTCTGAGATGCAAAAACCCTATCTCAATAAACAAGTAGATAGACTTCAGATGATCAAAATGTGCAAATTCTAATACAACAAACCTTCGTGATATATAGACTTTTTGTATGAACTCTCTTTGCAAATCTGAATTTACATGCTCAGCCTTGAGAACTTTAATGGCTACTTCTTGACTTCTTGTGTGAACTCTCTCTGCAGTGCGGACCAGTTCATCCTCCTGCATGAAATAAGAATTTGGAAAAGGGCATGTCCTAAGCTTAAGAAAATGAACCACCCGTAAACTAGAGAGCTGAAGTAAAAGTCAGATTAGACACTTTCAAAACACAAAAAGCTATCTAGCACAATAGCTAACTTAATATCAAAACCTGAAAAGCTTAAATGAAATAACATCTAAAAGGACCATCCAAAATCAAGTTATTCAAGGATAATGAAATTAAACTTGTAATTATGCTTGGAGATAAGGAATAGAAGGGTGAATCAAATTTAAGCCAAATGTGCTCTACTGCAAAATCACAATGATAATAATTCAAGTTAATACTAAATTATCACATCTAGCTACTAATTAGTACCAAAGATATAAAATTAGAATAATCCTAAGAAATTTTATCATCTCACAATTATGCGTTTCAATTCTTGATCCCAAAATATGACTAGCCATATGAAAGATTCCTATGAGTTGAAACATGATAAGCAAAATTAGGCCCTACTTTCAATGAAAACTGGTAGCGAATGGAAGAGACTAAGACTTTGAAATTTTTATGAGTCACAAGTCTACATATTAGCTTTCCAAAGCAACTGACTGTATATGATTTCACCTTGTGTAGCCCAATTGATGATTAAAATAGCAAGTGCTGCCAGAAAAGTAATTATGCAAAACCAGCATTGGTTTAAACAAAATTCTGGTATTGATTGGCAAAGAATTAAAACTTGCATTTTTCGTGCATGGTAGAGTCATATGTCAGCTTTCAAATGCCACAAATGATGTGTAGATAGGGATAGGGTAGCTCAAGTTATCACCTAAAACAATGAAGCTGCCAGAAAGAGGAATTGTGCAAAAAAAGCCTGACTTTAAAGAAAAACTAATACTAATTGAAAAAGGATTAAAACCTGAATTTTTTACAGCTGATAGCCTTGTGTCTTAGGTTTCTACCCAAAAAAAAAAAAAAAAACAGCTCCCAAATCCGACATGTATAGCCCAAATTATGCACAAAACTATGACTGCTGTCAGTGTCCTAATTAACATACGAAAATGACTTCCCCTATGTGATTGGATGCATATGAACTTAGCTACACAGCTCAAAGAGCAGCCCCAACTCAAAGGGGATATCCTAGTATGCCAATAACAACAAAATGATAGTAATATAAGAAGATTAAGAATATAAAAGTTTGAAGGTAAGTCATGCATGGTTGGATTCTTTAAATTGTTAATTAGCAAAAATTGATACCAAAATTAAGAAAAACGTGCCAAAAAAAAATCATATTGATCAACTACAAATAATAACATATTTGCAATCCATGTATACTCTGGAAGTTCTAAAACCAACGTTAAAGATTAAAATGCAAGAATATAAATGCAATCAGAACCCAAGATTACTTAAATTAAACATGATTAAACAATATGCATTAGCTTGGATATACTTGTGTGTGTGTGTGTGTGTGTATATATATATATATTTAAAGGGGATATTATAAGAGGTAAGAGGGTTAAATCCTACATATATGGATGGCTAGGATTAGAGGATTATATTAGTAGCTGCAACCATGATTGTGTTTACATATTTATACTGTTTTTCTCATACCCAAGGCAGAACTACCAACACTTTGTTTTTTATACATAGATAAAAGAAGAATTTATTGGAGTCTAGCAATATTTACATAATATATATAGCTCTCAAACAGAGCTATTAATTTTTTTCCCTTCTCTGAACCAGCAGGATATTATTCCATCACAATAAGGACAACGCTGCTTGATTACATGCAAATTTAGGCTAGTAATATAAATTTAGGTTATTTATAGTTAGTTTTAATTTATTTTTAGTTTGGTTAAAATCTGTCTTAAACCACTTTTAATCTCAGATTTAAATTACAAGCAAATTTAAAATTTAAATATGAGAGAGAAACAAAACATAATTAAAAAGCTTGTAATTTAAATATTAAGATAAAGTAAAAAGATAATACGAAAAAAAAAGAAAAAAAAAAGAGACATCAATAAAAATGAAACACAATAAAACCAATTTTACATTGGTTTTGTTCTAAACTAGTTTTAGCTTGAAAATATATTTAATAATAACTAGTCTTTTCTTTTAAAATCTTAGTGTTTACGTAACGTTTGCAGATTTTAAAATCGATCCCATTGTACCTAGTTATATGATTTTTTGAGTTTGAAAAACACCTCCAAAATGTTCATGATAAATTGGGTTCATCCTGACACTCTTATAAATTTCAAATTTACATTCTTTTGCTAATTACTTGGAAAAATAATCTTAGTAAAAAAGCCCCACATTAATCACAATAAAACAAGTGTGGTTATTATGTTATAACTCATAACATAATATGGGTTTCGTTTAAAAAATCAGTAAAAAAGCCCCACATTAATCACAATAAAACAAGTGTGGTTATTGTAGTTATCTTATTTAACCTCAAAATGCCCACTCATTAAATTGGTAACAAAAAATTTAACCCTAGCCCAATCTCATGTGAGGTAGGGTCAACTCGCTAAATATTAAAATTATAATTAAAAAATTTTAAAATATAATTAATTTATAAATTTCACAAAGTCATAATCTTCTTATCTCTTTACGAATAAAATCAAAACAATTATATATATTTGAGAGATATTAATTTTTAAGAAATAATTATTTCTTTCAAAAGATTTATCAAAAAGATTTTAATTATAAGTTATTTTGATAACAAAATAAGTTAATTCAAATACATATTTATTATCAATAAACTTAAGCTCAACTAACACCAACCTTAGATGATGATAATGAAAGTTTGATCTTTTAGTAAGCATTCAAAATAGAACTCACCATTACTTGGTTAATAACTATATTTTTTTAATCAGGCCACTACTTGTGATCACATTATTTTGAGCTATATAACTATATTTCTATGTCTAATAAATATAAATTGATTTGACCTTAACCTTAACAATCCAGTTCAGCCTATAAATCATTGGATTGGAATAAATAAAACCCACAATTTTAAAGAAAAGCCCATGCCATATTTAGAACTAAATGAGTGTGCGCATATGCTTTGACCCACAACTAATTAGACTTTAAAATTGCAGTCAGGCCGAGAGTTAAAATAACAAATATTAAGATGCCCTAAGAAGCCGTATCCAAATCGTTTTTCTCTTCCCAAACCCTCTAACTCTGGCCAAAAAACAAAAAAAAAAGACATTAGAATTAAATAATAATAATTCTTTTTCTGTTTGTTGGTGAAACAACAATAATAATTTTAGAAAAACAAAAATTGGCACCAACAGATTAGGAAAAAAAAAATCCAGAAAAAGGCCATAAAAATAATTAAATAAGGCAAAAAAAGATTGGGCCGTAAAAGGACGAGAAATTTAGAAAACAGCCACGCTCAGAATTCGTTCAGAACTCAAAACCCCCAAATAAACCCTCGAACAAAGCGGCGCCGTCTCCCCCCGCTCCCCCTCTCTCCCTCTCTCTCCTCCGTCGCTCCTCCTGCGGCTCCGCTGGCAGCTCCGTTGTCCCCTGTATCAACTTCCAAACAACATCTCACGGCCACCGGGCCTCCGTCTCATCGGCACTGGGCGTCTGGCTCGTGCATCGCCGTTTGAAGTTGAAGCTACAGTCTGCTGTCGCGTAACCAAGAGATTCAAACCCTGCCGCCGGCGCCTCTCTCAGGCCAGTCACCTGCCAAGATGGCTGAGGGGCAAGAGAATGACGCTCTTGGAAGGAACAAGCCATCCGGTGAACAGGTACTACCTGAGTATGTTTCAACGTTATGGAATGTAACTGTCTGAATGGATGAATGGTGCATTGAACATGTGTACCCTGGCATTCCTGTTTTCCCATGTAATGTGATATATAATTGGTTGATACCCTGTTGGAATTTTGGTTGCAAGTTGCAACCTTGTTGTGACGATTGTCGACATTATGTATCATCAGTTTTGCAGTTCATTTATAAAAGGATTGAACTTTTTAGGGTGAAAGGGCTTGATGGGGCATAATCAAAATCGTGACTTAAAGGGTTTGTGCTGACCCTTCCCCCCCCCCCCTCTCTCTAAAGCTCCTTTTGGTGTTATTAGATGATGCTAACTGACCCCATAAACTTATATCTTAGGGTTATGTGTAAGTGAAACTGTATCCCACCCCTAATATTTTGACTTGATTTCCCTGTGAATCTGTATGTATTTGTAGTTGACGCCAGCAAAAAACCTTTCTAGATGTGTTACTGCTCTTTTCTCTTTCTTGGGTGCACTGCACAAGCTTACCTGCACCCCTGTGACTGTCTACTTGTTTTTATCATATTGCGTTTCTTAGATAACTTATTAGCAACCCCTGTCCTTATGCTTAGAACATTATACCACAGGAAAAGGAGGGGAAAAAGGAAATGAAAATTCTTTTATAGAGTCTGCTCAAAATGAAAAGAAAAGAAAAGAAAACAAAAGAAAAAGGGAGGCACGCCTTGGATCTGGCTGAAAGGACATCCTGGCTCTTCTCCCCTTTCTGAATTTACACTTTTGGACTCAGAATTCAGAATTAGGAATTATCATTATTTCCATCAAAATTGATGATTGTCATTTTACATAATTTTATTCAACCGTCTGGAAGATGGAGCATTCTGAATGCTTCTTTACTGGTATCTACATGTTATTTTGAGTTTTTGATTCTTAATACAGGACATTGCTTTGCAGGACATTTCTGATGAGCTAGATCTGAAAATTAAGAAGTATCTCAGAGGAGAAGTTGCTAATTTGGAGGTATAAAGCATTGAGCTTTCTAGAATCAATACATTGGTACTTGATGATGTTATCTATTTTTTTCTAATATTGTGGAATATAATTTGCAGGTTTTGAAAGATAAAAAGCTGAAGGGTCAACTAGCTGTTAGAGAAGAATTATATGGAAAATCAGCAAAAGCTGCTGCCAAGGCTGAAAAGGTTAGTGTGGCTTTTCTGTTTCTTTAATTTATTTAATCTTTTAATTTTTACATATCATACATAAGTAAATTAATCCAAAGTTATTTCATAGGTGTGGTTAACAATCTAAGCTCTGTGCAAAATAATTGATGTCGGTATGTTTGATTTCATATTTCAATTATATCTATGGTGATCTGGTCTATAATTGGCTTTGTCATGAGGTGATGCAATTAGTTTAATGCTGAAACCCTTCAATGATAGAGTATTTTAATTCATGGTTAGGCTATACTCGAGCCTAGCCAAGTCAAGTATTTGCTGGCATATGCTTTACATGATAAAAAAATGAGCTGAAAGGTGAAACTTAAGCTTAAACTTGGCAACAAAAGAAGTTTATCAAAGCTGACTTGTGAGCAAGTCTAAAATATGAATTTATATAATTTTAAGACTAAATTACTCTACCAAATTCGTTAACTAAGCCGTTAGCTTGTGGTCAACATGGATGTTTTTGTGGTCAAATGCCATTCCCACCCTCATTCAGCATTATATGTTGAGAAAAGGAGGAGAATGCATTCATTTCGTGCAACTGACTTCTCCTTTTCTCACTGTATAAGGCTGAAGAAGGGTAAACATGAGTCATGACATATGACTACCTAACATTTGTGAGATAACGGCTTATTTAATGAATCTGTTAGGTTTGCAACATTTTAGACTTAGTTGTTGCACTTTTTATAAATACAAGAGATTTTTGTGTGTGTATGTTTTCATAATAGAGGGGAGGTCTGTTTAGTGAAGGGGGAAGCATGATTAATTTACTCTGATTTTAATTATGGTTTAGATTGGAATGTGTGGGATGCCAAAACGGCGATCACTGTAACTAATGGTACTCCTTGGAAGTTTGTTTCTCGGGGATTGGTATCTTTTAGACTTGATTTGGGTGATGGTGGCACCTGTATCCAGTTTTGGGAGGATACCTGGGGGGGGGGGGTATCCCTTTCCTAGAACGTTTTTCTTGTCTGCATGATCTCTCTACTTTGCATAGTTCCTCCATAAAAAAAGTTAATGCTACTGAGAGTTCTCAACTTCTAATTTAAATTGGGATTTCACTTTCATAAAAACTTGAGCGATAGAGAAGCTAGTGAATTAAAATACTTTCTGAAAAATTTGTTATGAGAGTTTGGGCTTTGCACTCTTCTGGAGTGTTTTCTTGTGAATCCCCTTGGTTTCTAAATTACCCTCCTAATCATAAAAAAAATTTCCTTCTTGGCAAACCCATTTGGAAATCCAAAGGACCCTCTAAGGTCAATTATTTGGTTCCAGAAAGTGGCAGTTAATAGGATTAACACAGATGATTTGTTTGCAGATTCGTTGGAATCCACTGCTCTTTCTCCATGTGTGTTAAGTGCAAGTCAGCTTCAGAACAATTGTGACTTTGCACTGTAAGGGAACTACTCCTAGTTGTTAGAATCGCACGATTCACGATTCGAATTGCACGATTCGATATGATTCGACAAGCTAGCGATTCGTATCATGTGGTGAATCGCAGATGGCTTTGAATCGTGCGATACATGCACGATTCAATGCGATTCCGTATCAATGACACGATTCAAACGATTCTGTGATTCAGTTTTTTTTTTTTTTGTGCTTTTTTCTTTCACCAATTCTCATAATAGAATTCAAAGAGGTAGAGGCTTAAATTATTAAATAAAATAAACTGAAGGGGCATTACTGAATACACTTGGTTCGATTGCTTTGTTTCGTTACTGAACATAGAATCAGTTTTCATTCACGTTGAAAACCAATCACTCTACTCACTTTGTTTCGTTTTTTGGGTTTTACCTTTTTGGTTGTTCACACAGTTATTGTTTTTGTTATGGTTCTGAGTGTTCACATTGTTACTTTATATGATTTCCTAAGGCTAAGAAGAAGGGGAAGGAGTATGTTACCTATGAGCTTACTTATGACTTATGACTTATGATGACATTATGGTATTATACTTTTATTGGAGTTTACTATTTCCTTAGTGATGTGACATTTAAGTATTTATTTGAGATTTTTTAATTATTTTGTTCATATTTTAGATGTGGAATCATGTATATTTAAAGTTTTTTTATTGATATGTTCTGAATCATACGATACGTTACGATTCACGATTCAAAAATTGAACAAACTATTCTCGATACGATTCACGATTTGACAACTATGGAACTACTTACTTGTAGAAGAATCTTTATCTGGGGCTCTTGATGATTAGTGGTTGTGTGGTGTCTTACTTTGGAGTAGCTTTTGATGGTTTGTCATAAAGGTTCTGGTAAACACAAGGAGGCTTAGTTTTGTTGCAGTTGCACTGTGTAGTTTATGCAATTCAATGGTGTATTTGGTTAGAGCAAAACACACATATTTTTAAGGGTGTTTCTTTGCCCTTAAATTTGCTATCGGATAAGATTATGATTGTTGCTTCTCTTTGGTGTATTGTCCATGGCTCTTGAAAGGGAGTTGGAATCTCCAATATGTAGTAGATTGGGCAGCTTGCTGCATTCTTAGTTTTCTCCTTTTTCCCTTTTTTTATGTTTTTTGTTTTTTTTTTTGTTTATATGCATTGGAGAATGCTTTATCCCTCGTTGTATACTCCTTTTTTCTTTTTATTAAAATTATTTTTGCTCTGAATGGTTTTACTGAAAATTTGGTTTTTGATAGAACCCAACAGTGTTGATTGATCTATGTAGCTGACTCCACCTAGTGGGATAAGGTTTTGTTGTTATTGTTGTTATTGTTGTTGTTGTTGTACTTGTACATGCATGTGTGTGTGTGTGTAATCTATTTATAATACTTATGATTTTTTAAATAAACTATTTATTTATAGTCTTTCTCATAGGTTTAGTTTATCAGCATATTATGTATGAATATGTCACAATCAACTCGGTGATTTTCAGCCCTACTTCATGGACAACTATTATCCATTTTATTCTATTTAATCTTGTGTAAATAATCTTTTAAGTAGTATATTTCATTGAGTACATTCCCGAGTCAATTTTAATACTTTGATATTCATGATACCCTTACTTCTATTTTCTATATTGATTTTAATCACTTTGTAAGCCAAACATTTGTTGAGAATCAAGAGGTAATTGGTCCATTTCCGTTATATTTCCAATTTTGAGGGAGTGTAGTGAATATGATAAAAGAAAAAGAGAAAGGAAGTTAAGTGTCATCCTGTATAATTTGCAGAGTCATTGCCGTTAGTTTTAATGGATATAATGTTTCTTTCCTTTCTAATTTCAATTATCCAGTGGCTTATGCCCAGCGAGGGAGGTTATCTGGAGGCTGAAGGCATAGAGAAGACGTGGAGGATTAAACAGGATGCAATAGCTCGTGAAGTAGATATCTTAAGCTCAAGGAACCAATATGATATTATTTTACCAGGTTTGTTTTAAATGATTGCTTGCTATTAGTATCTCAGTTTAGGTCAGATTTATGTCTCTGTTGTAATGCTAGTAACAACTTTTTCATTTTGACTTATTGAATATTTTGGTTTTGATGCACTATGAACTTGCTCACATATCATTAAATTATAGAAATAAAAATTGCTTGAGACACTTGTGAGAGAGGTGTAGCATTAAGGATAAGTGGAAATTAAATTAGATTTTATTTCCTTATTTTTCATCATTGCTTGTGGTGGGATATACCAACTGCACATTGTGGTCTTTTCTTGATCTGTGTGGTTGAGGCAAGTATATTAGTTTCTCCTTTTCTTTCATCTTGTTGTGGAGATTCTAATTAGCATAGTAGTGTCAGCAGTTGAGGATGGATGATTATAATGGGGGTTATGTTTGATTTTTTGCAGTTAAGAATGTGAAATCTTATGGTCCTGGTTTCTTTGATCTAATAAGGGCTTAAGGTTTGTGCTTTTTGTATTGATCAGTGATTCATTGGGCTTAATTGGTGAGTGTGAGTTGGTCTCTGTTAAGGTGCATGTGCATGTGATGTGAGGGGGTAGATTTCATGTCTCTGGTTTTTTGGGTGTTCCGTTGGGATCTCATCTATTTGAGACATAAATTATTGATTTATTGAGTACCAAGCTATACATATATGCATTTATTGAAAATAAAAAACTAGGGTATACTATGGTGGAAATATGTAGGTTTTTTGGTCTTAAATCCTGACCCCTGTTACTGGTAAGTCCTCATTGAAGATACCTTTTTCCCTAATTGTCTTGCATTTCAGAGCAACTATTATGATTTAACTTTAATTTCAGTGCAAGTTATTGAAGCATTGTGCTGTATAATCATTAGAATTGTAGAAAAGTTAATGTTTACTTGATCTAGTTCTAGTTTTAATTCTTTTGTAACAATAATAGTCCTTTCTTTTGGCGTTGTCCATGTAACAGCTTTGTACAAGTTTGATTTGCATGTCCTTATTTGTTATACTTTATTCCACAACACAGTGGTGCACATACCCTTTTTGATTGGAAACAATTTTGTTATTTTCTTGACCTGCCAACTATTTTACCTCTTTACCGTCCATATTTGCAGCACTTGGTCCATACACTCTGGATTTTACTTCGAGTGGCCGGTATATGGCTGTTGGTGGACAGAAGGGCCATCTGGGAATTGTGGACATGATAAACCTGAGCCTAATTAGAGAGCTTCAGGTATGCTCAGTCATAGTTGAGCTTGGTCTGTGTATTTCTGCTGTGAGTTATAAATTTCCAAACATCACTTTTGATGTTTTAAAACATGTTTGGCTTTATTGGTGACGCACATTTTGGCATCTTTAGAAGGCATCATTTAGTGCTGGTCTTGCTTGTGGAGAGTATTTTGAAGTACTGCTACTATTTACTTGACAGATGAAAATTTTAAATATCATGCTAGCAGGTTACTATTTACCATAAGTCATATGGATTTCTAGTCTTTCAGAAAATTATGCTTGGTTTCTGATTTTTGGTTTTTTCAGGTAAGAGAAACAGTGCGTGATGTGGTATTCTTGCATAATGAGCTTTTTTTTGCCGCTGCCCAGAAAAAGTAATTTCTCTTCCTTGATTTGGTATTGAACTGTTTAATCTAAAATAATGGTTCTCTGCATAATGTATCTGTACGAAAACAACCAAAGCACCTGTTCTTCATGCTTGCTGATATTTATCAATTATATGTAACTTTGATCCCAAAATAACATAGTTTACGACATTAAAACATCACTGTTGTAATTAGTTTTTGGCCAATTTTTGTACTTACCGAGGAAATGCTTTTAGGAACAATTTTGGTTTTTCTTCTTTGAAGATGAAAATGAAGTTTTAAACTCAAATTTCCAGATGTCCTTGCTTTTATGTTTCTTCTTACATAATGCCACATGTTTTGGTAAAAACATGAATGAGGCTAAAATGTTGTGGTAGTATGCAGTTTTTGCAATCCTTTGGTGCATTTGGTTGGAGTGAAATGCTCACATCTTTATGGGTATCCTGTTCAATCTGAACTTGTTTCTTATCGACCCCTTTCTTGTACTTGCCTTCTCTCTCATAATTTTTTTAATAAGAAGTTGAGGCTTTTTATGAGGCCATTTTGTATGCCTTGGTCATTTCTTCTCTTCATGCGGCTTCATCTTAATTTCCTCATTATAGTATTACATAATAGATGCTCGTTAAATTTCATAACATGGTATATGTTTGTCTAAAAATATTACCTGTATGGTGAATGCACCTTATTTTTATGATTAGTTTATTTGGCGGTGTTAATTTTTCCCGCATTTTTTAATTTGCTTTGCTATTTGGATAGAATGGTATAAGCTAAGAGGTTCGAGATTAAAGCACCCTTTGGTACTTTTTTGGCCATTTGGAACAGCTAATTGAATTTTTTTTTTTCGTCAAAATAAGTTATCAAGTTCGGTTTCATTGAGGACATACTCTTGTTCATATGATATAACTGTAGAATTTTAAAATTTGACAGGTATCCTTACATCTATAATCGTGAAGGCACAGAGCTTCACTGCCTCAAGGTTGGAATTTTGCTTTTGCAATATTTTTAAATTTTACCTATTGTCAGCATCTGGAATATTTCTACATATGCTGAAGGCTAAAGTGTCTGCCTTTTGGATCTGAAACATTCATTTTGATATGCCGGAGTTTTAAATATCTGATTTTCCAGGAACATGGTGCAGTGCTAAGGCTTCAGTTTCTAAAAAATCACTTTCTCTTGGCTTCAATCAACAAATTTGGGCAGCTTCATTATCAAGATGTTACAATGGGTACCATGGTTGGTAATTTTCGAACCGGCTTAGGACGTACAAATGTGATGCAAGTGAACCCCTTCAATGGGGTTGTTGCTTTGGGTCACTCGGGTGGTATAGTTACAATGTGGAAGCCAACCAGCTCAGCTCCTCTTGTCAAGATGCTGTGTCATCACGGGCCTGTCTCAGCGCTGGCATTTCACTCAAATGGCCACTTAATGGCCACTGCCGGTAAAGATAAAAAAGTTAAGCTCTGGGACTTGAGGAAATTTGAGGTCCTTCAGACATTACCAGGCCATGCAAACACTTTGGATTTCAGTCAAAAGGGCTTGCTTGCTTGTGGTAATGGTTCATTTATAAAGGTTCTGAGTGATTTTTCTGGTACACAGAACTATTCTAGGTACATGACTCATTCCATGGCCAAAGGTTACCAGATAGGAAAATTAGTTTTTCGACCATACGAAGATGTTCTAGGGATAGGGCATTCCATGGGGTGGTCTAGTATTCTCATTCCAGGATCAGGTGAACCCAACTTTGACTCATGGGTTGCAAACCCATTTGAAACATCTAAACAGAGGAGAGAGAAGGAAGTGCGCTCTCTTCTTGATAAGCTTCCACCTGAGACCATCATGCTGGATCCCAGCAAGATTGGCACAGTGCAACCAAGAAAAGAGAAGAAAACAAAGCAAGCGAGGGAGGCTGATATGGAAGCTGCAGCGGAAGCTGCCAAGGGCACAAAGCTGAAGAATAAAACAAAGGGAAGAAATAAGCCAGGCAAAAGGGTACAGAAAAAGCAGGAAGCAATTGCTAAAGTGAAGAGGCCTTACTTGGAGCAGCAAATCAAAGAGGAAGAAGACATGTCCAGAAAGAAGCAGAAAGTTAGTGAGGGAGTTCAACTACCAAAATCTTTACAGCGGTTTGCTCGTAAGAAAGCATCATCATGATTAAACTTTGTCCATTTAAGTCAGGTTTTCATTTTTTCCAGCTTCATATTTGTATTTGTTGTTGCCATTGATATTTGTAGCGTTTAGCCTTTGATATGTGATGCCTTTCAGGCAAAGGCCCATATGAAATTTTTCCTTGGATTCTTGATAGGGAGTTGTACCTTTAGCTGGGACCTTTACACACTCTTAGTAGTTACTAATACTCCAAATAGTATAAAATTATAAATAGGGCATAAGAGACTTAATTGGATCATTAGAGAGATTAGAAGTTTGTTTTATTGTATGATTAAGGATCTTATGAGGGGCACAAGGTTCTTTGGATTTGGCTACTTGTATCTTGTGTAATCATATCAATTTTCCTATTTAGTGTTCTTTTATTTTTACGAAAAAAAGGGTGTTCGTTTTTATTTTTCTAGAAATTCAAATTATCCTGACTATATATAAAAAGTGAGGACAACTATTATTTTAAATCAGTCACAAAGGATAATCACTTAATACCAATTGTTACTTTTAAGTATTGTTTTAAATTGTTTAATAACTATATTACAATGATTAAGTCATTTTTGTTTTGTTTTTTAATTGAAAAAATAAAAGGAAAACAGTTATACGATTATATAATTAATAAATCGTTTTATACTTGCATTGTAAGTTTTTAACTGTTTGGATGAAAATTGGGCAGAAGGATCTTTTTCAGTAAGAACCTTGAGTTTCTGGATTGTTTCAAAGCGCATGATTTTCCCTCTTCATGACCTCACATATCCCCCATACGAAGTTGGTTTGATTTATATAATATATTCATTTTAAAGTTTATATTACAAGGAACAAATCCATATAGCTTTTATAGCCATTAAAGCACATTTAGCCTCTAGAAGGCTCAAACTTTTGGTTTATCATAAAAATGCCATTTTTTAAGATTTTCAAGTCTAATGGAGTCAATTTTATTAAGTTAATATCTCTCTCGTTTCATGATCTTTGTATGTGTAAGATATACTGTTTTAAAGCTTATCTTACACAGAACAAATTCATATATTATTTACATGTTATGCACCTGAAGTAGTGTCCAAAAGTTGAGCTTCAACATGCACAAAATAAAAATATCATGTCATGCTATTAGAGGTGTCCGTGGATTAGGTTGAGTTAGAGATGTTTTTGTACCTAACTCGCTCATCAAAGCAGTGAGTTAGGTTGGGTTGGGGAATTTTTTTCTTAAAACTCGAATCAACCTAACCCACACATGAGTGGGTTGGGTTGTGTTGATCTTGTGGATTCGACATATATTAAAAAAAATTCTATCTACTAAAATAAATGACTAAATCAATACGAAATTAAAAATTCATCACACATCATAATAAATAACGTAATAAGTCTTAACAAAAAATGATATACAAAGTCTCAAATAAACTAAAAGTTAAATGCAATAAGTCACAAGTCATAAACATATCATAACAAGTCTTAATCTTAAATATAAGAAGTATTAACACAAGTCTCAAAAGTCAAATATAATAAGTTATATAAGATTTGAGAGATGGAAAAAGAAAAAACATGAAGTTTAGTATGTTGAATATTAAAAAAATAACATAAATTTTTATTAAAAAAAAAGATAAGTTGAGTTAGGTTGAGTAAGTTAAAATTTTTCTAGTCTGCTACTCAACCCATCATTATCGGGTTGGATTGGGGTTTTTAAACTAAATCTAACCCATAAATCTAATTCAATTCGTCAATTATGGGTTAAGTTAGACCAAAACCTGCGAGTTTATGGGTTAACTTAAACATTCCTACGTGTCATAACTTGTATGAAGCAAATTCTAATGAAATTTAACTTACACGAGTCCCACTCAATTACTAAATAATTCCTTCAATAGTAAAATACAATTACTCCATCTTAAATTATTAATTATTACTTTAATTATTTGAATAAATTTAATAATTTAGTTAGATATATAATCAAAACAATTAATTATCTTTGTTGCATGTTATGTGAACCCATCTTATATAACTAAGAAGTAAAGATACTTTAAAATGGTTGCCGCACCTCCTTAGATACTTAGGATATTTTTAGTCTTTATTATAAATATTTTTTATACTATTTTCTCAAATCTGTGCCACTATAAGTTTGATATTGTAAGAATTAAATAAATAATATTATTTTATTATGTCTATAATAACAAATGTTAATTTTGTTATAGAATTTTAGTTAAAAATAACTATGTAGTAATGTTTATATTTTAAATATATATGTTTGTGTTAAGATATGTTTTTTTGTCTTACATATATCCTTAAGATTTATATTTTTATGTTGATCTTATATTAATTTTGTATTTTGTATCTTAGTCATGTTATGTTCTATAATTTTTAAAATTTGTCGTATCCTTGTATTCGTATCCCATATCATATCCGTACTTCTCAGCTATACAATCATTATGCAACACTTGGAAACTCGACATGTTCATCAAAAGTTTCTGAATTGATATATGAGAAATGCAACAATGGAGGCACAAAAAGATTAGATGATGAGGTAGTTGCTCCTCTACTATGTGTACTTTTGCTAAAAGGCATGGAAGATGTAACATCTCTTGCTGCTGGCCCACATGCAATTGGAGGTGCCTTGAAAGCTGATAGGTCATTCTGTTAGAAACCACCATCAACATCAATTTCAAATTCATCATCAGCATCAGTGTCAAGCTCATCTATAATCATCAAGAACTGCCCATTCTTCTTCAGTTTTATCAATAATTGAGTCTCTAAACCAAATAATTGTGACATGAAAAGGTTATACACTACAGGTAAATAATTGCGATTGATATTTGTGACTGTTTTTGTGACTGAAATAAATAACATGTATAAATCTACTAATTACAAAGTAATTAAAAATTGGTCAGAAAATTTGGTGACATCAAAAGACAAACATTTTTGGGATGAAACTCCGGTCATAAATGATTTCAATTTTAATTTTAATTAATTTTTAAGTTATGTGTCTGATATTTGAATCATAAATGTTCTACATCCCTTGGATCCCCATAAAGAAATTATGTTGAATCACCAATATAAGACACAACAAGCAATCCGCACAAAATAAATCAATTTCAAAATGAAGCATTTCTAACTGAAATATCAGTCACAAACATTAAAAATTAATTAAAATGTTTTCCTTTCGATGAAGCCAAATGTTTTGATTGATTTTTGGACTGATTTATAATTAATCACAAATTTATGCATTTTATTTATTTTGGTCACAAATATTGGTTGCAATGTTAGGGTTTTCTTGTAGTGCACTTGGCTGACAATTTCCTAGCACATGTATATGTTGACACATCATTAAATATGTTTGATTTTGATATTAACTATTTGAAAGGTCAAACATGTTTAATAATCTGGTAACACTTATTGAATTAATGATAGTGCAAAAATTTTATATTGACATTGGATCAATTTTTTATATATATATATAAAGATATTGGATCAAAATTGAACTCTTAATTCATAATTGATCAAATTTAATTCTATATATATTTGGTTTGGTTAATCAGAGTCCTTATCATATGTTAGCAACTATGCCAATATAGACATTGAATGGATAAAAATTGACTCTTGTTTTGGTCAAATTTGTATTTGTTTGTATGGGGTAACTTTAGGCTATTTAATTAATGCATTAACCAAGACACCAATTAATTTTAAAGGTGCACTTCACACATCATCTTATTGCATAAATAAGAGAAATAATTTTCTTAAACAGTGGCCCAAGACATAAATTAGAATAATTATACTCCTGCTTAATCACTAAACCAACTTGATTGATATGAATAAATAATTTCTTGCTATTTACATAACTTATATCTACTCAGAACTCATTGTGTTTATGAACTGGTGTATCAAAGCTGCTTGTAATGAGATAGTGATCTCTAATAGTGACAATCATTCAATTTAAGATTGATCAAAATTCATTATGAATTCAATAGGCAACGAATATCTATCTAAATTAGGTAGCAGCATTCATATACAGAGTTCACTAATTAATTGAAAATATCTATTACATGTATAATAGATTTTGTTTTTGTCACAAGAGAATTGGCATTATATTATAAAGGGAAGTTCTATGATGTCTTTAATTAGTGATATCTTTATTTAGTTGTCATGATTATTGAATGTCAAACGTAAAACATCTCTTGGATAGACTTAATTTTAATCATAACCTATATAATTTGATGACTGAATTTGAACGTGATAACAAAAATATGTGAGACTACTCATTTAATTAGATACTAGCAAAAGATCCAAAATTAATATAAAATGTATTCTTGTATAGATATAATTAACTTACTTTAAGTTTCTCTTAGATTAAATGTGATATCACTTAACTTTTTTAAAATTAAATATGATATAATGATTGGTTGAATCTATACAAATTGTGTTGACTTCTGATGACAAATCTAACATAAAGAATACTTCAAATGGAAAAAGAAACCACTAACAAGATGTATCATAGAAACTATCGTATATATATAACTTTGATGATGTAAACTTAGAAACTACACTGGTTTTAAGTATTATATACAAAAATATATCAATACTACACACTTGAGAGAAAGAATGCTATATGAGAGAGAGAAAACTACATTGTTCATAATGGATTGTACATCAATTATGTGCTAAAAAATCTTACTCGAATAGAGGTAAATTAGACACACGAAACTGCAAAAAAATAGTGTTATTTGCATACTATTTTTATTCTAATTTTTATATAATTTTTTTTTCATAATAAAACAAGAGAAACACATATTACAATACACTCTCTCTATCTTTTTTTTTTCAAATAAAAAGGTGTAAAGAATGATATGAAAAAACCATTTTTCTATTGTAAAAGGACACAAACAACTATAATAAAATATTATCTGGAGGAACAAATAGCAGCTAGCCAGAAAACTTAGAAAGCAAAATCCATCAAATTTTTGGACAAGTTGAAGAAAATTGGGGGGGGGGGGGAAAGAAGATATGTATGAGATTTTTTTTTTTTTTTTTCTGATGACAAGATATGTATGAGTTTAATCACACATAAGTACGAAAGACTCACAAGAGCAGGCAGAACAGACGAATAAAAAACTAACACATGGTGAATAAGAAAAATGCCTCTATAACCTAGTAATTTTAACTCCTAACCAATGCACACCACCAACAATTATCTCTGCATCTAAGTTGAATGATCAACAATTATAGAATGAAAACAGCTTTCACCTTATAAGAATGTACGTAAGAATTCACGGATGCTTTAGTGAAGTGAACAATTCATTGTAAGACCCAAAAAAAGAACAATCATCTTTGCTTTGATGAAGGGTAATTTGACTTTTCTACAAATTGGTACCATGTTTGGGCCCTTTTAAAAAAAATTGTGAGATTGAAATTTAAATTACAATAGAAAACTGCCTTTCTTCCGCTATAAGCGGCTACCGTTCATCACTGATTAATAAACACAGCAAACCAAACAGCTAAAGCCACTAAGTTGTCAAAGATATTGGTACACCCAGAAATATAAATGATATTGGAGAGAGATCCCATATAAAATATAACTCAACTCACTGCACCCATTTTAACCTTTTCTATATGATGCAGATATCTTTCACACCCGTAGAACATATGTGAGAATAACATCTTTCTAAGCATACTCTGTGATTTAGTCAGTTTTACACCAAAACTAGTGCTCACACAGACTAACATATTAAATAATTAATGATGATTCAATTTTTTTTTATTAAAGGAGGTATTAGATTATGATAAAAATAAAACTGTTCTATAATTTACTCGTAAAATATTGTTAATTATAATATATGTTTTAGTTAGAATAATGAATTTCACAATGAAGATTACTTTCATATTAAAAAAAAAAGATTCAATCAAATATATTTTTGCTACACGCAAACATTGAAACATATAGGATCTTCCACAAAATTATTCAATACTCTCACAACTAACACTAATTGCTAATGACTTAATAAATAATAGTTTATTGATTACATATAACGAAACCAAGTTCAATTGAAAAGATACAGAAAGCTGATACATTCATGATTGGAACACATGTCCAATGCAACTATTTTACTAAATCACATTATTACATCTCTCTCGAATTACTCAGATAATATATATAATGTCCAATTTATTTAAGAACCAAATTGCAAAAACAAAAGAGAGGCTGCAAATAGTATTCCTCAATCATGCAATTGATATCTCCAACCTCCTTGAAGCCTTTGGAAGAGTGAATAAAAAATTTGCCAGTTTACGGCGATGATCCAGTTTTGTACCATCATCATCTTCTTCCTTCAGTAGATTGATATTCATCTTCTTCAAAACTCTCCCAGCTCGGACGAAATATTGTAAAACCATCACTTCATTCATGGTCCCTCTAAAGCCCTTAACCTCCACCGCCTTCAGAGTTCTCTTCAAGCATTTAGGAACTATTATATTTATAGGCTCCCACATTCTCCTAAAGTCAACACGATAGGGAGGCGAATAATCCTGTGATAATATACAACACAAGCATATGAACACATGTTAACATGCAGCAGATCCATTCAAAGTTTTGTATATAACCATGCATATATAGAGGGAGACATAAAGTTTAAACTTTGAAGTAATTGACTCACTTCAAATATTCTTCCAAAGCCTATGTCAAATGTGAGTTTCTCCAACATAGGGCAGCTGTGGAGAAGGAATGTGATTCCGCAAGATTCATATTCATGCAGCTGAATCTTCATTATCAAATGCCTCACGTTCAAATCCCCTTGTATGCGCACTGGTTCTTCTCCAGAAGGAATAACCTTTTATGCATCCAACAAAAACATTTTGAAGAAAGAAGCACAGTATCATCTAACCATATATATTTCATTTCATCTCAGGGCAGTTGGTTGTCATGACAGAGAAGATATAATACAACAGAAAAGTAATCGGTTCAGAAAGATTCTAGGGCCGTTACCTATTAGTAACACACTGTTTGTAGTGCACCAAATATTTATGTATATATCACAATTTACAGAAATGATCAAATCAAAGGAATATAAATTAAATCAATGTCTGAGGTTACGAGAAAAATGGTGTTGCTATAGCATACAAGGCAAGGAACAGATTCCAAATCTGACATTATTACTGGTGTGAGTGAGGGATTAACATGTGAATCAATCAAATGCATTAATCTGCTCCAAGTTGAAGAGCATACGTTTGTTATTGAAAAGAGAGATTATTAAAAATATTCACATTTTGTTTTTCGGTCTTAGATATATATGATTATGATGTACATAGGACACTGACAGAGAAACTGTGAAGAAAAATATGTATGTATCATCATAAAACAAATACAGGAAAACACAGACAGAGACACACATAAAGAGTACCTGAAGTACATAACTGCAAACTGTGAGAACCCTAACAGGGTAGAGATCTTCTACTAGTCTGTAAAGTAAATCACCATTTTCTATAAATTCGGACTCAAGCCCGAAGTCAAGTTCTGCCTCTTGCATGACCTCGCGGTTCACATCTATATCAGAAACACCCACCACCCCAGAATACTTGAAGAACGCTAGCTTTGGTGCCTTGAATCTGAAACAATCCAAACCGAAGTTGCACTTGTCAATGACCAGCCTCGTCAACCCAAGCTTCTCCTCTCCCATGTCAAAATGTTCCAAATTCCAGCACTTCTTCAGGCTCAGGTTTTCGATCGCTTTGCAGTGGGATAACAGAGTCCTGAGAGTGGAGTTGCTCACTTCCAACCAACCCAAAGAAACATCCTTGAGTGCACGAAAGTTGAGCAAATGGGGCATCAGAAAACTGCAAGAATACAACTTCACAGACTCAATGGATCCATGCCCGTATACATGTTTCGGCAATTCGAACAAAGCAACACGATTTTTGAAGTTATCTTCCTTCCAACCAGGGTCAGAGAAATCGAGCCCCAACTCTCTCACCCCACGTTGTGTGGCGAAAGCAACACAACGTTCCACAGTGTCACGACAATTCTCGGGGACCGAAACCTTCAGGGAGAACTTGTCCACGGCACGCTCCTCGTACCTGCCAACCCACTGTTCCACGAAGTTGAGGAACACCCTTCTCTGGGTTTCTTTGTCCTCGTCATCAGATCCACCATTTTTTACGAAGAAGAGTTCGTTGAACTCTATGTTCCTCGTCGATTCCCATGTTTTCAACCAACTTTTGGAGAGGATGCATGTCCTTGCCGCTTCCTTGAAGGGCAGGAACGAGAGGATGATGCAACGCACAGGATCTGGCAGCGAAGATAACCTGTCGGAGTCCTTCCCTGCCATGGCTGCGATTGGCTTTGGTGGTGGTGGTGGTGGTGGTTGTGGGTTTCTTATAGGCTTGAATCGGTGCAAGAAGGGAAAGAGTGCAATCTTTGAAGGAAAAGTTTTAACGTTTGCGTTGTGAATGAATGATGATACAAGATATTTCGTGGCACGTTGCGTCCCTGCGATGCCAAAAATATGGGTTACGATTACTCCTCCCACGTAGGGTGCCATTGATTAAAAGTGATTGAAATAATGATTTTAACAAAATAACTTATACTTCTTCCCAAAAAATAAAAATGTTTCTATTTTTTTTTTCTTGTTCTTTCTTTTTTTGCTCTCAGCATTAGATTCATTTCCATTTTTAGATGCCAAAAAACAATTTAAGAATGATCGAGTTTCATGAAAAATTAATAAGAATTTAAGGATGAGTATTTAAATAAAAAGATTTGTATAAAAAATTTATCTTTAAATTTTTCATCGACAGTTTTAAGATATATCATCAAAGTGACTCTCAACGGGTTGTCAGTTAAAAAACAATTTTATTTTTTTGGAATAAGTAATGGTAACAAAAGAAAATTTATCACTTGTTTTTTTAGTTTTCATTTGAAAATTAAATTATGTAGATTATCAAGTTTTGAAAAATGATAATTGATGGTAATATAGTATATATCTATATATCTTATATTATATATTTTATACTAACATGCCTCTCAATTTCATTTTTTATTTCAATAGTTTAAATAAATTTACGTAATAATAATTTTATATCTTAATTTGTATTTTATAAATTAATATATATATTTAAAATTTAAAAGCAAACCAAGGAAGAAAAGAGAGGGAGAGGCTAAAAAGATAGATGTAGTTGTATATTAAAAGTGTGAAACTGTTGATCTAAAAAGTGAGTGTGAAAGTTTTCAATTTTGTTCCTCTTTTAAGATATATTTTAATAAATATTAATGACAAAATGGGTAACTAAAATTTGGAAACTAAATGAAAAACAAGATTAGAATAGCATGTCTTAATTAATATTTTGAAAATTAAAATTGCAGTATCGAACCAACAGCGTGTATACATATGAGGGGTTCATCATTCGTACTTATCGATTGTAAACGCGTCCCTCTAATAATAAATTTAAAGAAAAAAAATTAAATCAAATACTATATTTTTCTTACCTAATTACATTCAGATTTTGATATGAATATATAACAAATTAACAATATTACTTATTAAGTAATTGATTAATTCTTATACAATTAAAAATAAGGGATGAAATGATATGAACACACTTAATAATAAGGAAAAGAGATAAAGGAACGAGAAAAAGCGAAAAGTTTAGAGACATATAGAAAAAAAAAATTAATAACAGAAAAATGAGAACAGAAAGTATTTGATAATATTCTCGATTCATTCCAATACAACTAGCTACTTCTGAAATGGCCACGATAAAAAAAAAAGTAATTTACTAGAAACCCAAATTTAATAAAAAAAATCTTAAACAACCAAATAATCTTCTTTTATTAATTATAAAATCCTAATCTACCAAAAATCATAAACAACCATGCTACTAGTAATTACCTTCCTATAACTAGCATATGAGAGACCTGATGTGTATTTTTATTTTAATTCATATAAATATTTATTAATTAATTTATTGTAATTATAAATTACTTACTTAAAAAAAATAACTTTATGAAAGAATGAAATATGTTTAAAGACAATAAGTGTAAAGAAAAGACAACTTCTGTAGAAGTGAAAAGTGTTTGAAAACAATTATAATTGCATACTATGATTATAAAAAATGTTTAAATTTACAATTTTATTCTTTTTTATTTATATTTAATTAGTTAATACTGGGTTTTTAAAAATAAAAAAATTTAAGATACCAAGAGAATTCTTTTATAATATTTCATTTATTTTACTTTTATCTGTTATTTAAAATTTTTACATAAAAATTAAAAGAATCATTAAATAATCTCAATTGTAGAAAAATATAGTTCAATATTTTCTCTTTCTCAATTTCACTTACTACATTAATTTTCTCTTCATTAAAAATAAAGATAAAGTTAAAAAAAATTAATTAATACTTTCTTAATATTCTCAAATAACATATATTTTTAGGTAAAAATATTTTTCTTACATGTCTAATAAACGTGGGCGAAAAGAGTAGTATAGATAAGTCACCCAATTCATACTATTATGATATACATTTCTTATATTCATAATATCCCTTTTATATGCACCATTGTTTTCTTTGCACCGTTTTTATATTGTGATGCTTATGAGACATTTAATATGTAAGAATGGAGATAGAGGGATTCTCATATTTGTTAGCAAAGAAAAAAAAGATATAAAGTGAGATTCTATTTCACGTCTTTCACAAATTCAATATTAGAGCCAAGAATCTATTCCTTTCAAAAAGATGTGGGATTAGAATTATGTTCTGTCCCTACGTAGATGACTCCCAGATATTGTTGAAAATATGATGGGTATTTTTTTTCGCTAGGTTGAAGATGCATGATATGCTTGCCTGTTGTGTCCAAGCTTTTATATCTCGATCTTTTATGATGTAACCATATTCTTTATAAAATATCATGGGAGATTATATATGGTGTTAATTCTTGGTAATTATTAATAGTCTTGTTTGATACACTGTATAAATAATAGATAATATAATATAATTAATATTATTTATATTTGAGTAAGATACTATATGATAATTTATTCAGTCAAAATAATTTTATATAATATTGACTGTATAAGACTATTTAAGATAAAATAATTTAATATATATCTGTTAAATGATCAAAGATTAAATAAAATTATTTTAACTGGATATTATACTATTCAATATCTTACTCAAATATTATATAAAAATAAATAATATTAATTATATTATACTATCCATTAATTATACAGTATATAAAATAAGAAATTAAGAAGATAACCTTTGACCGTTTTTGAAGATGGATGGACATAACTCAGTTTTTCTTTTTTTTTTTTCAAATGCCATGGTTAGAATGGTTGAATGCTACTAGGCCGTAAGTCCAACGATTCGTTTGACAGTTTAGGGCAGGGTTAAATGGGTCGAGATGCCTAACGGTTCAAATTTCATTCTCCATGGAACGCAATTTAATGTTTCGTTTCTTAATATATACTATCATTAATTTTAAAAAATAATTATTATTATTCTTATTAAATTTAATTCACTTAAATTTTATGAATAATGAAAGGTGCTAGCATTAGAATATCTAAACAAAAGAGATAATATAATTAAAAGTTTAATACATACATTATACTTACGTTTTCAAATGATAATGTACATACTCTGACTTTCTCCAAATGAAACATTGTTTGTTCTTTTTTTCAGGGGCAACATTTTTTGTTATCAAGTTAAGAAAAAAAATAAACTTGAACATTTCTTTCAAGAATATATTCATATTACATATATGTAGACATAAATTAAGAAATTAAAATTATTTTTCTTATGAGGGACATTTATGTCATTGAAGTCAAATTGATTCCATTCGATATTGATCATACACAAATCTAAAAGTTGTCAAACTATGAATTGAGAAATAACTTTTCTTTTTTTATGAAATTATCATTTTTGGTGTACAAAATGTCATGATCATTCTCGAAAGGGGCCAAAATGAAAATGGCATAGAAGAAATTGATAAGAACAAATTAAAGAAAATAAAAAATGGTTTGTGAAACTAGATCAAGTTTAGAAATCGAATTATACATAGAAAATGGCTGAGACTATACTTTGAATATACTTGTCTTAAGACAGTTATTTTAAAATTAATTATATAAATTATTAACAACTTAAAAATATTTAATTTGTCTTTAAAAATGAAATAAAAATATCAACAAAAATAAAATGATAAAAATTAAATTAAAATATTTACAATCTTAACTTATTAAAAATATTTACATATTCCTAAAGCAAAGAGTTAAAGTCCTGTAATTTTTTTAAATAATAATTATTAATTTATTAATTTTAATTAAAACTAATGATTGATTAAATTGAGATGTTTGTTAATTAAGTAATTAATTAAATTAAATGTTTAGTTAATGATTAATTAATTTAAAAGGTGCCAAAGAAGTAAGAAGTGAAGGTCTACGCAAGACCCACATGAGATTAAGGAATTAATCATGGTTCACATGATTGGTCTAAAAGTTTGAATTGTATAATTCAATTGAAGCGAGTAAAAAACAAATAACAGACAAAGAAAACAAATAACACATAAAGAGCAGCCACAAAATACTAAATGTTTATGTGCAAAAAATAATTTAAATTGATATGTATATATATAAAATTTTACACTATCACTTAATCATATATTATAAAATTATTAAAAAAAATTTAATTAAAATAAAAATTATTTAAAAAATTAAAAATATAATAATATATAATTAGATGATAATATAAAAATATTTTATATAAATAATAAATTAAAATTAAATTTCAAAAGATATTACATGCCAATAGATATTAAGTTAAAACGGTGCGTGAGAAATGAAGCGCTGCACGAGGCTTGCGACATCATTCTCAAGGGATAAAGAAAGACGTCATGGTACACATGATCTGTATTTTAATTTTAATATTATTAAATTTAATTATTTTTCTTAAAATTTCAATTTTATTAAATTTTACTTAAGTTTTAAAAAATGAAGCATGGGGAAGAGCTGGTGACATCACCGTAGATTAACCAGCTGACAAAATGTTGATAACCCTTATTAATTATTTAACATATATTTTTATATTAATAAATTATCACAACTCAAATATTAAAAATTATTATTTTTAGATTAATAAAATATCACAACTCAAATAACTTTTAATTTTAAAAATATATTTTCTAAATTAATAAACTGTCACAATTTAAATGATTATATTTATTTATGAAAAATCATATTTTTTAAGTAAACAAGTTTCTAACTCAAATAATTCTAATTAATTATTTAAGATATTTTTCAAACCAACAAGTTATTACAACTTAAATAATTATATTTATTAATTTTTATGCGTCAAAATAAAATAAAAGCTTGATATTGAAAAGAAAAAACCTTCTTTCATTTGTAACACAAAAAAAAAATTGTACAAGTGAATGAAAACAATAAAAATAATTAAATTAACATTTATCAACAAAAAGTGTGAGATGAGCTAAAATAAATGTGGAAGAAATCCCCCTCCCAAAGGTCTGCTCCAGAAACAAGTATATAACTTGATCCTGGGAGTAGAAGTCTTCTTTTATTATTTCTTCTTTATTTATTATTATCATTATACATATAAGGGATGCACTTAAAAAAAAAAAAAAACTCTCATGAGACTAACCAGTGGAATAAATACGTTAACAACCAAACACAGTAAAACCACACACGTAACAAAATGAGTTAATGGTTTCTTTCATACCAATTAAATGGAAAAGTTAGATATAATTAACATGCATCAATAATGAAGAGTGTAATTTTGAGTATAAAAAAGTTTTGTATTATCATTCAATTAAGTGTTATTAAAATAATTTGATTATAATAACAATTATTTAAAAAATTAAATATTTTAAATAATATGATAATATATAATTCAATGATATTATAAAAAAACTTCATATTAACAATACATTAAAATGAAATTTAAAACAAATGACTTACACATAACAAATTAATGGAGAAGAAGAAACACAAGAACTAAGTATCACTAAGTGAAAAAATGAGGATTATTATTATTGTTTTATTCTGTTTTGTTTAATCATTTTATCCCTAGTTCTATTAAAGTTGTTCCCACTGAGGAAAAAACCCGTACACCGAAATCTGCGTAAGGGACAAAGCCACCATGATCCTTGGATATTTTTATTCTAATATAATCTATTATACCATATATCCATCTTTCATTACTTTGATGGAATTACAGTTTTGGTATTCAATCCTTCCGTAATGTTTGGCACACAAGAATAGTTATGAAATAAAATTGAGTGGAATAAGTGTGGGATGGAGAATTTTTGTATTTGTTAGCAAAAAAATAGCTTGAAATTCATTTCATAAAATTAAGAATGAAACATGAAATTCATTTATTTTCAAAGAGGTGAGATTGTAATTCTATAATTTATGAAATAAGTTTTTTTTTTCTTGCTCTGATTAATTTATGAAATTATATTTATTTTTCTTCTTAAATTTAACTTGTCTAATGAGATGACTTTTTAACAAAGTCTTTTTTTTTTAAACTCAAAAGTTTAGGAAAAGAGGAGGCTATGCCATTCCAAGGCTAAGATGTGTGACATGCTTCAACAAGAGCTTATTGTGATATTTATAAATAACCTACTAATGAAGAACTTTGATAGAATTCAAATTTAAGATCTTTTGAAATATGAAACTCAATCCTATCAATTAAGTCAACTCTCTATAAAATGTAAAGCACCTGAGATATAGTGCATTTAAATTTTAATTTCATAAAAAAGGGCATTTAAACTTTTTATATAAGAGGTATTTATGTTACTTATATTAATTTTAATTTCATTCCCATAGATTTCATGTACCAAACAATGAAATGGTTTGAAAAGACATTATATTTTTAAAAATACTAAATTATGAATTAGAAATGATCATTTTATTACATTCCATTTATATTATATTTCGATTTCATGAAATAATTATTCTATATACCAAACATCACGTTAGTATCTAAGAAAAACTATCACCCATTAAGAGAACAACAGTAAATTAAATGTAGGAAATAAAAAGAACACGCTAATGTTATTCATATGATTTTTTTTTACATTTTTTCTTTGAATAAAGAGGAAAGATGATCGTGAGTTTTATTCTCTCTATTTTTTAGGAGAAAAATGTAAAAGAAAAATATAAAAATATACTGTATGATAATATTATTGAAAACAATAGAATCAAAGAACGAATCATAACCCAAATTATATCATAACACAATAATAATAATAATAATTATTATTATTATACGCTGCATTTTTATACTTATAAAAATGTGAGTTTCTTTCTTTCTTTTTAAAGGAGAAGATATAAGGAAAGAAGTTTAAAATATCAATTTAATTTTGATTTACTGTTATTATAAAGTTTGTTTACACTATTGTTTAATCACATTTGATCTAATATTTGAGTTTTTAAATAATTATTATTTGATTCAAATTTTTTTAATAATTTGACAATTCATGATTATATAATAATAAAAAAACTTTTTATATTTACAATACAACAAAGCTAAACTCTAACAATACAATAACATTATTGATGGCATCATAACTAAAAAAATTAGCATAATAACTCAAAAAAACATTTTATTCAAGAAGGTGGTGAGGAGAGAAGAAATAGAACAAAGAAACCCAAAAGGCTAATTTAATAATCAGAAGGCAACGCTCACACTCATTATCTCCATGTCATATAAACATTATTACACCCATCGTGTCCCCTTTCTGATCTTCGACCCACCATACTTAGGATATATATATATATATATATATATATATATATATATAGTTGAGTTTCATGAAATGAAAGAGTGCTGTTTGATGGAAGTCCAAGGTGCGTTGGCTGTGATGACTTGGGTGGTTAATGCGTTTGGAGAGGTGTGTCTCTACTAGCTAGTTTGGTGGTGATGGAGTGTATATCACTCGCATAAATACAGTGCAATTGGTTCTCTTTTGGGTGCTCAACAACACAGCATGAAAACATTAACCAGTTCAAACACGAATTAAGGTCATAGTATAGAATTTAAGCCACATATATAGACAATATATATCTATACCAGAATTTAGAATACTAAAGTAAATAGTGAAGAGTTGTGTACATTAAAGAACTGATAGATATTTAGGAATCTTATTGTACACAAGTGTACATTCTAGATCAGGATCTTTCCTTCTTTTTCTATCTCTTGTAACTGTGTCCTTCAAATGGGACAGAGAATCACAAAAAAAGTTTAGGAGTGGATAGGAGATCCTGGCCTTTATAAAACAGTCAGTAACCCTAATTTCTACCTATCATGGGCCCTAGGTTACCAAGCTCTGCAGATAACCCACCTAATCAGCACACTTACGCATTAGGCCCAAAACCCAATAAATCAGTTATTTTAGAACCTATAGGATCACATTATTCAATTTGGGCATGGGCTCTAGGGATTATCCGGTTATACCATCCAACTAATTTTAACAAACAATAAAATACACAATTAAGGACAGTCCAAATATAAAAAATTCTAACATTCTCCCACTTGGGTAACATTGATTGAGTTTCATCAACTTTTCAAAAAACAATTTGAAAACGACTCTCTAGTTGAACAACTATGGTCGCTAAATACAACTTGATTACAATCACCATAAATATTGACCAAGAAACCCCAACAAGATCATCAACTAAGAACCATAGGTGCAGATAAACTATTTAGAGTCTAGTTCACCTATGACCACATAATTGATAACTTCATTGGCTGATCACAAGTGTACAAGTGTAGATACACATCATAGCATAATTTGTTATCCTTTTCATGCTACCGTGTATGGATTCCATATTGTACTTTCCCAAGAAAACATAACCAATCTCCTCAAGGAGAATATAAACATATTTCTCACGAAACATCATTTCCACAATGGAAACAAAAAATCTTTATCATGATAAACTCATGTTTTCCTTAAGAAAACATCCATATCTCAAGATATATTAAATGATACCATAATAATATCATAATATGGTAAAGTCACATTTCTCATGACAACATTAACATCATGTGTACATAGTAAAATTCATGATATTGCAGGAATTCTAATTACACAAAATATGTGTAATTACAATTTATCAACTCCCACTAATCAATCACATCATAAAATATAAACCATCAAGGTTTAAACATATGATTGATTAATAATATAACCAAGTCAAAATAGCTTCACTATCAACGAGAACTTCAACAGTATAACTTTAACTGTCAAGAATGTTCAAATCATATATATAGCATACAAATATTAACCAATTCTTTATAAAAATAAATTGACTAACATATAGATGATATCAATAACAAATACCTTTTATTCATCCTTAAGGATTATGCACCATAATGCAATAAGCATATTACAATTATTTACAATCTCATCAATAAAATTATAAGCAAAGAGTAAACAAGGACAATTAGTCCTAAATAAAATTTCAGCTCTAAGCCATACCTTTGCCCAAGAACGAAAATATGACTATTTCCATGAGTATAACACATACTCTCACCTCTTTCGACATCAAGAAAATTTTAACAAAATAAGCTCAAAATTATATCAACCATATAATCTATTGCCTCAAAAAGAAATTAGCAAAAAAGGTTTATACAAGGCATAAATTAACATGTGATTAATTATTTAGAAGCATACATTTATAACAAATAAATCATGTTCCCACATTTCTTTAGAAAACAAGAAATAACATGTCTTGTATCACTTTCACTTTCCCAAAAGAAAAATTCATTAGACTTAAAAATAGATTCAAGCAATACTTTCTCAAGACACATCTAATAAGAAAACATTATCACATCAATTTAATTGACAAATTCTAAGCTTATTACATTATAACAAAAGTGAAAAATATTAAAAAAAATCACAACAAAATCAGAAATGTAACGACATATTCAAAAATCAAATCTTTTAGAAGAATTAAAACAATTGGCTCCCACTCAATTTTGCATAAAACATGTGTTTATTGCATGATAACGTACACATAAACACATACAAAAATATGATTAAAACAATGTTTAATTAGGCACAAGCATATTCTTTACAGGAATTTAAGCATATGATCTCACAATCGCCTGTGAACAAAATGCACAACACATACTATAGCTCCCTTTTTTTTTCCAAATAATGAAAATTTTCTTATATGCAAGAAAACTCGCTTAAGTATTAACCTAAGCACCTATTCATGGATAAATATACAAATCCATCTGACTAAAACCATTGCTAAATATATGTTTTCCATCCTTGAAGATTATACAGTCAAAGTTTCAAAACTGTAGTCTAATTACTTTCTTAGAAAAATAATATGAAGTTGGAAACACAATCAAAACACAATCAACTTTTAGTTGATCAAACAGACAATAACCAATGTCAACAACCACTATAATAGGGATTCAAAACATATGAATATAAACTCCCCTTGCGAGTGGAGAATATCATACATAATAATTTCCAAAAATTCAATACCTATGAGTAGAAGAATCTTCACTGTCATAGTAATCCAAATTTTCATACTACTCAAACCAACTCATGCAACAAACTTTTTGCGAGTAAGTAAATGCACTAATTGATTTAAGCAACACAATCATCCTATGGTGATACACATTCATATCAATTAATAGGCCCCAAAATAGGATGTATTTACCTTTTGAAATCCATTTTCAACTTCATACTAAGTTTTCTAAAATTATATTTTCCAAGAAACACATCATGAAGCATTCCCTTCATATAAAATTACATCATCTAAGTGACAATTGCACAAAATCGTATTCTCATAATCAAAATGTGCAAATTATATCATTTAAACATTAGATTATAATTTCAAAAAATTAAAATCAAAATCAAGAAAACCAAACAGAGTCAAACAGGTCAAATATGAACACAATGAGAGCATTCAAAGGTTTTCATGAATTATTCTATTAGTTTAATAAATGAGCTATTTTAACAGTTACCATTTACTTAACTAACTAAATTTAATAAATAAAAAAAAATATCAGCAATAACCAACTCAAACTCTCTAAATTGCAAGAAACATGCTAAAAAATATACTAGCTCTCTACATGCACTTATCAAATAATATAGTGCATCAATATAACATAAGAGAAACAGAAAAATCACAAATAATAATTAATATCATCATGACATTCCTTTAACTTCCTTTACTCGTAGGCATACCAAATATATAACATGGTATAATTAAAATTCAGACAACTTCACTTGACCAAGTTGAATACCAGGCAAAATGCCAAATAATTATACTGCACGCAACGTAAAATTAGTACATTGTTTATGACTATGTTACAACTTCCTATCTCGACTAGCATATAGTTACAAACAACAATAATTATGTTATATCTTTAAAACATGTAAATTCACACTAAATTTTATCATACAGTACATCAATAATTAATAAACTTTTAATTTATTAATGTATTAATTTGTATGACTTAAGCAATTTTTAAAAGAACATCCTTCTCACCATATACATTACAATTTTCATGGATAAACACTATCCCACAACATTGCTAATATAAGCAATTAACTTAATTTTACACTCATTTAATGAATACTCAAATGCTATGGTATGACATAATATTTGAGGAGTTACTAACCAATAGATATATTATGTGTTTCTAAAAAAAAAATTGGACAAATTTTCACATAACATGAAAGCACACTTTTTTATAAACAAAATTTTATTGGCAATATAGCTCCCACCTTCCATGTGGATAACTACAAAAATTTAATGTAATAATTACACACTAAAAGAAAATATAAGAATACTTCTATTTCAAAATCACTTCTCTATATATTCATGCCTATAAGGCACTCAATATTTTTCTTTTATAAAATCATATAAAGAAAGTTATATTAATATTTTCTAACAATGTCTTAAACAATCAATTTCATAATTATTGCATATAAAGACTCAAATCAACAAATTAAATATTTAGCATTCATATAACACATAAGCTTTTAACTTTACATAAATTAAACATAAATTTTAATCATATTTTAATTTTAAACATTAAAGTTAACACATAGCATAACTATCCAAATAGCTAAATATCATTTTTTTTTATGCACAAAGCCTCTAAAAAAATAAAATAAAATAAATTTTATAACAAGCAAAAAAAAACAATTTTATTAATGTTATTATTCATGAAAAAAGAAATTTGAGTTATAATACAAACAAGAAAAATGATTAATATGGGCAATATATAGTAATAATATATACCTAAATATGAATTTATTACATATGAATATATTCTCTGTAGAGAATATACTATACAATAACAACAGTCTTTTAAAAAATCTAATACCTGTGGACAAAAGAATTTTTATTGTTAAAAATCATCTCAAATACCATGTTACAATCAATTAATTAATGAGTTAACTCTCTATGGGTGAACTAAATCATAAATCAATCTAAATAAAATAACATCTTCAAAATTTATTCAACAGGGAATGAATTATCAAAAAATAATATGTAATCCTATTAATTTTTGTGAATAAACCACTGTGACAACATATACTCACTTCAACTAATAGGGTCCCTAAATAGGGATAAACAATTACCCAAAAAATCATTTTTCTAACATTATATTTTCATTTTTTTCAAATGCCTGGAGAGTGTATCTATCAAACTTAATAATAAGAAAGAGCAACGTTTATCAATAAATACACCTTATGCATTCATTATAATTTTAATAATTTTTTTATTTAATCATTTATTTCATAAAATTTCATTTATATATATACCAACTAAGTGTCTTAAAGAGAGTACATTAATTAAAACCAATAATGAGAGAGAGTGACAATTAAAACCAATAATGAAAGAGAGTGACACTTATTAATAAGTATATTAGTATATTAAATTATTTTTTTTTAAATCAGAGTTACAATAATAATTTTAAATATACCTAAATTGAATTATAAAGAAATAAATTCATAATAGTTTTCATGTAATTTAAAAATTATAAAACCTACCCAAAAAAATAGAAAAAAAAAATTACACAACAGGGTAAAATTGCTAGTCAAAATGACCCGCGCGTGTACGCTCGTGGGATGAGCTGCTGTTGCAACTCATCTTCTTCCTCTTCTATGGCTGCAGCGTGCAGCTATGAAACCCTAACGAGTTTGATTGAAATCCGGCCAGCCACTTTTCACCAGGATTCAATCACGGGAATGAAAGGGGATTGAAAACCGGTGAGCCCACACGATTTCGTTGATGAAATCGTGCCTAGCTGCGGAAAGTCGAGGAGCTTCGTCCTCCATCAAAGGCGCCGGCGGAGCTGGGCTGCTCCCAATCACGGCCGAATCAGGCCCTTTGCAGCTGGATCTGGAGGGGAAACACCTCAGGAGTGGCGCGCGCACATGGGCAACCCTCTTCTCCATCGTGCAGCTGTGTGGTTTTACTATCTTTCTCCTCCGCTGCGCTACGCAGCGTCACGGCAAAACCAGGGAGGTCCTCCCCTGTTTCTCACCGACAACACACCTGATCGGCGCCACTGAGGTAGAGATCGTGGCGGCAGTGGCGCGAGGATGAAATCCCCCAAGTTCTTAGACGATGCCTCGGAGAGAGCTGCATCTGTCATGGACGCCGGAGCTCAGAGCTCTGTTAATGGCCGACGATGGCCCAAAATCGCACCAAAATGACCTCCAGGGGATGCGTTTGAACCGGCGGTGACGAGGGAAAGATGAACCCCGGGGTTCCAGACTTTCGTGCGAAGAGTCCGTTAATGGCTGACCACGCCTCCATGAATGCCGGAAGCAGGTTTCGACCACAAAAAGTTGGATTTCAAACACAATTCCAGCCATTGCAGTCCAAAACTTAAAGCTTAATCCATCAAAATCACAGCCAAAACAAAGTTCATGAGGGTCAAAAACAAAACCCACTCTGGATTCAGATGCATAATTTAATAGTAAGAGTTTAAGAGAAAGTAGAAACATTAATCTCAAATTATCAGACAACCTCAAAATTTATTAAGAAAAAATAAAAACCAATCCTTAATTGAAAACAATTCTCAAACAGAACTTAGATCTCAATTTTAGATTCTAAAAATCTAAAATTATTGTTTTTAAAATTAATCAATTTAGATTTTAAATTTGGTATAGTGAATTATGATATTACATGTAGAATTTAAGCCATATATATAGAGAGTGTGTATTTATATCAGAATTTAGAATAACAAATTAAATAGTGAAAAGTTACTAATTTTAAAAAATTGACAGATTTTTAAGAATATCATTATACAAGTGTTCATTATACAAGTATACATTCTAAATCAAGATCTTTTCCTCATTCTCTATTTTTTGTTGTCGTGTCCTTCAGATGGGACAGAAAATCACATAATGAACTTAGAAGTGGAGAGAGAATCTCAGCCTTTATAAAACAATCAATAATTCTAGTTTTCATCCATCATAAGCCTTAGGTTACTAAGTTCTGTACATAATCTATATAGCTAGTACATTTATATATTAGGCTTAAAATCTAATAAATTAGTTATTTTAGAACTCATAAGATCACATTATATAATTTGAACATAAATTTTAAAAATTATTAAATTATACCATCTAATTAATTTTAATAAATAATAAAATATATAATTAAGAAGAGGCTAAATACGAAAAATCCTAACCGAGAGAGCATTACCTTTTCCTGGTATCTCCTCCTTTTCGCTTTGGGTATTCCTTCCCTATATATGCTCGAGTTACTCTCCTTTTTCACTTCATTCTTTCCTTTAACTTCTCTTCGTCTATCTCTCTCTCTATCTAATTGCTACCACTCTGCTTCCTCTCTCAACGTCTTTCTCTTTGTTCTCTCTTCCATTATCAATTCACAACCGCCTCTTGTATCTATGTATTTCTGTTTTTTCTCCCCTTGCTCTCATCCCTTTCCCATTTGATTTTATAGGCTAGGTTGTAAAGTGCATGGTGATGGCTGCCAGTGGATGGGGTTGACGCAGCAAGACTCCAAGTTTAAATCTTTCACATTAAATTCTCCATTTCTAGCTGATTTTCTCTTTTTATGGTGTCCTAGCTGCCACCACCAGCTCTCTTTTCTTATCAATGGTTGAAGCCCCAGAATAAATAACTTGTAGGAGCTAAATACATGTATTTTCACATCAATTCCTCCCTCATTTTACATTGTCTTTTTACATGTCTCTAGCTTTCTCTCCTTCCAATTTCTTTCAGCTGTTTCATACGCTAGCTCAGCTATCTATTCTCTTGGTCACTAGAACTAAGATTGGTTTTGCTTTTGTCACAGTGGCAATTTAGTGATGGTAATGTTTAAAATTTGATTAGACCAAATCAACTGTCAAGCATCATGTCCATCAAAGTTCATTTATAAAATTGTTTAAGTAGTCAAATCAATCAAATTCAGTAAATCAAATAATAGAATAATTGATTAATTCTTTGATTAAAAAAAATAATTAATTCAAAATAAAAAAAATGATAAGTGCTTCTTGATAAGGAACCTGAGATCTAAAAGCTATGCTTGCAGCATTTTTTTTCTTTTTCTGAATTTTATTTTTTAATACATTTTTTATTTGCTTTGTATTGCGTTTCCACATATGAGCAATTCTACTACTTAAGTTGAAATGAAGTTGCTATCTTAAATAGAGAAGAGGAGGAGAAAGACAAACTTGAGCAGTTCTTATGAGCTTGTTTGAATTGGAATTATGAGATAAAAATGAATGAAATGAAATAGAATAATAAGAGATGCTATTGTTTAAGTTTTTAAAAATAAGATGGAAAGAAGTCATATTTTACTCAATATCCCCATCTCTCCCCCCTCCCCCTCCACCAAATTAGGAATATCAGATGGAATTAGTTTATAATTCTTATTATTTCATTCATTTTTACTATAATTTTTAAATAATAAATAAAAGTTTTTTTTCATTTCACCATTAAATATTTAAATAATAATATGTAAACTTTCTTCTATTCAATTTCACCCTATTATATATCATTCTATTTTATCCATTATAAAATATCCAAACAAATCCATTAATTTTAACTTATGTTTTTGCTATTTTGCATATAGCTTTTTACTGGGTTAGGTTACGTTGGCCAAGGTAAACTTTTCCTCTTTCTAAAGCAAAGTTATTTACTTTGAAAGAAAAGAAATTGACTATCATGTACTAATTAGATTTTTATATTATTTTTTTTGTTGTACATTTATTTTAATTTATTAAATTTATATTTATTAAGATCAATTTCTTAACTTTTAAGTTTTGAAGGTAATAATATATATATAGATCAAATCTAATAAGAACACTTTATTATTATAAAAAATGACAGAAATCAAAAACAACCATTAGATTAAAATTAGTGTCAGATTAAAACTTTCATTAAAAACTCATGTGATACTTTTTTTGACTTATCACACAACCCTCTTTTTCTTTAGCATGCCTCTTTATCTTTTTCATCTTCCAACTTAGTAACTCTCTCTTCTCCTGTGACCTAGCATCGGTGTCTTTCCTCTTTGACTCTCTCTACACTGAGTGTCTTCCTTTGTTCTTGTAAGTAGCTTAAGTGTAATCACTTTGATCATCCAACGAATTTTGATATCAATTTAATTTTTAAATCTTAACATATCAGAGAAAGAGAGAGAGCGAATCTCTTTTTTAGTCTGTCAAAGATATAAGTATAATTATTTTAGTCATCCAACAAATTTTGATATCAATTTAATCCTTGAATCTTGAAATATCAAAATCGTCCTCCCATTTTTATGAAAAAAGACTAAATTGATATAACTTTTATAATTAAAGTGGTAAATTGATATTAATTTTATATTATTGATGGACTAAATTATTAATTTTTTTTATGATTAATGAATTAAATTGATATCCATTTTTTAAAAATAAAAATGATGTCACTTTCTACTATTGAGAGACTAAATTGATGTTAAAATTCTTTTGAGGATCAAAATGATGACACTTTATTTTCGAAAGACTAAAAAAATGTTTACTATATATATATATATATATATATATATATATATATATATATATATATATATTTATTTGTGTAATAATGTTTGGTAATATCATTTAATTATACATTGACATAAATTATAAAAAAAATGTCCCAAATGCACATAACTGTGGGTCAATTTCAAAAACCCTTCTTGGTTTTAAAGTTAGCATACAACTCCTTAATTACAAGACATAAACATTTAAGGTACCCCTTATGTTAAGTTTACATCCATGAAATTAACGAAAATATAGTCACGTGACTATAAGTGGAGCATCAATATGTAATCCTGATCCCAATGGAGTAAATTCATTTGTTTGTAAATCCTAAACCTTGAAATCAAACCCAAACCTCAAGCAAAAGAAGATTGAAGCAGTTGAAGACACCTTGAGAAGATTGAAGCGGGAGAAGACACATTAGGGCTTGTGACAAACTCTGAGAGGTAAACTCTGTCTAGTTTCTCTATTTTTTGATTCGTTTGTTTACTGCATTATGCCGTCAAAGGAAGGTGGTTGTGGGTCCAATGCTTGTTGGGGGTTAAGGAAACTTTGTTTTTATTTTTATTTTTATTGCTTTTTGGTCCAGTGTGTTAGGTCCAGTGGGAATCTTTGGGAAACCATGCATGTGTTTTTTATTGCTTTGTAGTGTAGTGTTTGGTTTCTGTGTTATTGTTTTGAAGTCCAATGGGAATCTTTGGAAAAGTAATGCGTTAAATGGGAATCTTTGGAAAAGTAAAGCGTTATGTTCATTGTTCATTGTATGTCTAGTAGAAATAGTATGCTTTTGGTCTATTTTTCAAAAAATAATTTATGTTTTTTTGCTTATAGGTGTCTGAAATGGGCACATTAAAGATCAACATTGACTTTTATATTAGGGGGAATATTCGAGATAAACCTATTATGCATTATCAAGGTAGGGAATTGAATTCATACGATGACCCCATTTCACCAAGTATGTGTAGAGTAAGGGGTATTGGAGTGACTTACAATTCTAGTATAAATTTGAAGATGAAAGGATGCCTTAAATCAGAATTTTTGGAAGTGATGCAAACATAGTTGGTAAAGGTATGGTAAATGAAGTTAACAACTAGTTGAATGACAAGGAAAGTGAACCAACACAAGAGGGCACAAATCATATAGAAGAGGAAGTACTCACACCCACAGAAACAATGGCCCAGCAAAATGCACTTGTTAGGAGAAAAAATAATTCAAAGAAGACAAAGAAAAAAGCTAGAAAGAATGCAAGAACAAGAGCTACATGATCAACCCTAGCAAGCACACAAGCAAGTGGTCAACTTATTAGTAACGAACCTATTGTATATAGGGATAATATGATGGTGACTACCCTTTAAACTATGCTGAGAGAGATGAGTTAGTTTGGATGGTTCTGATAGAGAATCTCAAGGAATAAGGTTCCTTGAGTTTAATCAGAAAACTGACATGCAAAGAAAAATCAACTTGGTGGTTGGTTTGAAGTTACTTTAGGGTCCATAAAGAGGCACTTAAACAATATGCCATTAAGAATGACATTGATTTTGACTACATCAAGAACGAGTCTAATAGGATAACAATAAAGTGCAAGAAGAACTGTGATTGGAAGATTCACGCACATCTCCAACTTATGATGGGATTGTTTGTCAACAGTCACATTTATGAAGGCCTATGCTCCTATTGTTTGTCCAGTCCTTGGAAAAGAAGTGTGGCCAAACACAAAAGACCTCCCTATTACTCCTCCAAAGTATAAGAGTGTATCGGGAAGGCCTAAAAAGGCTAGAAAAAAGCTCTCTATGAACCAGTAAATCCATAGTTAGTAGAAAGGGTCAAACACTCAAGTGTGGCAATTGTGGTGCTATTGGACACAATGTTAGGAATTGCAAAGGTCCTATTAATCAACAAAGAAGAAGGACTAGTGGAGCATCACATTTAACTTCTAGGCAGCCAAACTAAAGCCTCTGTCATATTTTGGGTAGTTGGGGGACTTATGGATGGTTTTTGACTTTTTGGATGTTATTGGACCCTTTTGGATGTAATCAAACATCAGGAATTGCATAGATGGAATATGATATTTTGGTTGTAATGTGATATTTGGAATGCAATGAAATGAATTTTGGTTTAGTAGTTTACTGTTTCTTGTTGTGGTTATGGTTCAATTGTTATAGTTGCAGGTTTAATGGTTATGAAATGGTTTATTGGTTAATTGGTTATGGTTTTGTGAAATGGCATATTGGTTAATTAATTTTCTGAAATGACATATTAGCCTTTTGCACTCTTTAGATTTGGGTATCTAGAGCAAGACCAGTGCAGCATGTTCAATACATTTGGATATCTGTGGCTTTGTTGACTACATTATACTACATGTTTCAGAAGAAGACAACGATCACTATATTACTTTTCAGAAATATACCATTGAAATTTTGATTCAGAAATACACTTTTTGTGGTTATTGGTTTATTATTCTGCTTTATTGGTTTTTGTTTGTGGTTTATTGGTTGTGGTTGTGGTTTAGAAGTTTGTATTTTATTGGTTTGTTCTAGTTTACTAGTTTATTGGTTCATGGGTTTATTACTTAATACTGTATAATGCAACAATGGTCATTCAAAACTTAGATATCATTAAATCATGAAAATTACATATTCTCCGGTGGACTAAACCACTACAATTACACAGGTTTAGCATCACAAGCATTATACACGCTATACTAATACCTACATTAACTTATAGCCTACCCAACAAAATTAGCCCATTACAAAATATTCCTTTCCATTTCCACCACATATGCATCATCAACTTATCCCTTTGCATACCCTTGTGCCGACTACTACCTTTTGGTTCCCGCATATCAAACTGAATAAAATATAAGCCAATTTAGCACCTCCCTTCTTCTTTGACTTTCTAATTCTCCCACCAGAATTTTCTTCTTCCTTAACAAGCTATTGATAATTGATGCTCCATGATTGTTCAGTGGTAGGCCAAACCAATCAAAGTAGTTGCAACCCCTAGAATTTAATGATCCTAAAATACATGGTCCTCCAATGATCTTAAAGTGATTTCTAGATTGTAAAGAAAGAAAGTACAATGAAAGTGTGAAAGTGAAACCCAAATCAAATTTAATGAAACTGGGGGAGGGGGACAGTGCATCATTTATAGTAAGCACGGATGGGTAAAAGTATACACATCAAGTTTTATAAGGCTTAAAAGGGACTAATAATCTGGAAACTATCCTTGCAAAATCAAGGTTAATGAGGTAGAGATGGCAAAACTAGTTAACTCGCTTTAACCTATCACAGGACAGATAAAAATAGGATAGAATAAGAGTATGGATTGACTTTTTTTACTTAGTAGGTTTGAAAAATCAATTCACCTTTTTTTATGATAAATTGGCAAGTTAACTAGTTAACTTATCTAAAATTAAAAAAAAAAAAGATAAGTTGACGGATTAATCCATTTAAAATTAAATAAAAAATAAAAAATAATGATTTAGGTGAGTTAACTCACATAAGAATTGAAAAAGTAATAAAAAGACCAGTCAACTTACATGGGTTGACTTATTAACCCACCACTAACAAAAAAAACTTAACCAGACGGATTAACTGACCTGGCCTTACCACTGCCCACGGGTTTATATTAGGTGAGTTAAAAAAAATCCAACTCACAAAAATGAATTGCAAGAGGCAACACAATTCATCATTTTTTGCAGGTTAAACGAGTCAAATTCATTTTACTATCTTTATTAAATGTGGGTAAGTTGCATAATCTTGTTATATGATCATAATTAGATAAATTTTAATCTTAATTAACGTAAAAAAATTACTTTTACCCATAAACGGAGAGAAGAGGAGGTTGATGGGGGCTACATCTCTTCAACCCTCAAAGTTTTTTCTTTTAAAAAAATTTATAATTTTTTATAATTTTTTTTATGTAATTTTATATTTGATTTTCTCAAAAAGGATGAAATTAATTTTTGATCTCAATAAGATAAATTTTCTGAATCCACCGTTATTTTTACCGTGTAATAAGAAAAGAAAATGGAGGACCAAAGAACAAGAACCCTTATTTTAGTGTAAAACTCTGGCTAGTCCTCGTGCAAAGATCCACTTTATGGGCAAAATCAAGGATATGGCCAGGGAGCAAACAGTGCAGAACAGTACCTTTCATAACAATAATCCAAAACTACCAACCTTTCCACAAAGTTTCTGTGGACGTATGCTTGAGAAAATATTCTTGATTGGGTAAAGTTGTTAAATTAAACTAAACCGCAAACTACATTTTGATTCAGTTTTTTTTAATTGATTAATTATAGGATTTAGCTTGATTTGGTTTACGAAAAAAAAAGTTGCACAGTTCAATCAATAGTTTAAGAGGATTAAACCAGAGAACATATTTAGTGAGAGAATTAAATGTTTATTATAAGATATGAGATAAGTAAATTTTGACCATTAAATTTTGTATAAATAATTAAAATTAAAATAAAAAATTATGTAATTTTTTTAAGTAATTATGTGACCTTTAAATAAGACCTAATAATAAAGTTTAATAATTAAAATTTATTTTTCTTACTTAATATATTTTTGATTAAACCAACTATATGAACCAAAGTAAAATGCATATGCATATATTAATTGTTTTATATATACACACATATTGATCAATTAAGTTGGTATTTTTAATTATCTATTTGCATTTTCTATTAACTATTTTTTAATATGAATTTTATAAATTATCCTTGATTAAATAATTTTTATTTATGTTAAAGCTACATTAAAATTGTATTTTTATTTGTTTATTCATATTTAATTAAGGACAATTTAAGAAATTGCAGAAAAAGTAATCAATAAGCAAAACCTACAGCGGATACTTGAATATGAGATTGAACAATAAACACCTCTAATTATTATCTAATTATATTATCTCTCTATGTAGTATTGGGCATTTAAAAATAGATTAGGTTAAATTTTTTTTACTTAGATTTAATTTATTTTGTTAAGTTTTAAATTTAAGCTTAATTTACTACTCGACATAAGTTTTATTTTTTTTACTTGACTTAACTTTTTTTATGAAAATATAAATTAAGCCTGATTTATTCTACAAACTTATTTAAAAATCTACATTCTTATGCTTTCAAAGTTTCAAATAGTTCAAGATTTTAATTAAAATTATTAAATTATGTATAATGATAAATTGTATAAGTCATTATAATTTTTTTAATTGTATATGTAAAATAAACAATAGATAAGTTTATGAGGCATTTTCAGAGGTCTCAACCTAGCATACTTAAACAAAAATGCACTTTTAAAAGTTTAAATATGATTTGTATAATAAATAAGATAAGTACAAAATCTAAATATTGCTCCTTTATTTTGTTTCCTAACTCACATTTAATAAATTGAATTTTTGTGTGAAATAAAAAGAAGAAAAATACTTTCATATTTAATAAGATTTAAAATTAACTTCATATATTTCTTTTAATTTCTTTTAAATCAAGTCAGACTAAAAGTGCGAGACTCTTTGTCTATCTAAAGTCGTCATTTTCTTCTTTAAACCGAACCTAACATAATTTCATAAATAATATCACATAATAAATCATTATTTATATCATTAAAATTTTCTTAAGTTCTTAATAATTTTGTATAAGTCACTCTCATAATAATAAAATTTCGTTTAACTCCTTAAAATAAAAATAACTTTAATTTCTCTGAAATTTAATTAAATTAATAAATTTTTTTCTTTTAAAAAAAGTGAGATTTTCCTTTTATCAGTGCACTTTTCACCTGTACAAAATTACACAAAAGACTACATAAAAAAATTATGTATATGTCGAAAAATAAAAATGTAAAAATTTTTGGATGGTAAAAATTTAAAATTCAAAATTCGAAATTAAAAGTTCTGAAAACAAATACAAATCAATATAATTCCATCCAAAAATTTTACAAAAAAAAAAAAGAAGTTTAATTTACACACACCGCACAAAATTTGGGGACTACCGAAAAGCGCAAATACCTAGACACTGCAAAGTGCCAACGCTTGCTTGGTTGGCAACAACAGTACATGGTACTGATTAATTCAAGACACTGCGGTAGCAGAGAGAGCAGACTACACAGACGTAATCTATTCTCTCTCCTTGTTGGGGTAAAAACCTAGATTTCCCCTTTCACCACCATTCCCCCATTTCTTGTCTTTTTTCTGGTTCAGTAGAAATCATGTCTAACTTCCATAGCATGTCTGGCAGCGTTTGGGACACCTAAAAGTTAGCTTGAGGTGCAAAATTTGTCTTGTAATTTATATCATTATGTTTAATAATTATTAGATAAAACTATTTCTCATTCTTTCGATTTTAATTTTTACTTTAAATTAAATTTTTTATTGAAATAAGATTTTATTATTTTTGAGTTAGAGTAAAATTAGTTGAAATTTTTTTGATATATTTAACTTTGATATTTCTTTCTTACAATCTTTATTTTATCTTTTTTTATTATATTTAAACTCATATTATTTTTAGTAATTATACATTCAAAAATAATTTTGATCAATATTATTTAAATAACATTTATTTTGTTAAAATTAATTTTCAAATAAAATTTTTCAAACGTAAATTACTTCGCTTCAAACTCACTTTTAATCAAGATTAAGTTTATAAAATCTAATACAAACACACACTACATAAATTTTTAAGTAGGTATGTATCTATATAATTACTCAAAATTAATTTTTAATATATATAATTATTCTTTTAAAGAAAAAAGAATATATATATATATATATATATATAGAGTGCAGAGAGTAATTTCCACAGAAATAATCCCAAAACTACCAACCTGTCAACAAAGCTGTTGTGGAAAGGTCTTGCATTCCGCTTGGAGAGGAACCAACTTCCGACCTTAATTAATTTTCTCCGGTTTTGTGCATTGGTGCTTTAATCTCTATGTGATTGTTATTAAGGTGTTCAAGATGCCAAATTAATTTGGATAAAGTAAACTAAATCACAATCGGTAGTTTATAGAAGGATCAAACCATGAATACATATATCATATTTTTTTTTTGTGAATCATGAATATTTTCACAGAATTTAATATATTTAAACCATCTCCAAATCAAGAGTGATAATGATATGAACTTTTTCGTAAAATACGACTCACAAAAATCGAAGCGCAGTCATCATACCTGAAAACATAGTTCACTTTGTATCACATTCCAATTTTAGGGAATATGACTGGTTAGGAACTTTTATCCTCAAAGCCTCATTATCACGTAATGCATTTTAACATAAAACTATAATCACTTAAATTTTACCATATCAAATATATAAATATATTACCAATATATCTTACACACATAAACAGTTTATATTTCATAATTATTTATTTAAAATACAGACACTTAATATGTAAGACAAATGGACCTAACCTTATGATTGTAACATTAGATATCTATATCTTCACATCATCTCCCTAAAAGAAATTTATTTCACTTTAGATGTGAACAGTTCTCTAGGCTAGAAGTATAAAAACATTCTTGATCATGTTTTGAAAAAGAAATGTAAAAAGAGATGAGCTTTATAACTCAGTGAGTACAAGAATACTCAAGTACTACTAATAAAAAATAATACAAGTATATTTTATATTGATAATAAAAATTAAATATAAAAATTTTACTCCAAGATTTTTATCTGATATTCAATAAAATTGAATTCAAATTCTGATATCTTAAAAATATTTTCTTTCAAGAAATTCTTTTTCAAAGAATATCATATTTATAAAGAATCCGTTTCACGGAAATCCTTTCTCATCAAATAATAATTTCTTACAAGAATATTTCAGGCTTTATTAGAAGAACAACTTAACATATGCATCAGTTTTTAAACTTTTAATTCTAAATATTTCTAGCCGAGTATCAACTAATCAGTTCTATAACTCCAATTATTTTCATCCGGACATCAGGCACACATAAATTTCATAATAATATGGTCATTTATCATATTATGGTATATTAATGATTTTTCTTAGTACTTATGATATTTTTAGATATATTATCAAAATATTTGTAGGATAATTTATACATGTAATCATAATATAAAATATTAAAATTATAAAAAATGAACAGAAATAAGTGTAATGCTAAAGATATCTGGATGCCATAAAAATATATTTAAATCAAGATACTAAATTATGCAATAAAATATAATCATTCAAAAATTAAAGTATTTAATTCTAAGTTTATAAATTGTAATGCATACAAAATATAAATTATAGTAAAATTACTGTCGTAAGATTTTAAAAAAAATTAAATAAATATAAGGTGATATTAGGACAATAATTTAAAATCATTTTAAATATTTACAAAATATACAAAAATTATACTGAACTAACACTTTTATTTTTCTCTCTCATTTATAAAAACTTTTTTTTATTTTCTTTTAATTATTTCTTTCAAATACATTTATTTATAGAAACTTTATGCACGCAGAACGAATAGTTTTGTATAATAATTTTCTACCGGCCTATACACAGGCAGAAAAAATATGCATTTCGCCATTACTTCGTTTGCGATTTTTTTCCTCGCATTAAATGCCATTAACTTATGGCTTCCAATATCTAACCATTTGCTTTTAAGAATTTGACTTACTTTTTGTTTTAATTAATAGAAAGTTGAAAACAGGTTCTGACACTTTTACCACGATAATACTTCACAGATATACATATATCATACATAAAATATTACACCGGTTTATTTATATATATATATTTTTCCTTTTTTTCTTTTGAATTAGTAAGTGTTGTTACACCATTTGAATGTCCATTCATCGTCAACTTAGTTTATGCTTTTGAATCACTCTGTACAAGTCAGCCATTGTTACTATGCATAAAATGAATTTAATTCACTTTTATCTTATTAATATATTATTAAATATTTAATTTTTAAAATAATTATTATCTTAATATAATTTTTTAATAATTTAATAATTTATAATTAAAAAGTAAATTAAAACTAAACTATGTCAAATTATGCTGGAGTTATATACCAGTGTAAATTTTTTTTTGGATAAGTCAAAACTCTCTCTTTTCTTCTCGAGCTTTGCTCCTCTTCTGCTCCGCTCTCCTCTCCCGTCAATTGTCATGACCCTCTTATCCTTCACGCCGTTTTCTCGCTTTCTTGCTCTCTCCGTCGTGCGCCGCCATGCCCCACCGACATCCGCCACCCACCTTCCTTCTCCTCCGTCGCGGCTTGCCCTGAAGCCGACACCACCCCTCCGTGTCCGGCTTCCACCTGCCGTCGGTTTGGTTCGGAGAGCACCCCAGTTTGTCCCACGTGGTCTCGGCGCCACCGCGGAGGATATTCTTCACAATGCCGGGGCTACGGCGGCCGTTCTCGGCGGCGCATACGCCCTTGTATTCGCCTTTGATGAGCTCACCCGGCATAAGCTCCTCCACCAGGTATCTGCCTCCCAGCCCAACTTCATCGCTTGAATGCACAGAGAATCTCTGCAATGGTCTCATTGAAGAGAAAAAAAAAATGAATTTGCTTCTTAGTTTCAGTTTTAGTTTTAGAATTTTGGGTTTCATGAATTGATTTGAGAATGGAAATGTTTAGCATATGCTTTTATTCTTGTAGCTGGGGTGTGCTTTGGTTGTGACTCTTTGGAATTTATGAAATTGATGGCAGAGTCTGAGCAGAAAACTGGTCCACATATTGTCTGGATTGCTTTTTCTGGTTTCATGGCCAATTTTCAGGTACCCCTTTTCTGTGTTTCAGATGAAGTTTCCATTTTTATACCCCCTTTTCACATTCCCTATGCTGTGTAGAAGGTTCCAAGGCTTTTTGTTTGAATTGCTTTGTTTGAATGTTTTAATGCTAAGATAGCAACTCCACAGAGGCTCGCTACTTTGCTGCTTTTGTTCCTCTTGTAAATTGCTTGAGGCTTGTGGTGAATGGTCTCTCATTGGCCTCTGATGAAGCACTGGTTAAGTCTGTGACTAGAGAAGGAGATCCACAGTAAATTTCTTCATATTCATTTTTCTCACTTGCTTTGATTTGATTCCATATTTGGTCATGTGAGTTGAAAGATCCAATGTATTGCAAGCATTGGTAACTGTTCATACCTGCAGGGAGTTGCTGAGGGGTCCCCTGTATTATGTTCTGATGCTGATGTTGTGTGCTCTTGTGTTCTGGCGTGAATCTCCAATTGGGGTGGTTTCCTTGGCAATGATGTGTGGAGGGGATGGTAATAGTAACGCATATTGCCTTTAGTTACACATTCTAATTGAGGACTTTTCCTCCATTTGTAAACAACTTTGAAACTTGTTCACTTTTAGGGGTAGCTGACATCATTGGTAGAAGATATGGGTCAGTGAAGATTCCTTACAACCAAAACAAGAGCTGGGCTGGTAGCATATCCATGCTTGTGTTTGGATTCTTGGTTTCACTTGGGTGTGTTCCAAACTCATCCAACTGCTCACAGAATCTCCTTTTTTTTTTTTTTTTATCCCCTTACCTCATAAGGAAATCAACTTAGAGACCCCTCCTCTAATCCTATTCCTTTTCTTTCTCTATGGTTGAATAGTACATAAAAGTAGATTTTGACACTGAAGCTTCTGATATGGCTGCATGCAGGATGCTCTACTACTATTCAGTTCTAGGGTATGTGCAGTTGGATTGGGTGAGCACTTTGCCAAGAGTTGCTTTGGTTTCTTTGGTGGCAACAATGGTGGAGTCCCTTCCCATTGCTGACGTAGTAGATGACAACACTTCTGTTCCACTGGCTGCCATGGCAGTGGCATTTTTGACATTTCATCATTAGCTCCTGAAGCCTATCCAAGTTCTTCTCAGAAGTGCCCTATCTTCTCTATTTAATTTTTCTTTGGAATTATTCTTGGCAATACAAAATCAATGCTATTTTGGATTACATTGTAAAGAAAGTAATTGTAAAAGACTTGAGTTTTAAAATTTTGTAGTATAGAATATTTTTAAACTGTAATTGTAAGAATTTTTAAATAAAATTATTACTTTTTATTTGCTAAAATTATATATTTTATTAGCGTAGGATGTATAGGAAAATGAAATAGATCTGAACCCAGCAGCAATTCAATATGTAGTGACAATGTAATATTAATTCATATCTAAGAAGACGCACAAGATATTGTTTAATTATAGAAAATAATTTAACGTGAAAAGTAATATTGTATGTAACCATCGAAACGTAAACGTGTTTTTTTTTTTTTTTTGTGTCACTAATTTATAAAACACATTAACGGCAGGTTTATTACATATGTAATGAGAATGGAATTGAGCATATTAGGAGGTGTTTGGTTTGTTTTTAATTTTTGTTTTTAGTTAATATGTTTTTATTTATAATTATAAAAAATATCACTTTATTTTTATTTTATTTTTTGTTTTTAAAATCTTATTAAAGAAATAATGAAAAAAATGATTTTTTATTTTTATTATTTTTTCATTAAATTTTGAAAATAAAAAATAATTAAAAATAATATAATATTTTTATAATTAAAATTAAAAACATATTAATTAAAAATTAAAATAAAAAATAAACTAAAATAAACATTTTTAATCTACAAGTTAGTTGTTTTAGGAATAAAATGACTTTATAATGAGATGTTTGACTTATTTTTTGTTTTTATTTTTAGTTGACATATTTTTACTAATAATTATAAGAATATTACTTATTTTTACTCTGTTTTTTGTTTTTAAAAATATTTTTTTATTTTTATTATTTCTTTTATAAAATTTTAAAAATAAAAAGAAAAATAAAAATAATGTGATATTTTTATATAGTTATTAATAAAGAGACATAAATTGAAAATACAAACAGAAAACAAACTAAATATACTCTAAATTATTTCATTTTAAGTATATGAAATTAATATAAAATAAAATTAAAATTGATTTAAATAACATCAAAAGTTCCTCATTAAAAAAAAATTGGTCTGCTCGGAATTATTTTCTTTTTTCAGTCTTAAAAATTGTTTCCTTCTTGATTTCTCATGATTTTTCATTCTTAAATTCATTAATCATTTCTCAAAAAGGATCGGGACTTCCAAAATCTTATGAAAAAACATTACTTGAGAACAATCAAATTTTAAAAAATGAAGAGTTTTTTTTTAATTCACTATATATTTTTTTAATAAAAGCAAACTTCAGTCCCATTCCACTGATCACATACACAAACACAAGCTCCAAGCGTGTTCTAATTTCATTCTATTCAATGAATGAGAATGTATTTATCAATGACCAATCAGATAAAAAGCTTTAAGCTTTTGGATTGAATTTTTTTTTAACATGTCATCAAAGCTCTCTATTATCATGTCATCGACCAGATCTTAGTATATGAGTCTCTTTAAATTAAACGATAAAGAACTTGATCTTTGCTATTCCATTCTTTATACTTACACATATTACGAAATAGTCTTATATATTGACAATAGTTTTTTTCTTCTTTTGGTATAAACAAGGAGAATATCTATAAGATTCGATTCGTCTCATAAACTTAATCTTCCCTAGTCGTGATTGATAATAGTATGACTTTCTTTATAAGATACGGTGTATTGACAATAATTTAAGCACAAAGAACTCTTGTTTTAGGAAAGTGTCAAAAGATAAATAACATCCAAGTTCAACTGGTCTACAACAGTCTCCAAGTGAGTTTTCTTTATATATATATATATATATATATATATATATAATTCTTATGAGATGTAATCTCGTTTAGGGTATTGAGTTTACCTTTCCTCATAAAATATTCTTGAGCAAGATTTTGACTCTTGCCATTATAAGTAAAATTTAACCTATTAAGACTTTAGTTTGTTTATCACTAAATCATATTTTTATGTCATATAGTACCATATATTGTGCTTACCATCCAGGTTATATGAGTTCTTATACACATGCTTATATTTTAGAAAAGTTTAAATAATTAATTTTTCATTACATGATTATTAACAATGCACTTTATATTGTAAATTCTATCCTATGTATTTTAAAGAATCTTAACCCAGTAAATCTTTATAAATTCATCAACAGACATTTCTAAAACAGTTGGTCCTTTTTTGGAAGATAAGATCATAGGAGTGTCTGTTTTACTTTTATTAGAATAGAAAATAAAATACCTTCATATCTTCAAATGGGTAATCATTTTTTTTATCTGTAATTAGGATATCTCTATAGATATTGGTGTGTGATTAACCCTTTGGACTAGATAATAGTTAAGTAAAACCCTTTCTAAAGTGACGATTTCAAGATTCGAATTCTTAATATTACAAGTAAAATTTGCTCAGGATTGCAGTCCATTTCCATTACGACCAACCACTTTTGAATCTTCAAATAGTTAGTCTGAAACAACTTTATACAACAAATTTAAAAGCAACCATTATACACCAAAATAAATAAGACAGAAAATGAATAAAAACCTGTTTAAACTTTTAAAAGTTAGTTTGGATTAGACAAACGCCCACTCAAACACACTCTAAATCATCCTGCCATTATGGTTTCACCATTTGAACATGGGCTGGGCAACAATAAATTGAGCAATTTATGCACTCATAACCAAAATTGCTATCATCTTCCAACTCAATATATATTATAAAAAATAACTTCAGATTTTCTTACAAAGTATCGATTCCAACCTCCAACATAGCCTACAATTGGAACTTCCACATTGTGTCATCCCATCAGAAGCAAGAAAGAGGATGTTAAAGTCCTCACAAACTCAATTAAACTGTAGTGAGGAAATTAGCTCGAACCAATTTCAGGAAAGCTAAGTTCGCAAATTCTTTTTGTTTCATTGAATAATTGATTGTTGGGCTGTCAAACTCTTTTAGGATATCTGAAAGAATATGTTGTCAAAACCAGAATGAATTCACCGGTTTTGAAGCCCTTCAATTGCCTTTTTCCACTGCCATGCCCTTTGCTTAGCATCCTCAAACGACATTACCTTTTTTGGCTGCATCATTACATTTAATAAATATGTCAAGGAAAGTTTCAAAACAAAATAGAATGGAATTAAGTAAAAATTATTGGGCCTAGGCCCCTTTGATGTACCAAAAAGGAAAAAGAATGAAGTAAAAATTATAGGTAAAGAGGGGACAGACATTACAAGTGAGGGAAAATCATTTCTTTCTTGAGCAAGCTATAATTTTGACTCAGGTGTTAAGATATACTTGAGAAAAATTATTCACATCATATAGAACATGCCCCATTTGGGTAAATAGCAATTCAGATACCAACCAATATTATGTTCTCAATAATATGCAATCCATATTCAATATGATATGTCTAAGGTTCTTAATGTTGGGTGCCAATACCATGTTTCTAGTTGTGCAGGGCATGCAGCAAATCCAGTTTCATAATTCTGGGAAACAACTTTCTCTATCTCGTAAATCTTGTGTTTTGTATAATAATATTGCTATATATATATATGTAGTTCAGTCTTGCATGGGCTCTAGCCACCTAGAACAATAGCTGGAATCAACAATCAGCCATTATGATGCAGATGCACTTGTTCCCACTTCCAGATTCTACATAGATCTAACCATATTGTTGGTGAAGCAATGAAGCACACCTGATTTTTTGTAAGTCTCAGAAATAAAACTAAAACCATATTCCAGCTCTAGATGTCAAGAAAAACATATACACTAAAAGCTAGACTTGTACATGACTTTGATATTCTCTATATTGCTTAAATTACTTATACATTAGTTCACAAATTAAATATTTCTACTATTAGCATGGTCATCTCGGAGCCAGACTTCAAACCCTAACCCATACAGTTTGCTATATTTCTATATAGTGCAAATTGTATAACAAAATCTTATAGAGAAGAGGAAGCTTACTGTGCAAATCTTGAAATTTGAAGGACTAGTCACTTGGATGCTTAAATCATTTGGATTATCAGACCATATTATATTTCCCTTTACAATTAGCTTTGATGGGTCCACATAGATCAACTTTGGTTTGTTGGTAAGAATGAGCTGCACCTTCTTGCTTGTTAGTTTCTGTAATTTCTTCACCATCGAGATCATAAGAACAGATTCCCCAGGATCCAAAAATTGTTGCCTGTAAGATAAGCGCAAATTTTTATTTTTAGTTGACAAACCAGATAAACATCCATGGCTTTTTCCACACTAGACACTGAGCACAAGAGCCCTTTTTCTTTTTAACTTATTCTAAATAATTTTTTCAGCCCTCCATTGTTTCTCTGCTTGAGTGTAGAACTCAACAGTTATAAATTCATAAAAAGCAGGATAGATGGGATGGGTGATGCAATTTATTTTATTAAATACTAATAGGGAGAGATCATAAGGGAACATAAATGAATATGTCTATATATTAACATCACAATAAACTGAATATGATAACTCAACATTCTGTTTTTTTTATCCTTAATAAAAGTAAAAGTTTAGTTCTCTTTGAAGTGGAAAGCTTTCCATCTCTATCCTATCATTTGGGAAAATAATTCAAATGCAGAGGATATTGCTTCCAACAATCTCCTTTTGACAGAGAGTTTGAACTTTTTCTTTTATTTGAGAATTATATTAACATTTAGAGAATCTTTAAATGAGACATGCACAACATAGGATTTATAGTCTCCATGAGCTCATAACTTTTCCAGTGAAATATCACACCAATTTATTGTCACTAAAATATGATTGGATGCATTAACACACACAAACATACCATTTTGAATCAAAGGAATCAATTGAAGCTAGCCTGGTTATGTGACCAGTCCCCTCGGAAGATGATGCAGTACCATCAGGTTGTCTAGCAGAACTATCCCCAATGTGAGAAGGATTCCATGATGAATCGTGAACATCATCACCCTCAGGCGACTGAGTCTAAAAGTGAAATTATATGAGAGTTAGAAACTTCATGTTCCTGAACAAATAAAGTGGAGAAGAAGAGAAGGTCTCTTTTCTTATGCTCCATAAATAACATTTCAAAGAGCAATGGTAGTCATACCCCAGGTTCCAGCGCAAGTTTTGGGGGGTTTTGTGCCCTTAAGTTATTCCAGTCAATCCCCTTGAAAAAGGGATGCCTTTTCAAAGCAGTATAACCATCAGGTCCTGCACCTGGTCTCCTGCTAGGATCCAAATCCTGCACCATAATGGCATGGCTTTACAAATTAATAACCAATAGCATTGCAAATTAAACCATACTAAACAAATTATAACGTGTACCATTAAAGGATAAACTATAATAAATGTGATCTTTCTGAGCTTTCATGTAATATCTTTTTTCTGAACAAAAACTAGTCATCACTGGTCTGTATAATATATTTACATTCAGATCTACAAAAATCTATGTTAGTATGTTTGGAAGCTAAGTTTTAGGAATTGATTTGATTTGTAAATGAAATTTTATGTTTTGAAAGTTATAAAATTGGAATTGATTTGATTTAGAAATCCATTAAATCTAAGTTATGTGTATTTAGAAATTCACTCAAATTTGATTAGATTTTAGTTCAACTGACAATTTTATCATTATTAATTTATTCACTTATCTAATCTAAGTAAGGGTAATAAAGTAAATAACTAAAATAAAATGAATTCCAATCATCTTTTAAGTGTTCCAAACACAAAATTTGTTTTGCAAATCAAATCAAATCCTATTTTTTTATAAGAAATTCCAAACATAAAAATTGATTTCTAAATCAAAACAAATTAAATCAATTCAAATCAAATCAAATTAATTCCATTTTTAATGATTTCAAACACAAATATCTAATGGTCTACACCTTTACCTTCTCACTTCCTATTATTATGACCATCATCATCATTCTTATTTCAAAGGACCTTACACCCATCACATCCCATGTTCATGTGTGCTCAGATGCATCCAACCCCCTTGTCAGAAGGTTAGGGGGAAGAACCTAGGAGTAAATGGCAGTGAACAAAATGACTATGAAAAAGTTGTACGCTCAACAACTGATAGAAACTTAAATAACAGGATATGAATGGGTGATGGTGATAATTGTCTTAAGGTAAATAAATTATGTTGGTGGTTAAAGGACCTAGAAAATGAATAAAGTTGCCAAAGGAAGAAATGCTTAATCTGCATGTATTTTAGATACAAGGCATCACATACTTCATCTTTGTACTATAAAATAGTTCAAGATTCACGTCTTTGGTAAGTCTATTAAATTTCTCAGATTATATTAATCCATATGCATCTTGGATTCCCTAATTTTACAGGAGATATGGGATGAAGATGAATACGTAACAGCCTTTTCATGATTTTTTGTTTCTTGAAAATATGATACCAAACATATTTCCATTGTTTTCATTTTCTGGAAACAGTGTTCAACTTTGCAAACCAAACATGTTTCTTAAAATGTGAATTTTAAAATGAAAATTGAGTATGAAAATAAGAAAACATTTCCTAAACCGACCCTCACTCTGCGGGCAGCTAAGCTGGAACCAATAATTGTATGACAAAGACTATTATCTATCTTCCATTCAAAGTCTGCATAGCCCAAGGAAATTTTTTTTAATAACAACTTATATCCATTAATGATCTAAATGCATTTCAACATCAGGCTCTAAGGTTTGATTTCTAGCTTGTGATCCTTGTTTTTGGACAGGAACTTGGGTAATGATCCAGCAGGCCTCCCTTTGGTACAGGTGTTATATGCCCTCAATGATTATGTCTTATAGTTTAACTTAGAGTAAAATACCAGCTTCCCCTCTATTTTCCACAAATTACATGGCTAACCTCTTTATTTCTACAACCTACAGATAATCCCCATCAAGTTTAAGTTCAGACTACTACCGAGTCCATTCAATGCATATGTCATTAACGAAAGTTAGCACAATTAATAAGAAAATGGTCAAAACTATATAAATTGATTAAAGTGACCTTATGTAATATATTTTAAGAGAAACAGTTAGTCCCTCTGCCAATGACCTCAAACAGAAAATCAGGTCACTTTGGTCATTCTAAGTGGCTTTGACCATTTTCTCATCAACTGTGCTAACTCCTATATAGATAGGCATAGAATGTACTTAGTAGTAGCATAAATTCATCTTTTCAAGGGCAGTATCAATAGGTTTTGACATAGAGAGGTTGTCCATGAAATTTTGGCAAAATAGACTGGAGATTGGAGTATCTTACCCTTTATTTGCCAATGAACATTATACTTGGGGAATCTGAACAGATTTAAGAAACCTTCTTTCTTTTTTATCCAAAAGCCCCCGCTCCCAGCTCAATTTAGAGGAATGAACTTGACTACCGTTTGCCTTCAAATCAACAGAAACAGAGAATTCTTTCAAACTTGTGTTTGCACAATATCACCCTATCCCACAATACTGTCATACATGATAGCAAGAAATGGAACACATCAACCGAGGATTTTACTCTACTTTATGCTTTTAGTTTATCAATTTAAAGAGTAGCAATGATATAAAAATTAAAATAGGGTAGTTTGTCAATTAAAAGAGTAGCAATGTATATAGAATTAGAAAGAGCGAGCACAGGGACGCCAGAGTTCTGTATGCACAGTCATAAAATACTAACCAACAACCGGTCAATAAGCTCTCTTGCTTGCTCAGAAAAGTAATCTGGAAATCGAATATCTCTTGCTATAATTCTTTTGGAAAATAAGCCATTCACTTGCATCTCTAAACGGTGAAGTTCCAGAAAGCATTTGGTATAATGTGCATCCAAGTGCCCAGAGGTCATTTCTGTGGTAATATATTAAGAGAAGTAAAACAAAAAATGAAAAAAAAGAAGAAGGTTATTATGTAGGGACCTGGCATGGAACAAAAGCAATAAAGAAACTCAGTGCAAGAACACTGTTGTCTGTTGGTAGCTTAACTGTCAAAACTAATCCTTGATACAGAAAAAATAATGAACTAATTAAAAAAATCTACAAACACAGAGATCTGATATAAGAAATAATATTATCAACAACAATGTGAAATTCTTCCATGTTACTAGATAATTTAGGCCCTACCCAAAAGTTGCTGGAGAAGAATTAAGAACCTCTGGAGGGACATAAGCAGCTGTCCCCACAAATGTGCAGGCTTTATCATCTAAGAATAAAATGAAAAAAAAATAAAAGATAATATACGAGAATAATTATAAACATAAGTACATAACATAACAAAGCAGCTTCCACATTGCTACTATTTTATACCTGATGCTGCATTTGGAAGGACAGTGATTTGGCTATCCTGCATAGGCTTCACACTCCCAAAATCGGCTATTTTAATATGTCCTTCAGCCGTAAGTAACAAGTTCTCTGGCTGCAATTTAAGAAATTTAATATTTGCACATAAACCATATATGATAATGATGGATAATCATGCCGTAGAATTACCTTTATATCACGATGTATCAATCCCAAATTATGTATATATTCAAGAGCATCCACAACTTCAGCTGCATAGAATTGTGCCTCATCCTCTGATAGTCGACCTTTCTGCACACAGGAAATCAGAAAGCTGCTGGTAGATATCATAAAGTACTATGCATGCAGAAAGATACTAACTGCATACAAATTACAACTTCCAAATTTCAAACAATAGTAAAAGTACAAATATTTCTTGAATAGAAGCCAACAATTCCTAGCAAGCCTTCATAGGATCACAAAGATAAATTGTTTTAATAACTGCTTTGGCCCATTCGCAATTTCACTTTTACCTATATTGATCACTTGAATTTCCACTGACAACAATCATATATATTATAATACTCATAGTAGCAAGGAAAAAAAACTAAAAAGTTCTTCCTTTAAAACCAACTGATAACAAAAAGTGAACTAGGTTACAAGAATTCTATTTATGTTTAAATTCTTAACTTTCAACTAAAAAAGCGGAACTACTCACAACTTAGAGAAAGTGTGATGTTCTATGAAGAAAATATGACACTACACTTGTGATGTCCATTTGAATATCCCAGGACTTAACACTTGTGATGTCCCTTGACAGAGCAGATGATACAAGAAATATGACACTAAACAAGGAATTTTTTGGGGGGCAAGGAGGTCTTGCAATACACAGTTCAATTATGACATCTTAAAGGCCAATTGGCACCTATGAAAGGAATCCTGGGTTAAAATGAAAGAATATGATCTTCAAAGTAATGGATCAACTTGCATTGAGGAAGTAGATTCCTTTGATGTATGTTGTTCCTCAATCAAATTTGGGGTAATGACAGAGCCAAAAGAGCCAGACATTATAATGGACTCTGAGGAAATCAATATAAAATAGGTGGTTAATTAATTCAAGAAGTGGCAAATATGTTATTGTGACACTTGTGGTTAACATACTCTAAGAGTGAGGTTCATTAGATTCAAAGTAGGTTACTATGTGTTATTGTTTCTTCCTTCAAAGTGGCTAACTCCCTGAAAGTCCAACATGATGCCTGGCTCTCTCAGCATGGTCATTCACCCATAATATTTCATCCTTCCAATAAATCATTGGCAGTTTGGAGCTTACGCACTCACTAACGTGTATTCTTTTCTCCACCTTCCAGGAGGCCCTTTCTTATATGGTAGGGCAAATAGTTATATATCAAATAAAGCTGCTCTATAAACCAAAAACTAGAAAGGGAGTAGCAGTCACAATTTACTGACGTTTCCTTCTTCTCAAAAAATATCTTCAACAAGCACTAAGGAAATTTCCTCCAAAATGCCAACTTAATTTAATAAGCTATTTTTAAGACAGATTAAATCAAAAGCATAATATCATATTGTCCTAGATTAATTCATGCTTTAGGGAGCTGAACTTATTATATATGAAACAAGACATAATTAACAGTACATATTTATACAAGCTTGAAATTTAAAAATAAACAAAGAAATATCCCCTGATTTAAATTTAAAGCAAGCTCTAAGATATAATTTGCACGTTAAGTGGTATGGGTGCCATCTTTGAATTTAACCAAATTCAAACATAATCATATTTGAGATTACCTTAAACACTTACAATGAGTAGTTAACGCAAATAATAAGTACTTAATTGAATTAATAAGTAGTTAAGTGAAAAAATAAATTGTTAAGTGATTAATTTTTGGATAAAATGTTAACACAAGTGATAAATAATTAATTTGTATGGTTAATTTGAAACTAAAATCAGTTAATTGAAGTTAAATGTGGTTAATGTTACCAGTGGTATCAATAACACAAAATATAAATTGTGTTGTAGAATTGCCCTTAAATTAAATGGGAACTGGGGACAATAATAATGTCAAAATTGATTTTAAAATGTTCACTTATGTGTATAAAAAGAATTGATTTAAAAGGATAATACTAATTTATCCTGAATCTTGGAGAACCCTGTTAAAAAAAAAAAACCTTCTGCAGTTTCTAATTTTTCTCTCTTTGGAATATTATAAAGAGCATAACAAAATCAAAGTAAATATTATAGTTTTAATGCTGTATATTTAGACCTAACAAGGGACTAAACCTGGGTCCTACTGGATTAACACACCTTCAGTACATGCTGCAGAAAATTTCTCTAAACAAATGAGTGATACCCCAGCACATGGAACACATGCCTTGAAGTTTTATGTTAGCTTACCCTGGTTATTTGATCAAAAAGTTCTCCACCTTCACAGGATTCAAGTGCCATGTCTTCACCATCGTAAAAAATCAGAAAAAAAAATACAATCGTCAAATAATACATAGACCCAACTTGGCAAACAAGGGGAGCAAAAAGAAGACTGAGAATAAAGAACACAGAGAAATAAGGCACAGGAAAAGAGAGTATAAAGAGAAAATACACCTAAAAATGCTTACACAGAGAAAATGTGTCTTGAAATGTGAAAAATAGCCGCACAATGCCAGGATGATCCAATTGATCAAGCACTATGCGTTCCAACTTCACATAAGCTGTTTTGTTCTCTTTAGTGATAAATTTTTTGTCCATGATTTTTAATGCATACACAGTGCCCGTGTCCTTCTTCTTTGCCCTCACAACCTTTCAACATCATAAGAAAGATATTTAGTGATAATTTACAAGAGAAAGTAAATCCACTCAAACAACTGCCAAACAGATTACAAAAAGATTTGTGTTGAAATGGCACAAATTATAAGGTATATTTCCCTAAAACATACAGAATTTGTGGTGCATCACAGACCAAACAGCAGCCAGGCAGCCAACAAAAGTTGAACAAAGAAGGAAAAAAATCACAAATAAAACGAGAGAAAGAGAGTGAGTCCAAGAAGTAGAGAGGCAGAGGCAAAGGAGATTATCAGATCTACCAAGAAGTTCACAACACCTTCCTTTGACACTGAAAAAATTGGAAACCTTAGATTCTGTGTGAGATAACCATATACCCAAACTCTTGAAAACCAAGTGTCACAAATGGTTTAAAGAATAAGACAAAATTCTTATTCAAACAACTAGAACTGTTAATGCATCTTAAATACCACAACAGCAAGCCAAAAAAAGTCAGTAGAAAGGAAAAAATCAATTGGGAAAAAGAAGCAGACAAAAGCTTTTACTAAAACATATAGCTGATACCATGTTTCCACACTTCACGTCTTTACAACAAAAGTAAAATCCCTAAATTTTTAGTAAGATGTCATATACTTGCATTGGATAGCAATGCTGTTTAAATAAGTGTACACTATGACAAATGGCAATCCACATAGTGTGAAATTCTTCACAAATTAGACAAAGAAAACCTTTTGGGCTAAAGAAGTAACAATAAACAGTAACACTAGCATCACATAGGACCAATATGATCTTGATTTCTAGCACTATCACTTTCATGTCATTCCAAGCTTGGTAAACCCCATACAGTCAAGGCCATCATTACTGCAGTTCACTTCATTTTCTAAAGCCTATAATTTTCTTTTACTTTCAGCTCTGAAACTTATGTATTTCTCATTATGTACTTCAAATGTAATCTTGAGGCTCCATTTGTTTTGCTGAAGGAAAAAAAGGATTAATATCTGAATCTTTGAATGTAATACTAGAAGACCTATCAAGAAACAAGATAGCTCACAAAAATGCAGGACATTTTTCCATTCTGTAAAATGGATGAAGCAATAAAGTTATTTTTTTTCTTTTTCCTTGGAGGGGAGGGGGTGGGGGAGAAAGCAATCTTCACAAGTTTTTCAGCAACCATGGATGCCAGAGCACCAAAGAATCTTCCTTATAAATCAAAATGCCCAAATAAAAGGTACCAAATGGAGTTTCATACTATACATAGCAACAAGGATGACAAAACTGCCCAATGATCTCTGCTGCACAATACCCATTAACGATAATCCAACTGGTAACCATCAATCAACGGTACTAAATAGATTACATGTATTTATTTAACAAAATTACAATGCCAATATCAATATCACCCAGAGTGATTCATGCATCCATCAAAGCATTGCATAAATAAAACACCCGCTAATAAAAAGAGTAATAAAAAATGAAAGCAAACCAACGGGAACCCAACAACAGAAATTACAATTCACGGTGTCAGACCTTAGAATAAGAACCAACACCATAGATCTTGCCCAATTCAAAGTCCTGAATGGTGTAATTCTCCTGAGGAGCTCTAAAGACAAAGCTCTTAGATCTCTGCACATTCCCACCATTAGATGAATTCCCCTGAATCTTCAACTTGGAATCAAAATCCTTCTCCATTGCCAACATCCTCTGTATTCCACCCCTTTCTCCCTCTACAACCGCATTTTCTTTCTCTAGAAGCCTCGGGAGGAGAAAGCCAAAACCAGGTAACCCTTTGGATCAAAGCAACCCCTCTCTGATTTTTTTTTTTAAAAAAAGGAATTTTTTGTGATTGGGAGTATGTGGGTATGTGTGTATAATCTCAAAGTTATTAGCTTTCTTTAGCTTTGTTTCAATTTCAAAACCCTATCCCTAGAAAAATGAATTGCAACGGAGGAGAGAGAAAGAGAGAGAGAGAGAGAGAGAGAGAGAGGAGAAGGTATGGGGAAGGAAGAAGAGGTAGGAGAAGAGGGGCACATGGGCACGATCCGAACGATGCTCGAGGGAGATCATTGGATAGAAACCTTCATGGGATGGCGTTGCATAATGCATATGATTGCAAAGAGATTATACAGTTGATGTTGATGTAACGCAAATGTGGATAGGCACAGCTGTGAGGAATTTACATTACATTTTCTTCATGTCCAAGGATTTAAGTGGTGTAATATAAGAACATATTCTCTGAGCATATGCGTATGAGATATTCTTAAATACATTTAAATCCCACGTAAAATGGTGTTCACATACTACACCATTTACCATGGAACACCTTAGTTATGTTGATTTTTATTATCTTTAAATTTAACCATCAATCCATTTTTTTTAATTCTAATGACTGCCAATATATAACTAGTTAAAAACAATAATAGCTAACACATGTAGAATAATATAACATAAAAATATTATCTTATTCTTAATATATCCAAGAATTTCTTTCGTTCAAAAATAAAATCTTTCAGAATATGAAAGAGTATCTCTTTTTCTTTTGTGAAAAAAATTAGTAGTAAGGATAAATCCCTACAATAATATTGGTCAAAGGTCATTCAGGTAATTATATCCAAGAAAAAACTCAAACTTTTGTATATGGGGAATGCAAAAGTTTTATCAGAATCATTTAACTATTTGAGCCATATAAGAGCATGTCTATGGTTACAGGCTTTGTTTAAACCCCCCCAAAAAAAAAAAATTACAAGCTTTGTGCATGTTTCTCCTGTGTGCCACTATAAAATAGAAATTAAAAAGGATTTTGTTAATTTTTTTGGTTAAATTAAATATTAGATCTATATAATTTATACTTATTTTTAATTTAATTTTTATAATTTTTTCTTTTTAAATAAGTTTTCATAATTTTAAATATTTTTAATTTTGTCTCTTTTTGTTAAAATTTACAAAAGTCACATCATCAAATATACTATAGTAAGGATATATGTTAATGTAACTTGCTCTTGTTTTTTATTTATCTATAAGTTGATGACGTCATATCATCAAATAATAAAAGGGATCAAATTAAAAATATTTAAAATTATAAAGATTCATTTAAAAAAATTATAAGAATTAAATTAAAAATAAATATAAATTATAATGACTAAATATATAATTTAATCTAATTTTTTAACAATAAAACTACCTACTAGTAAAAATTGCGATCAAGAGATATGGCAATATATATATATATATATATATATATATATAAAAGAAAATTTAATTTAATTAAGGTGACATTGGCTAAGAACTTTAGCTCATATGATAAATCTTGTTAACGAATGTCACATGCAATTTTGTTTGACACCCTAACCTTCTTTCTTTTTCATCACGTCAAATCTTAGATATCTTTTATAAAATAATAATAATAATAATAATAATAATATTATTATTATTATTATTAAACACTTGGACAAAAGTATTTAATAATTGTTACACATGCAATTAAAGAGTACCACACAAAATGCAAATTTGTTTATCCAAAACTCTCACACTTGCAGCTAATATCCTGTAAGTATGTATGCAACTCACCGCATTTAGCACTTTTTTTTTTTATTTAAAATGAGATTTTCTTCTTCTTTCAATTTTGAAATTGAATATAAATTTATCTTAAAATATAAAAAGAACAATTTAAAATAAATATTATAAAGGGTGAACTTATATTTTTAATTTGTAACGATTATTTGCTTTTTCTAATTTATTGAATATTACACGTAAAGGATATTTTGAAAATGAAGTTATATTAAATAAAATAATTATTTTATATAATAGTAATATAAATATTTTTCAAAATTTATTATTTTTTCTAAAGATAGATAGAAAAGTATCAAAGAAATTATACTTCTTTAAAATTAATATATTAAAAGTTAGATAGAAATCATACATGTAAGATTGAATTAATCAAATAAATAAGTAGAAAATAATAATTATAAACAATGTAAAGTTTAACAAAGAAGCAACTTGTGTGGTATATGTTAGACTATACTCCCAATTTGATCTTTTAAAAATTATGTCGACATCACTTTAATGTTTCAAATAATATCGATATTAATTTAGGCCTCGAATCATAGAATGTTGCATAAAAATGATTTTTCAAAAAAATTGACATCAATTTAGTCTCTCTTCAATAATCAAAAAATGCCATCAATTTAATATCTCAATTATACAAAATTAATATCAATTTTATCTCTCAATCATATAAATTATATCAATTTAGTCATTAGTCTTACACAGAGAGACGATTCGATATTACTTTTCATGATTCAAGGACTAAATTGATATCGACATTCTTTAGAGAATCAAAATAATGTCAATACGATCTTTAGAGGACCAAATTAAAAATTTACTCTATATGTCATATAGATTCTTTTTCTTTTTTGGTAATGAGATTCCTTTTGTTAATAGGACGGAGATGGATAGGAGGAGTCATTTTTTAAACTTAAAGTATTAAATAATTTTTTATCACTAATTCATTATATTACATTATATATATACATACATACATACATACATACATACATACATACATATATACATATATATATATATATATATATATATATATATATATATATATATATATATATATATTAGCTCTCACATTTTGAATTTGTTCATTTTAGCCTTCATATCTGTATCTATTTTAGTTAATATTAAATACTCTATTAATTATTCAAAATAGTCTTCTTATTTCTTATCATTTTCATAAATTTTCTCATTGTCTTATTGGTTATCACTTGTTTTTTAATTGTCGACGAAGTTTGACCTTTTAAAGTAGAAAGAAAAAGCTACCATTCAAAATGAGTGTATAACTAATGTAAAGAAAAAGTAACATTTTATATCTCCCACTTTGAGATAATATATGAATTTTATTCATAAATTGGCATAATAAAGATGCATTTTACTAAATCCCTTTCATTCTCATATTCAGAGACGTAAATTTTTCTCAACCTCGCATTGAAATCCTACTAGCTCATCCTCATATTCATGGCATCTAAAGCCCACTTGTGTTGTTGCTCTCACAGACAATGCTCCATCGCTGCACAATATGGAGGCGTTGAGAGGATCTCGTCTTCAACTTTGTGTGACTATGGAAGGAAGGCTCTCTTGTTGACTTCTAAGATCGAAGAGAACTCAGGTACAAGGTTTTTGAGATGCCCAATGTACAAGAATGAGTGAGTTTTTCCAATGGGTGGATGATGCAATTTCAACTCCAAATTCAATAGGCAATCAAGCAAGTGAGAGGAAGGTCATCACTAAGTTAGAGAAGAAAATTGTTATGCATAAAAATCAAGTGTGTAACCTTATAATGGGTTGCTATGTATTGGCTATATTGGCTTGTATGTTTTGTACTTTGTGGATGAAATCATTTATGTAAGGGGTGGTTTTTTTTATGTAGTGGCTTGTGACCTTTTGTTCTGATGTAAAGGAGTAAGCTGTGTTAGTGTTTAGGTGGGCTAACATTGATGTTTTGTGTGCATTGGTCATATGAGATGTACCATCTGACAATGAAAGAAAATGTTGAATATTTAGTCTTTGACAATATATTATGCTTTGTTGGATTAAAGAGTTATTGTCATTCCCAATTATGTAATGTGTGCTGTTTAACATAAGATAAGTGATATTGCGTCAAAATTGGTTGAATGGTTTTTGTTTAACAATGTAAGATAAGTGATGTTAAAAACTCAAAGTAAATGAAAGAAAATGATAAAATTGAATCCAACATAAGTGAATAATAAAACTGGAAGTAAATGGAAAAGATTCCAATATCGAATATCATTAAATCATGCCCAATAAATGGGCCAAATGTCAACAACAATAGAGTATAATACTACAATGAAATAACCGTGGGGCTATATACTTGCCAAAAAGCCATTGACGCTATACACTTTCCAAAAAAATCCCCAAGGTCAGAAACTATAATCTAAAAAAGAAATTACATATATTAGCCCAATAATTCCCAAAATTAAATACGTGTGTTAGAACCATTCACTCCTAAAACATCTAATTCTTTGTCCTTTGACTTTGTGCCAACTTAGTCCCATATGTTATCCTATTTGCAGGTCTAGTTGCAGAAAGTGTAGCTTCAATTGATGCCCATGGACCTCTCGCAGATGGAGGCTTGAATGCATTGCTGGTTGGTGAAGGCATTATAGGTGGAGTTGTCAAGGGGAGTCTCATAGGTGGAGGCCTTATTAATGAAGGCCCTGAATTGTATTACTGAATTATAGGCCCTAGGATTGCCCTTTGCAGTCCAGATAAAGGAGTTACACCTGAGTTAAATGTTGAGTTCTTGAATGTTCAACACCACACTTTTGCTGCTACAACCATAAACCTGAATGTTAGATCAATGAACCAAAAACTAACAAAACTAAAAGTACATGAATGAAATAAAATAAAACAGACTATACTACATTAGGTTGACTGTTGGATGTGTCAAGTTCATGTTGAGATATTAGTGGAGGACTAGGCATGACTTGTTCTTCAGGCTCATGGTGGGTGTGTAGTGTCTTTTGCTTGTGAGGTCCTAATGCCTTCCTCAGATGGTGAGGTCCTCTTCTGCTTATTCGGGTTTGATGGTGCTCCCTTACAAGTCCTTAAGTTGTGTCCTACTAAATCACACTTTTTGCACTCAATTAATTTATACTTTCTCTTAAATTGGTAGGGATTTTGAACTTCCTTTTCTCCTTTTCTTCTTTGTTTTTTATGTCTGCCACGTGGTCTTTTGATTCATGGAGATTGGATTGCATCAAGTTTAGTCTTCTCCCAGAACTCTTCATTAGGTATGGGCAGTATGAATGGAGCATAACCCAAATCAAACTTGGCCTTTGAGAGAAAATGGTGAACATATGATTCTGGATTCATATTTTTGCAGCCAATTGTAGTACATGCATGCTTGCATGGCACACCATTGAGCTTCCATTCTCTACAGGTGCTAGTTTGATTTGCCAAATCTACTAACACCCATTTTGGCATGTAATAAACTTTATACTAATTTCCATCTAGGTCTCCAATTCACTAAGGTGTCCACTTAAAGCTTTCTTTCTTTGCTATCTCTAACCTTTTCTACTGTGAGGCATAAATTGGTCCACTGTAGCCTACCATAAGCTGGCATTGCTTATTCATCTTATCAAATTGCATCTAATATCCTCCACCATGGTGATAACAAGCTTTGACCTGAACTTAACTATTTTGTAATTGAATTGCTCACACATGTTGTGTAGAGTTTGATTCTTTGTGTATGAACTGAATTTAGACCTTGAGCACCTTGAAGGTTGATAAGACTCCTATGGTGTACATGAGAAGGAGATTTAAGAGAAGCACGGAATCAGAACCGTGCACCTGCCCAGGAGATCCGGTAACTGAGGGAGCGGGTAACTAACTCACATGACACAGCTGAGTGAGTGGTTTCCCGCATGAGCCTAGAGGAGGGATGGAATGGGTGACGGGTTGATCTACTCTATAAATGGGAAAGCAGGCAACACGGAGAAGGCAGATAAGGATTCAGAAAGGCTACATGTGGAAAGAGCCGAGCACTCTCGAACTTGCTCGGATATCTGTATTTTCTTCTTTCCTTCATTTCTATAGCTGATTGTATTAGTCATAGCCCCTCTACTCGATTTCCCCACTGGTAATTGAGTGGTAGAGGAGATAAACACTCCATTTTCTATATAATTCTCTGAGTTCTGAACCAGTCTTATCAACTGGTATCAGAGTTCTCCCCAGGAGCTGTGCCATGGTTAACACCAGGATAGAGGCCAGGATTAAAGCTCTAGAGCGTGGTTTGAGTATGATGGAGGGTATGAGAGAAGAATTCACTCAATGGAGGAAGGAGGCACTCGAGGAATGACAGGCTAGGGAGCTTAGAGAGAGACAGAACGACGTGATACAGCAGGAACTAATGAGGTTCCTTCGTGGGAAGACACCGGAAACCTCACTGAGGAGATCAGAGGTAAATTTAGATGATGAAGGTGATACAGAGCGAAATTTTGGCACGCCTAGAGGTCTGCACTAGGAAGATCGGTTGAGGCGTATGAAGGTACCACTCTTTTCAGGGGAAGATGCTTATGGCTGGCTCAATCGAGTAGAGAGATATTTCCTCATCAATACCATTTCTGATCAAGAGAAGATACAAACAGTAATTCTGGCGTTAAAAGGAAGGGCACTGAATTGGTTCCAATGGTGAGAAGCTCGTACAGAGGAAGTCACATGGGCAAGATTCAGGGAAGCTATTCTCAGGCGTTTTCAACCTGCATTGGTGGGAAATCCGTTTGAGATACTACTGGGACTACGACAGACAGGAACAGTTAGACAATTCAGAGAGAGTTTTGAATTAATCTTGGGGCCTTTGAGGCACGCAGATGAGGATATCTTGATAGGAGTATTCTTAAATAGGTTGAAGGAAGAAATAAGAGCAAAATTAATGTTGCATCGACTAAATTCGCTGACTGATCTGATGGATCAAGCATTGCTGATTGAGGAAAAAAATTAGATGTGCGAAAAGTCTAATTCAACAGGTGGAAAGTCCTCAAGCTAGAGCTACAAGCCAGCTCAACCTTCTAAGATAACGTTAGCAGAATTCGGGGAAAAACATAATAATGAGATACATAAAGGAGGAATCGAAATCCAGCCAACCTAGCCTAAAGCTCTGTCCCTGAACAATAACACAGGAGATAAAGCTACCGGAGGGGGAATGGGAGCATTCGAAGAAGAGAATCTAGGAGGTTATCCGATGCTGAGTATCAAGAAAGAATGAGGAAGGGATTATGCTTCAGGTATGATGAAAAGTATAGCCCCGAGCATATATGCAAAAACAAGCAATTTCACCTACTGCTAATTGAGACCCTTGATGAGGACGAGGTGGGGGAAGAACAGGAGCACGAACTAGCTGTCGAAGTGGATCGAGAGTTACAACCCTTCATGCATAGTATTATGGGGATGACTTCCAAGAAATCCCTCAAGCTCTGGGGAGAAATAAAGAGAAAAAAAGGTGGTAGTTCTGGTAGATTGTGGAGCATCTAATAACTTCATAGCCAAAGAAAGAGTTCAGGAGCTTTAACTTACTATTTTCGATACTCCTGAATAGCTAGTGGAGGTAGGGGACGGGCATAAGGTGAGGAGTAAGGGAATGTGTAGGGAGTTGAGCTACAAATGCAGAGGATGAAGGTCATTCAAGATTTCTACTTGTTTGAACTAGGGGGCGCAGACATGGTGCTAGGGATAGATTGGTTGGAGAGTTTGGGAGAGATTCGAGCCAATTTTAAAGATTTAACATTAAAAGTCGAGGTGCCTACGAGTTGGTGACAATTAAGGGAGAGCCGTCCCTTTGCAAATCTCCAGCTTCCCTAAGAGCCATGATTAAAGCTCTGTAGGATGCAGGAGAAGGATACCTTATTGAGTATAAGGAGGTCTCCACTGCACGAGCTTGGCAATCCTCATTGGGTAGGATTACAGGATTTATTAGCGGAGTATGAGGACCTATTCCGTGATCCCCAGGGCTTACCACCGGCAAGGAAGCAGGACCATGCCACAATCCTAAAAGAGGGAGCACAAATTCCAAATTTAAGGCCCTACAGGTATCCTCATTTCTAGAAAAACGAATTAGAAAGATTAGTGGAGGAGATGTTAACAGCGGGAATCATCAGACCTAGTAGTAGCCCATATTCCAGCCCTGTTATACAGGTGAAAAAAAAAAGATAGAGGATGACGCTTTTGCGTGGATTATAGAGCACTAAACAAGATCACCGTACCTGACAAGTTTCCCATCCCAGTCATAGACGAATTACTGGATGAACTGGGAGGAGCAGATGTGTTTTCCAAATTAGATTTGAAATCTGGATACCATCAGATTAGGATGAAAACAGAGGATATTTTGAAAACTGCTTTCAGAACTCATGCTGGGCACTATGAATTTCTGGTCATGCCATTTGATCTATCCAACGCCCCCTCCACTTTTCAATCGCTTATGAATGAGGTGTTGAGGCCATTCCAAAGGAGGTTTGTGTTGGTTTTCTTTGATGACATCTTAATTTGCAGTAAGGATCAACCATCCCACTTAAAGCATCTTCAGCTAGTGCTGCAACAACTAAAGGAGCAACGGTTGTTCGTGAACAAGAAGAAATGTGCTTTCAGGCAGTCTCAAATTGAATACTTAGGTCACTTCATTTCACATGAAGGGGTGGCAGCTGACCCCAAGAAGGTGGAGGTGATGCAGACTTGGCCTGCTCCTAAAGATGTGAAAAGTCTTCGAGGTTTTCTCGATCTTATTGGATACTACAGAAAATTTGTCAAAGGATATGGGAAAATTGCTAGACCACTGACTAATCTCCTTAAGAAAGACAATTTTTCTTGGAAAGTGGAAGCTCAACTTGCTTTTGAGCAATTGAAAGCAGCCATGACCAGCATACCCGTATTAGCAGTCCCGAACTTCTCCAAGACTTTTACAGTAGAGACTGACGCCTTCAGCATAGGCATCGGGGTAGTACTAATGCAGGAAGGTAGACCAGTGGCTTATATAAGTCATGGACTATCTGAAAGAGCTCAAACCAAGTCAGTCTACAAGCAAGAACTGATAGTAGTAGTGTTCGCTATTCAAAAGTGGCGTCACTACTTGATGGGCCGTCATTTCATCATTCATACAGATCAACAAAGCCTCAGATTCCTCACAGACCAAAGATTAATGGAGAAGATCAACACAAGTGGATTTCCAAGCCTATTGGTTTTGATTTCGAAATTCACTATAAGCCTGGGATCGAGAACAAGGCTGCAGATGCATTATCCCGCAGGATGCAATTTGGAGCAATTTCCACAGTCCAATTTCAGGGGTTGGACAACTTGGTAGAAGAAGTCTAGGCTGATCCTAAATTGAGTCGGATAATGTAAGAAGTTTTACTACAATCCGACTCTCATCCGGGCTACCAAATAAAAGGGAACCAGTTAATGTATAAGGATCGATTGGTGTTACCTAAATCTTTTGCCACTATTTCCCTTATTCTTAAAGAATTTCATGATACTGTAGTGGGAGGTCACTCTGGTTTTTTCTGAACCATCAAGCGAATCTCGGCCCTTGTATACTGGGAAGGCATGAAGAAGGACATTCAAAAATATGTGGCTGCATGTGGAGTATGTCAAAGGAACAAATACCAAACTCTATCTCCGGCCGGACTGCTACAACCACTGCCTATCCCAACTCATACATGGTCTGACATTTCAATGGATTTAATAGGGGGACTACCAAAAACTCAAGGGGTAGACACAATCTTGGTGGTAGTAGATAGACTCACCAAGTATGCTCATTTTATCGCTCTTTGTCATCCATTCATGGCTAAAGAAGTAGCTGGTGTCTTTATCAAGGAGATTGTTAGATTACATGGCTTTCCAGCATCCATTGTCACGGACCGAGATAGACTTTTTATCAACAAATTCTGGCCTGAGCTGTTCAGACAAATGGGAACCAAGCTAAAATTTACATCAGCCTACCATCCACAGTCGAATGACTAAACTAAAGTGGTTAACAGGTGCTTAGAGAATTATCTACAATGCCTCATGGGCACTAAACTGAAGCAATGGCCTAAGTGGCTCAGCTGGGCAGAGTTTTGGTACAATACCAATTGCAACAGTTCCACCAAACTCACTCCTTTCAAGGCCCTATACGGTACAGACCCACCCATTTTGCTTAAAGGGACATCAAGCCCTTCTGTAGTGGAAGAGGTAAATCAACTTCTAGCTGACAGGGATCAAATGTTGGCTGCACTCAAAGACAACCTCGTCCAGGCGCAGAAACCGCATGAAGGTGCAGGCTGATAAACATCGTCGATAGGTGATCTACCAACCTGGGGAATTTGCTTTCCTCAAAATCCAACCCTACAAATTACGTTCCTTGGCACAGAGGCTCAATCAAAAGCTCAGTCCTAGGTACTATAGTCCTTATGAGATCCTGGCTAGAATAGGCCAGGTAGCTTATACATTAAAGCTACCAGAAGGGTTTTGCATTCATCCTACCTTTCACGTTTCTCTCCTCAAGAAGTCCATAGCAGCTTCAAAGACAAGACAGTCGTTGCCTTCATTTCTATTTAAAGACTTTGAACTGCAGGTACAACCAGCAGTAGTAACTGCTGTCCGTACCAATTCAGCTGGGCAACAAGAAGTCCTCATCCAATGGAAAGATCTTCTAGCATGTGAAAACTCCTGGGAACTGATGTCTCACATTCAAGACCAATTCTCAAGTTTTCACCTTGAGGACAAGGTGAGACTTCTGGAGGGGAGTATTGATAAGACCTCTAGGGTGTACATGAGGAGGAGATTTAAGAGAAGCACAGAATCAGAATTGTGCACCTGTCCAGGAGATCCGGTAACTGAGGGAGCAGGTAATTAACTCACAAGACACAGCTGAGTGAGTGGTTTCCTGCATGAGCCTAGAGGAGGGATGGAATGGGTGACGGGTTGATCTACTTTATAAATGAGAAAGCAGGCAACACGGAGAAGGCAGATAAGGATTCGGAAAGGCTGCGTGTGAAGAGAGCCGAGCACTCTGGAACCTGCTCGGATATCTGTATTTTCCTCTTTCTTTCATTTCCATAGCTGATTGTATTAGTCATAGCCCCTCTACTCGATTTCCTCATTGGTAATTGAGTGGTAGAAGAGATAAACACTTTATTTTCTGTATAATTCTGTGAATTCTGAACCAGTCTTATGGTTCAAACCTTGACAGCCATTCCCAAACTTTTTCATTAACACCTCTCATCTTGTTGATGTTTTTTAGGAACTGAGATCTTGTTGTGGACTTTGCATATGCCCAAAATAGGGTTTTGAATTCCAAACCCTTCTAGTATTTGGTTAAGTTAGCCCACAAGTGTCTTGCACAAAATCTATGAGGAACCCTATATTTAGTCCTCCTTTGCTAGCAACAACCCCTACATACATAAACAAATATGATACTGTATAATATACTAATTGCATGGTAAAAATATATACAGATATATACAGATTGTATACTAAATATATATACATATTGCATTCTATATAGATATATACTACATATATATAGATTGCACACTAAATATATATAAACTGCATATAATACATAATTAAATACATAATACTCTATGCACCAAATATAGATCCAAATGCATAATTCTCCAAAATTCAGATACAGGACCAAGTATTACACAGAATACAGTACCAAAAACAAATTTCAAGCACCAAATATTGATCCATACCTTCTGCTGGTCTGTGATAAACTGCTAACCTATATCTTCAATTAACAATCTAAGAAACCATGACCATGTGTCTACAAAAATCATAGTCAAGTTATAAATACATATAATTAACATATAAGTAATAATTTGAAGTGTGAAATCACAAAATTAGTACTTAATGAAACTATTTCATCTTCAAAATCTGACTCACTACCTAATGGAACTTCATCAGTGTAATACCCCGGTCTTTTGTCTTCAGCTAGACCCTCCTTATGATATATCACATTATCCTTTTGTGGTTCAGTTTCAAGTTCACAATCCAATTCTTCTTCACTTTCTTCCTCAAATTGTGACTTCTTTTTCCTTTGCCTAAACCTGCATCTTGTATTTCTTGTTAGATTGTATTTGACCCTCCAATCCATTTTTTTTCAGTTGCAGCTCTAGATTGTGTTTCAAGGTGAGGTTCATGTTCTAGTTCAGTTATTGGTTCAATCTCATTAACAGAGGGTGCAATTCTTGGTGCAATATCATCCAAAGAGATGGACTGACATGGGGTTCTATCACTTCAACTTCCTCATCTAGTACTATAGTTGTATTTATGGTAAGTAAAATAAAAGTGAACCTCATCCTAATCTTTAGTGTCATTAAGCATTTCAATTATATACAAATCCCCCTTAACCTCTCTTAAACCCTCATCTAAATTGAGACCTGGAACTAGACATTGACAATTATCAAACTCCATACATATCCTTATGCTCCTTGAGAAGATGGCCAATAGTCACTAGTGATAATAAGTCAGGATCAACATAATCCCAAGCATATACTTCCCTATGTACATATTCCACATGGGTTTTATATTGAAAATACCCATTATGATGAAGCATTGCCCATATCAAATTTGACATTCTATAACAAAAATAACACCAAACTTCAAAATACACTCTTAAAGAGTTATCTACTATCATATTAGTCCTCATCCATACATGATGTACAATAATTTAGCTTTGAGTTATTTCAAAAGTCAATGGGGATAGAAATAGGGAAAATGAAAAGTGGGGATTCGATCCTTTTTAGGGTTTCAGATAACAACAAACAGGAACCACAAGACTTCTACACATATTGGGGACCACTACACACACATGTCAATCAACTTTTAGAGTTTAAGATCACTAGAATGCTAAAATGTTCAAATGGGATCACAAGCCAATTCTAGGGTTTCACAAATGCAAAATTTTATAGGCAAGGAAGCAGCAACTCACTTGAAGAGTCTATATGTGGGCCTTCACTCCAACAATGCTCTGATTGCAAGAAGATTCCCTTCCAGCGTGAGTGCGTTCATGATTTAGAGGAGACAAGATTCTAACACAGAAAGTCGTTCCCTCTTCTTGCCTTCTGTTGATATTATCTCTTTTTTTTTTTAATAAGTGCCTAGCCAAATATATATGATGCCACCATCAGACCCTAGTCCTATTAAGATGCTAAGCTCTTTTGTATGCCAACTCATATGCCAAATATGAATCTCACCATGCCACATTTGATTCATTTAGTAAGTTAAGGGACATGTCCTGCCACTTAATATCATATATCATACTCACATGAATGATTATTTCAAAAAAAAAAAACTAACGTGATGGCAAAATGTAATTTTGAAGATTATTTTAATGTCAAATATATTTAGATAACTAAACTGATGTTGATATATTTTTTAGAGACCAAAATAGAATTTTACTTTAATTCTTATGAAAATGTTCTATTTGAGAGATCATAAACTGTAAGCCTCTAACTAATATAATGTTAAAATGAAGTTTCACAAAGGATTTGAATATCTTTTTTTAAAAAATTGCATACTTAAGATTGGTAGATTACTGCATGGGTAATGATTAATCTCTGTGAAAAAAAGAAAAAAAGATTTTTGTCTTTCTTTCGTATCAAACTTATTTTATAATATTAAATGATCCAAATATTCTCTCAAAAAAACTAAAGGGGCCGTGTGGTTTCAAACACCAAAACGTTGAGTTATTCTTAGCTAGTGAGTACGTGCATCAAATATGTTACTAGTACATTATGGCAAATGGAAAAAATTACCTGCATTGAATCAAGTTAACCTAAAAAGCATTGATTGAGCATTTTGAAATATTTTTGGATTCAAATCACTCATAAAATAGCGAGTTAAGTTGAGTTAAGGTGAGTTGGAAAAGAATTTTATTCCATATGTGATAATAAAGTGTAATGATATATATCTTTCAATATTGAGTTATGTTTGCTACTATATATCTTTCAATATTTTTATAATAAAGATAACGCTGTCCAACATAATTGTTTTTAATCTTTTTTGAGATAAATGGAACTATGTCATTCCATATATATATATATATATAAAGTGTAAGGATATCATGTCAATATAAAAGGAATGCAAATTACATCGTTTCACAAAAAAAGAAAAGAAAATATGTTGGGTCAGTTTTTATACAAGTTAGGAGAGTCTAACTTGCAAACTGATCGATCTTTTGCATGTTGAGTGATTTTTGACCCAACTCAACTCAAACACAAACAAACCCACAATTTACGATTTGTGTTGGATCAAGTTATACAAGTTTGTGGGTAAACCCAACTTGTTAAACACCCCTTAACTACAATGACAATGTGAACCGATGCTTCTGAGAGATTGTTTGGACCAGGTATTTTGGAATTTCATAGACTTTGGCAGGTAGAACCACGACACCGTAGGAGGGAAGAAGAGTCAGCTTTCACATTCCACTCCCTGCTCCAGAAAGTGATTGTTTGAGTTTTAAACAGAAATATTTGTCAAGGACTCAGGGTCATGTCAATGTGGTGCTTCTATTTTGTAACAAAAACTAGGCTTAACCATCTTCTACGATCAAACTTCCAATAATTTCAAAGTAGCAGTGACCAAAGTTGCATGAACTAAAGCACAAATTTTATGCAGTCATTGGACTTCATATATATATCAGTAAAGAAATGTTGATGTTAGTATCCATTAATTCAGAGATAAATCTAGAAGTGCAAGAAGTGTTGTGATCTTCTGTATATTGTCTCTCTAGCATGACTCTTGCTTGTTGCAAGGTCATGTAGAAACATTCACAATGCCAATCTGTTATAATAGTTCAGATTCATTCTCTTCTTAGCACAAACAAAAGTCAATCTAACAACAAATGAAAGCCAGCCCAAAGGCATAAAAATAGTCAGACAGCGATCAGAATTGGAATCAATGCCTGGAACTGGAAGATCAGAATTACAGTTTCTAGGGGCAGTCTTTGGGAAACAGTTCCTCTTCCCCTAGTTTCCTTTTGCCTCGTCCTTTTTTCCTTTGGTCTGTCTTCTATCCCAACATCATCACAAATCACCCCCTGGGGGTTTTGGAGGCACAAATTAAAAAAAAGAACATGAAAAGGCCAATTATAGAACTAATTGACATGTTGCAAACATTCTATTGGAAAACCCCCTAAAATAAAATTCACATTGGGGTATAAGTATGGACAAGAAGACTTTATGCCCGCAAAGATGTAAAAATACAAGAGTTGGCATGGACCTAGCTATAAAAAAACTCCTTCCCTACTATACATCCCAACCATCTTTCCGGCTGTCGAATCCCCACTTCCGGCCAGCCAAACTTCCATACATCTCCGAAAATTTCAGAAGGCAGTGACTTCTCAATTTATAATGAACTTTCGTGTTCCGGCTAATTGCTGCACCGGAAAACTTTGATGTGTCAATTGCCCAAGCTGGTTTCACATAATCAACAGTCCTTGATGAGCTTGCATTTGCATACAAGTAATTCAAAAGTACGTCTTCACAGTTAAATAACTTGTCCACCACATTCCTCCCTTGCTTGGCTTCCTCACCCCAGTACCTCTTGAAAGCTAATTGAGAATCAATAAAAGCTGCACCTGTAAGAATCATGTTATAACCTTTATGCATTCGGGCATATTTTTCTCCCCTGTATTTTAATGGGCTCCCATCAATAAGCCGAGGATAGAATCCAACAATCCGATCTGGGTGCTGACGCCACACCTTAAAACCTCGCTCAACATCATCACATGTCATCATAATATCATCATCAAGCTCAAGGACAGCTCTTGTCTTTATCAATGAGTCAACCTTGAACCGATTATTTAGAGAGTTTCTTTCCTCTACCCTGATCCTCACTGGTACTGCAGAGTCCAGATCACTCAATTTGGGAGGGGCTCCCTTGTTCCACACCACAACAATCTCCCGCACAGAAGAGCATCTTGAGTAATGTTTCACATACATCTTCAAGTTCCAGAGACGGGCATCATAGGTCATTGTTAATAATGTGAATTGGGAATAGTGTCCTTTCAACGGGTACGGTTCTTCTGAACCATTACCACCATAGATATTTTTAACTCCTGTGCACATCAATCCAACCCCCGCTGCAAATATGATAGCAAGAATCAACCTCCTAGCACAAGCATTATGCTTTATCTTACCTCGGAGAAATGTTGGGGCTCTGTTCAAGCGGCTGCAAAACCGTCTTACTCTAGAAGAGAACAAAGTTGATCTTTCCCAAGCCAAGCAAGCTATATTCCTCTTCCCAGAGTTATGAACGCACCAGTTGAGAGGGACAATACAGTTCACAAATCCAAGTAACACACCCAATAACACAATGAGTACAGAAGCAACTGCCACTGAAGCACAACCAATAATGAACCGCCAGATTGAATCTCCAGAAGGAACACGATCCCCATCCATAACTCCAACCCACTTACCAGATGGCAGCTGTTGCACATCTAGCTGATGGTATCGAGCACCATTCCAAGCATTTCGACCCTTGTTTGGCTCAACAAAGCCCATGGGTACTTCAATTTCTTTGTATTCTTCACTGGTAAGAGTTTCTATCTTAAAGATGCGCACCCGTCTCCCATATGTATCACCACAGTCCTGACCAATACGATAAAGATTCCCTTCGTATAAAAATGGCCTGCCTCCATTGCGAGCCCCCAAGCTCTTGTCAATGTTATATATGGGGTTTTTCTTGTGAGGTTTCCAAGGACCAAAAGGTGAACTGCTATACCAAATCTCCAACTGCCCATTTTTCTTGGTGCCAAAACCACTATGATCTGAGCCAAAAAGCCAATACATTTCACCATAATTGATAATAACGGAATCAACAAGGGGCCTTTTCATGAGGACCTTTTCCAATGTCCACTGCAAAGGAAAATTAACTGCTCTGTAGAGACGAAGATCTCCTTTTTGACTGCCCTCAGGCATCATATATATCTGAAGTTACGAAAAAAAAGCAAAAAAATGAAGATTACAACAATTAAAATTTAACTAAAATGATTAGCTTAAGAAGTAAATGAGTATTAGACAAGTTCATATGCATCATAACAGAACGTACACATTATTTTTCTCAGGACCAATACCTGGCCATCATGCTCAAAGACATATGGATAAGAAAGATGCCAATCTTCATTCAAGGCTATGCCCAATTGTTGCCATGTTGCTCCCTTATCAGTACTTTTTGAAACTCCAATATCACCTTGCAACGTGATTGAATTCTTTGTCTCGTAGAACAGGTAGAAAGTATCTCCCTGAATTGTGATGTCAATAAAAGTGAATTGATTCATACTGATTATCCATATAAAAAACTAGAAACTTCACAGCTCAAGAAACCTCAAGAATGAGATACTAGCCACTTTTCCTCTAGGATTTCATAATTCACATAGCTCAAGTCCACAAAAATAATCATGCATATTTTTGTTTGCGCACATGCAAAGATTTATGGGCTTTAAATAATTATAATTTTTCATTTGGAGAGATTGTCTATCAAAATGTTCATCATAAAACTCAGATATCAAATTGACAACACAGAAAATTTATGCTATGGACTAACACCTATAAGGGCCAAAGGCTGATAGTAAACTGTTAAATGCAGGCAATAGAATCTCTGTTGTAGCCTTAATGCCAGAATTTGTAATTAAGGACAGTGACAGCCTACTGATAAATGCCTGTTTATTTGGCAGAGAAACTTTGACAAGCAATAGAAAGTGGGAAAAATGAAAACACAAAACAAATTAAGATTCCATCCAATCCCTAAGATTGAGGGATAATTAAGATTTTCTTTCTTTCCTTTGTTTTCTCCCATTTTGAAATTATACTGTTACATCAGGGAGTAAACTTGCATGAACACTTTGAAAGGCATTACTTGTTTTGTCAAAACAAGTCCAAAGAAATTCCATCCTGTTCTCCAATATTGAACCTAATTCACCTGATATATTTTTCTGAAAGAAAGACACTTAAATACTTTCTCACAGTGGTGGGAGCCTCGTACTCTGGGCACCCTTTTTAAAGATGACACTTAAAAGAACCTAAACACGTCAAATGACCACCATGTATAATAGTCAAATGACCACCGTGTATGACAGTCCAAAGGAAGAAAAATTAGATTGACAGTACTCATGTAAATCATGCATGTGTCACTTTTTCCAACAAAATGTAAATTTAAAAGAAAAATTGATAAAATAGAGATTACGCAACTGTTCTAGACAATCCTTATAATTGGATCTATCCCATTAGTTTTATTTTTTTAATTTTAAAGTGACCAACCAAGAGACCCTGTTTTTTTATTTACGAAAGAGGACCTCATTTATTATAGTCAACAACTGGTGATGCCAAATAAACTCATAAGTTTTCATTTACCAATATCGTATTACAATAAAAAAAGATGAACAATGCCTTCTGCTACCCACACATGCAGATAAATACACAGAGTGAGTAGAAAGCCCAATTTTCATGTTCTTCATTAGCATATCACTATTTAGCTCCATAACAGTACAAACAATTGACGGTTTTGCTGTTATGAAATTTGAAGAAGCAAGGCATAACTATGTAAAATCCTCTCTAAGTATGACTCATATAGTAAGGAACCTAGTATTTATTTAAGAGCAGGATCTTGCAGACAAGAACAACATACAAGAAGTCTCACGAGTTCTAGCCATAAATTTTCATCTCATTTTTCAATTCAATTGCACCAGTCAGACCTTTCCTGACTACCCTTTCAACTTTTCAGCGGCAGCTGCTTCTCACTTAAGTAAACAATTATGGAATTACCTCAATCAACTATGAAAATATCACTTGAATATAAGTCCAGGCTCTGCTTTCAGTCTGAAAAGCCTATTTTACTGCTACATGTCAAATTTAAAGCTCCTAGCACTTTTCTCCCAGAAACAGGCAAGTTGATCAGGAGAAATGATAGTAACATGATGTATTATGCTTCACTGTGCCCGTAGCATTCTAATATCATGCTTTTATCAATTGGGGATTAATGATTTATCACAAATACCAACTTGGCAAACAAAAACGTGGGTAAAAAAGGTAGGATTTTGCTGGTCAAAAATGTATAGAGAGAATAAAAAACAGCAAGGGAAAGGATCACAACTTTTTTCATAGAATCGGAGACAACAGATATGTGAAGAAACCAACGGCGACAAGAAACTGTTACCTGAATAAAGAGAAAAGGGTCGGCAACAAAATTACTCGGAAAACCAGTATCAGAAACTGAAGCACACGTCACCACAGGATTGGCTACGGGCCAAGCTGCGCTTTCATCGTTCCATACATTCGCCTGCATACAATCGGGACCATCATATCCAAAGAACAAAAATTAATTCATTCATTCATCAAACCCACATCACCAAATCAATTTTCAATTGAAACATTTCATATGACTATGACGAACTGATACTACAACGGAACAAAAGCAAAAGTTCCAACATCATAATTCCTAATTCACAATTCACCACAGGGGTAGAAACAAAATTGAAGTAATCATCAAAAGCAGAGACCGGGCTTACCAAAATTCTTTTTTTAAAACTTTAAAAATGATATCTTTACTGGAGAAATTAACACGGGCATGCATATGAAGAAACAGAATAAAACCCAAAAAAAAAAAACCATTTAAAAAAAACAAGAAAAAAGAAGAGCAAACCGTAGACAGAGAAGAGAGAGAGAAGATTGAAAAAACTTACAGTTTCAATGGGTTTTAGAGAGAAGGGAGAGTCACCATAAAAAATCCCAATTGACCAAGAACCCTCATTGTCCTCCTGGCAACCAAACGGGGAGAGACCCGCGTGAACAGCGGGGGAGAAAGCAAGCCAAGCATAGAGGGTGGCAATCGATCCAAACAAGACGAAGCATCCAAAGAAGAAAATGAAACCAGAGGAGAACAAGCGGTTGTAGTAGTGCTGCTGCTCCAATCTCCACCTACACCAGCACTTGAGGCTCATGTCACAACAACTCCCGCTCGAACCATTACTAGAACAACCGCCGCCGCCGCCGCCGCCAGCGCCGCCCCCAATCTGGCCCGAACCCATGTCGCAAAAGGGTCGCCGGATGTGCTCGGAGCCGCTTCCACCGCCGGGAGATCTCACATCGCCGGTGGCGACGCCCCCTTCGTCACCAGCATTTCACAACCAGTTTTCTTCAGTCTCGTAATTTTCTCTCCTATCCTCAGTTCCGGTTCTCTCTCTCTCCTCTTTTGCTTCTCTCTCTAGAAACAAGTTGAGGGGACAGGCTCGTAATTTTCAGAATTATCATGCGACTCAGCATCCTCGGTCTCTATATATATACCGTTCATCGAGAAATGTAAACGGCGTCTTCAATTTTTAACATTAACTCACTTCTGTTAGGTAACATCATCGCGCGCGTACAAAATTGTAGAGTACTCGCTGCGCGTGACGACACGTGTTCAACAGGGAACAAGAGGAAGCACCGTGGAGAGAGTAGGAAATGACGCAATCAGCGAGTGTGTCTATCGCGTACGCGTTACTACAGTAATTTAAATTTGAATTTTTTTAAATTTTGTTAATGCGTGATCTAGAAACATGTTTTAAAAAATAAAAATAATATTTATTATTTTTCGTTAAGTTATATTAATTACTTCAGTGAGTTTATTTTTTATTTATTAATTTTATTTTTAATTTTTTTAATATGCATCATTAAAATTAATTAAAATAATTAATTTATATAATTTTATTTAATTTAAATTTTAGTTTTTAGAATTTTTTTAAATATTAATATTAATATTTTTAATTATTTAAACTTTAATTCTTTAAAAATTAATATTTAAATAATTAAAAAAATAAAGACTAATTTTTTATAAAAATAAAGATTAATACTTTAATACTTTAATACATAAAAATTATATGAATTAAAATTTAAATAAGATTAAAATATAAAAACTGATATTTTTAATAAAAATCAAAATTTAAATAAATAAATTATAGAAATTTATATTAAAAAAATAATTATAAGAATAAAAATCAAAATTCAATAAAATTATATGATTAATTATTTATTTTAATCTAAAATTTTTTATTTTTGTTCTGAAATTGAATGTTTTTGTTCTCTTTAAAAAAAATATATATGTTTTTGTGTGTGTTTTTGTTTTCTGAAAATTTCAAAAGAGTGGAAGTGGAAAACTTTAGGAACGCGCGGCCGTCGGGTTTGTGCTGTGTTTGGCTGGACTTTGAGAATGGCTGGCTAGGGTTTCAACGTGTGAAGAACAACTAAACAAGTGAGGCTTGGGTCCACTTGCTTTAATTTTCCAACAAGGAAAGAGGGAGGAGGTTGCCAAGATTCAAAATATAAATACATATAATAACAACACCCCCCACAAGGCAAAGCAAAAGGCTTTTTTTAAAAAAAAAGTTTTTACGGGGAGCCCGCTGTATAGCTTAGCTCCTCGTAATCTCCAATGTTCAGTTCAAGTTTAATTTAAACTAATAATTATTCCATTTGATCTAGGTAAAGAATCATTCCTCGAGATTCCCTATTTGTGTCTTCAAATTCCCTCATAGTATCTTATGTCTAAATAATAAACTTATTTGACATGTAAAAAAATTTACGAGTTTTGTTTTATTCTTTTAAAATTTATTTATAATAATATTTTTAATACTTAATAAAAAAATTATTAAATTAAAAAAGTGTTTAATATTTAAAAATATAAAAAATATTCAAAACTTATTTTATTTAGTAAATAAGAGAATTATTAAAAAGATAGATTATGAAAATATAAGTTTTATTTAAATTTAATCATTTTGTATAATGGCATGTTGGTCATTTAAAAATTTTCACTTTCTATTAAAAAATTTATCTTTTTTCTATTTATATCTATACAACTTTATTTTATTATTATTTATAAGAAAAGATTTACAAGGATAGTTTAGTGGTGAGTAAACTAAAACTTTAGTAAGACTAGCATTATTTATAAAATTACCTTATGAGAAAAAAACAATCTCAATATATTGATCGAGGTTATATTTTGTAAAAAAAATAATTATAAAAAATAAGTTGAATGTAATTAAATAATTAAAATAAGAATGAAAATAAAAATGATCTGAAAATATATTTGATTACAATTTTGCGACGGAGATCAATGATTATTTTGTAGGGAATACCTATTCTATAAAATTAGAGAATTTGGATGGAATGATCTCCATTCTATTAAAATTGATTTAATATCTTTATAACTCATATAAGCTTTTAAAAATGAAAGAAAAAAAAATATCAACAACCACCATCACCACTATATTTTGTCATTGTTGCCACTACTATTTAGTCTGTCATCATGTATCTTTGTTGTAACTATCACCAATTATCCCTATCATTAATACCACCCATATACTCTCTAAGATTAAGGGTAGACCTAAGTGGAAAGTGGGAAGGCAGTAGGCCCAAAAAAGTAAAATTATTTCTTATGTGTATAGCATACATAATTCTTTGAATAAATTATCTATCTATAAAAGTCAATTCTAGGTGAACCAAAGAGAAAAAATATATTATTGGGGGGCCAAGTTATTTTTATATTATTTTTTAAAATACATGTACAAATAAAATTTTTCAAAATAATTTATGGGCCATGGCCTCCTCATAAACAATTACCCTTCTCTTCTAATTAAATGTACATTTGGATTAATTTATTTTATGGTGAGAAAATTTATAATTAAAATTTTATTAAAAAAACTTTTAAAACACAAATAATTTTTTTAAAAAATTAATCTATTACCGCCAAACATGCGGTAAATCTATCAATTTTCTATTCTTTTACTGTATAGCACTCCATGAAATTTTATTGTTGTTTAGTCTCAGCTAAGAGTAGTTTTATAATTTTTTTTTAATTTTTTGACATGAAGAGTAGTTTTGTAATTGAGCAATTTGTGTTGTTTTTATTTCTATCTAAATTGGCAATACCAAATATATATGAAATTTAATAATGGTCATTCCATTATTTATTATACCAAACATACTAATGGAAAATCACTATTTCATTTCACATTTAACTCTATTTACATTCATATTCTCATTTCTTCTAAAATCATTTTAGTGAAACCAATAAACTACAAAAGACCTTAATTAGGGTCTATATAATTTTAACATTGGCTTTTGGGGGATGTTGCACATTTTGGCATCTTAATGGTTTGCCCCAATTGCATTCTTATCTTTATTTTAACCCAAATCTATAAATTGTGTATGGCAAATCTTCTTCCAATCTGTCTAATTTGATTATATTAATGTCTGATAATTGTATGTGGTATGTCACATGGTCCTTGGGTAGTATTGCATATGTCATTCAATTGATCAACGCATTTAGAGTGCTATAAACAATTATAACATTTTTGTCTGAATCCTATAAGCACATCCATTCACTTTGCTGACTTATTTATTTTCCCTAAAAAATTATGTGAATATCATGTGCAATAATTAAATGAGTTTTTTTTATTGCCGATTTAGACAAGTTGTATCAAAATTGTCATAATATAATTTAAGGGATTGGTTTAAAAATTTAAAAAAAAAATTATGTTTTCTATCGTAATCATTTGAATTTAAATTTTGAGTAAATATTTAAAAAAATTAATTCTCCTAATTATACTACAACGATATGCAAGGTGCACTCTTAAAATCATTCAAAAAAGAATTTCATCTTAATTAATGCAAAAACTAATCTAAAAATACACTTATTATAAAAACAAAATTTTCTTTGTCATAATAATAATAGAGAAAGGTTACTTGAATATATATGTCATTTTGAAAATATCTGAAGAAAATTACAATTAGGCCCAAAAACTTAACAGGAGGATAAAGTGCTATATTCTTTTAATTTTTTTTAAGAGTAGTAAAAGAAAGGAGGAAAAGCATGCGTGAAAAATTAATGGAAATAACTCTTGCATGTGTCAAAATACTATATATACTAGTAACTAAAAGTTTACGATATCAAAATTGGATATGTTTGCAATAAGGGATTATAATTAAAAAGAGAAGTGTGAATAAAAATAATAAAAAGAAGAAAAGGTTTAGATTAGATGCAAGAATTTAATTATTTAAGGTAATACATTTTAGTTAGATTTGTAACACCATTTAAAAAAAAATTACCCAACTTTATTGAAAATTCAATCTGTGTACAAAACCAGTATAAAAAAAGAAAGCTAGGGTGATCGATCTACACACCCTTAACAGCTAATTGGATGCAAAACGTCAAGGGAAAGTAAAGCAAATATTCCTAAAAGGCATCAACAAACTCACTCCACTCCATAGTATCATTTTACACTACCTGAAAATTTGGCCAATGGCCATCACTTGCTACTAAAATTCTTATTAAAGGCAAAAGTTAGAGTCAAAAAGAAAAGACTACCATTCGACAAAAGAATTTGTATGTAGTTTTAAAAGGATATGACTCATTTAAAATGAATGGTTCACTTATAAAAAAAAAGTAAAAAGAGTTATATCTATTGAGGAGAAAAGCACGTATTTTATCATGATTTTAATTGTTAATTTTTTTATCAATGGTTATAATGTTTCATTTTTTACTCTAAAGTAAACCTCTTATTTAAGAAGACTAAAATTTGTTTGGTAAAAGGTAAAAAAGATGAACAATATATTAATTTGTTTCCCAAGCTATCATAGAGAGAACAAGAATAATCCACAATATTTTTTACACGCTTATATATGCAGAAAAGATCTATCAGGTAAGCAAATTTGAAGAAGACTTTATCGAAATAATATGAGTTGAGAAGGGACTATATGAGCCCATGAAAATGACCATAACTTCTTGTAATTAAAAGTAGATTCCAAAAGGAAGATCATGATATACAATCTTTGAAAAAAAAATCATGTAACCATTATGAAATATGTAATACTTTTTGGACTACGACAATTGGCAAACTTTACATATAATGCCAATAGTTTGAATTTTGAAGTAGCTATTTTGAAAAAGACTTTATCTAGCTATCATCTCTGATTCTAAAAATTAGTGTCACAATAATACTTATGAGAATATTTTAGTTAAAGATCAAAAAATTCAACATGAGACAAGAGGCTTGATCTAAGAGATACTCAAGAACCAGAGTAGGACTTCAAAAGTTGAGTGTGAAATTCTTAATCTTTAATTTGAAGCACGGGTAATGATACTTACACATACTTACATTCATATGTTATTCACGTCTTTTTACAAATCATTTAGATAATACACTGTATTTCATTACAATTAATTTTAATTAAATAGTTCAGATAGTATGAGCTCGTTTGGATGTATTTTTCTTTAATAAAAAAAATATTTTTTTAGAAGTTAGATTTTTATATTTCTAAAAAAAGATCTTTTTTATGACATAAAAAAGTTATTCAAACTTAAAGAAAAAGTACTTTTTAAATATTACATCCAAATATAAAATATCTTTTATTTTTTAAAAAAATCTTTTAAAAAAAGCTCATGAATTTTTTTTTTTGAAAGTTCATTCAAATGAACCATATGTATAACTATATATCATTGACCTTATCTCTTTTTCTGTTTTTTGGTGATGTCATTTTCCTTATTTCTAACCAAATTAAACCACAACAAGCTTTGATGTATCTACAACCGTGATACACACGTGCAAAAATCTTTGTGCTTTGGATATTTATTTATAAGGTAATATATAATTAAGTATCAATAACTGATCTTTAGTAGGAGAAATTTTTAAGTACTCTCAAAGTATTACACTCAACTCACAATGGTATGGTTCTGTAATAAGTAAATTGGAGACTTAGTAGGATAAGTTTTACATATAATATTATGAGTTTAAATCTTATTCAAAATTCAAAAACACTCTGTAAGAAGATGTAATCTCAATATTCTGAACGAAATTACACCTTATAAGAATTTAAAAAAATATTATATTTAATGATCTATATCTCATCTAAATTTTATTATATAATATTAAAATTTTGATTTAACGGCTACTACTATTATTATTATATTATGACAAGCATATTGTTTTTTAGGTAGATGACAATTGACAAGTACCATATTTGATATTATGAAAGCTAATAAGAATATCTCTTTTAGCTTTAATGGGGGCCGTGGTTTCTGCCAGAATATTATATGATCCTCAAAAAGGGGAGGATTCCTGGCAGCCATGGTTGAGGCAGCTTTGGTTATGATGATATGATTCTTCTTTTGACCAAAGAGACAGCTCGCCAAGTTTCACACAAAAGTCTTTGTCCCATCCAAAACGAAAGCATATGTAAATGGAAAAGATTAATACCCAAAAAATAAAAAGAAAAAAGAAAAACCAATGAATGGCTACAGTGAAACCCCCTATCTTTTGCGCCTTTTACGATTAATAATATATATGAGAGATTATCAAAATGCCTTTCTTTTGTTATGATTCTTGTTTGGACCAATTTGTTAAGCCGGCTCACACAATGCTTGACCACTTCCATTTTGTCCCTTGGCACAACCAAACAACAATAATTTGTAACTATTATGGTATATTTGGTATTAAGAGTAAAAATGAAGGGTAAATTTTTATAAATAAAATTTGTATATAATTTATATATAAGTCTCATGAACTGTATACAAATTTCATTTATAAACATTTATCTTATATTTTTACTTTCATACCAAATATATACTTAAAAATATTCTTACATCAAACATACATTTAGAAATTTGGAATTATTATATTTTTTTCCCTTAAGATAATTTTGATATTGGGGTAAAAAGAGGAAGAAATTTTCATGGATGAGTAATGAAAATTTCCCCCTCTTTTTACTCCCTAACCAAATATACACTTAAGTTTTAATCCAACTCTATATAGTATATATTTGAATTAATTTATTTTGTATTCAAAATAACTTATAATTAAAATCTTACTAAAAGAACTTTTAAAAAAAGCAATTACAAAACATGCATATGGTATCCGATTGTTTTAGCTTTTAAACTCTCAAATGACCATTTAGTAAAAGTAAACACTATTTAAACAGTACAATAATGTGTTTGGTGAACTTTTATTGCAAATAGACGTAATGTGGCCAGCTAAAGAATCAATTCTTTCTAAAGCATATTTCTAAGCTTTTTTTTTCCAATGCTGAATCTCAATTACACTGATTTTTTTTTCCAATATTATATTATGTCCTTTTAAGTAATTTTATCTTTAAAAGTAATTTTACTTTACCTTATCTGAACAAAAATAATTTTTCTAAACTAACTTTTACATTATTATTTTCAAACACAAATTAAGTTTTTTAATATTAATTTTTTAAAATTAATTCTTTTAACATTAATTTTTTTAAAATCAATTCTACTAAAATCTAAACCAAACGGATGCTGGCCGAAGCTTCAAGTGCTACAAGGAAACTCCACATTTCATCGCTATTGTTTATGCAGTCAACTATCAGGGTATCTCAAAGGACATTCCCCACATTCTTTTTGCTAAAATGAAGAGAGAAAAAGAAAAGCCACTTATGGCTATTGGTCAAGAATGAGGGAAAGAAACAGAAATTCTAACAAACCAAGAGCAATAATAATTAATTGGTCACATAAACCTAAAATGCGAAGTTTTTATTATCTCAAGTTTAAAACTAAAACGTTTTCTAATAGTGAAATTTATCTTTAAATGTTATTATTAATAATTGCATCAACTCTTTCAATAATAGATATATGAAAATGAATTTATAATATAGATATGAAATTTAGTTTATAATTGATGACATTATCTATTCTTTAAAATAGTAAATGTTTATGTGAATTTATATAATTTTAGACAAACTTTACATATAATATTAGGAGTTTTAATTCTAAAATCATCACTTTAGGGAGGACTTTACTTACCACCACCCGAATTCAAAAAATTAGTCCCACAGCAATACCTATAAAAATGTCTTGCTCAAAGATCAAAATATGCTAATGTGAATTAGTGAACTGTGATGCAATAATGTAGCATATTATGCTTTTCAAAGCAAACAAATTTTACCAATGAAAATCAAACAAACAAACAAATGTTATTATCATGAGACCTGAAAAGTTGAAATTGAATAGAAAGGAGGGTTTGGTGTATGGGCTGACTCGTTGTGGTCAACAATCACGTTTTTTTTTTTCTTTTCAATTCAGGTTAACAACGAAAAAAATTTGAAAATTTTGATTTCACGCAGCGTAGAAACCGGGTCCGTGTTTCCTCCTACGAAAGGAATTGCATTTTTTCTTTGACTTGGTCAATCTTAGATATACAGACAAATAATTATGATTTTTTTATTGTGGTTTTGGTTAATTTATGGGTGCCAAATTTCAAATTTGCTAATTATTCTTCTTAGGTCTTATTTGATATATAATATAATAATTTTTAATATAAATTTATACTATATAATTTATTTTTATTATATATTTAATATAACATTTAATTAAATAAAATTATTTGATTAAATTATTTTTATTTAATAATTATAAAATAAGCATATCAAACTTGGCCTTATACTATCTTATATTATTGGGTCTTATACAATATACCAATCATTACCATAATTTTTAAGCAAGTGATATATGGAGTGTATAGTTTGGTTTTGTTTTTTGTTTTAACTTTTGGTTTTTGAATGAGTTGGGGTTTTTCTTCTCGACCCTAGATAAGGATTGTGAAAAGTTAGAATTTGGATAAGGATCAAAGCATAAATACAGTAGAAGAAATACAAAAAAAAAAAAGAATATGTTTCATTAATTTTAAATTGTAATACCCATTCTCTTAAAGCTTTATCATTTCAAGAACTAATTTAATCTTAAAAGAGTAACTTATTAAAATTTTTTTATGAAAGAGTAATAGTTGATTAGTAGATATAAAAATGCTAGTATTTTTCACAAGAACACAGCTCCACCTTTTAACCTTCAAAAGTTTGGAATTCCATATGACTGTATAACTGTAGATTTTACCAAATTGTTAGGCAAAGTTAGTAATAATTTGGTAAAAACAACTGTCATATATATTAAATTGAAACACAAAGTTGTCTTTAATTTGGTCTAATATAGTATATTTTAAAACAGATAAAGCATAACAAAGCTATCCTGAAGAGTTCTAGTTCAAATTATGATACTAAATTTTCTTTAGAAACTATTTGATTTCGGAATCAAATTTCAACCAGACCACTTTATTATGCATTTTAGCATATCATCTTTTTCAAGTCTTACCTTCTTTATAAAGATATTAAAAAAATAAAAGCTTAACAAAGATTTCGGAAGGCAAAAGCATGAATTTGAAGGAAAAATTAACAAAGCCCTTGAATTAAAATTCTTAAAATATTTTTTAATCTTAAAAATTAAATGCTTGCCCAATAGATCAAAATATTTTTAAATAAAATAAACTTCTTGTTATCTCAACTATAAGTTTTGGGTGTCTTTTGGGTAAATACTAATTAGATCCAAAATTGAATTTCCTTATCAGTTTGTGTCGCTTTCTGTGGCGTTTTCTTCATCCTTGAAGCTTCGCAGGGGCAGCCCTTGGAAAAGCCGAAACTTCACAATGAAAGTAACATGTTGGTCAATGAATGAATGCGTGTATATAATATGAGATCATATATCTATCCAGAATCCCAAAAATAAAATAAAATAAAACAAAATGTAGATCTAGAACATCAAGAAAAGGTGCGTGTTTCCATTCAAACTCATAATTGATGGCCATTCATTAGTTATCATTCAGTTTTTTTTTTTTTTTAAATTCTCTTTAATCAAAGTGACTATTTCAACTTTCAAAAGAAAAATTGAGGGCGCTTGTTGACTTTCAAACTTCAAACTCATTCGTTTGTATTAGTATAATAATGGAAGGGACATCCATCTTTGACGTAGTTAAATTTCTAAGTATTCTATGTACCGAAAAGAAAAAACAAAATTTGTGAGTATTCTACACGCTGATCTCGTATTATCTCATAGCACGAAATTGACTGTGGAGGAGGCTCGTTGGATACATGGATAACCATAATTTTGAAATAGTAAAAAGATTCTTTTTAGTAAATTAAGTTTTTTTTTATAGGAGGTTTTTCGTTATAAAATCTATCTGCGTAGGGATAAAAAAAAATGTAATTTAGGATAAGTTAATAAAAATATACATCGATGCAGATAAAAAAAATATATGTAAGTTAGTAAAATACAATTGTAAGTTAGTAGCTGAACATATATATTTAGGGTAAAATGCCAAAAAAAAAAACTTTTAACTTTGGGTTATATGTGATTTACTTGTGAGTTTTAAAAAAGATCGAAGACTTGCTCATTCTTTTCCAATTGTGTGAAACCCTCTCCATTCAACATTCATCATATCCATCCATTCAACTATAGAAAAAAGTACAAAGCACCCCCTCAAACTTTGAATTATGTACAATTATAACTGAATTTTTAAAAAGATCAAAAGCTCTATTTATTCTTAATTCAATGTGCAAAAAAAAAAATCACATTATATATAGGTATTATATGTTGGTGTAAAACAATCTTAATACCATCTCATGATGTGTATTTTACATAAGTAAACTAATCTACTTCTAAAGAGTAAAAGTACACTTACATTTTTTGTAAGTTAACTTAAACCACTCAAAATCAATTTAAGTGTTGTCAAGATTAAAAATCCATCTCAACCCACTCCTAAACAGGATAGGGGCACCAACCTGTTTAGCTGGCGAGTTAAAAAAATCCTAACTCGGCCAACTTGTCCAAAATTGTTCACTAAATAGGTTTACTGGCCTAAATAAATAATTTTATTTATTTTGTATCTTTTTTCTTGACAGTTGATTACATCACATTATATTATGCTAACTATTCATTATAAATTGTATATTTAATAAAAAAATATTTTCTTTTTTTTCCAGGCTGCGAACCTACAACACAAATGGTATCAATTATTTGATTGCCATTCTTTGGGTAATAGAAATACAGACCCAACCTACCTGAAAAATATTACAGGGCTAGATCTAACCTATTTTGACACCTTTATGTTTATTGAATACAATTTTTTTTTCTCACAATTAGTTAAAAATGAATAGGTCTTTTGACCTTTTTTATAAACTTAGAAGATAAATTGCACATAACTCAAAGTTTGAAAAGAAATCTACACTATTTTTCGCTAATTAGATGGATGGATGTCGGAGGGAAAGTAGTTTTCGCACAATTGTTAAATGATGAGCATTTTTTTTTTACTTTTCTTTAAAACTTAGGTGGTAAATCACACATGACTCAAAGTTGAATAGGGTTTCTTACATTTTACCTATATATTTATTTAGATTATTAGTTTGAGAATATTCCTAAACAATATATAATTGTAAGTAGCTATATATGTTTAAATAACAACTAATTAACATATATCCTTAAACTTTTAGCATTTTTAATTAAATAGTACAAATTTTCATTTACTAAGAAGTAGAATAGATCAAGAAAAGAGGGTGAACTAAGTTGATTTTTTTGGGTACAGGAACTAAGTTGAGTTTGATGGAACTTAACAAGTGTGGTAATATATTTTTCTCAATTAATTATCATTATTCTTGACAATTATATTTTCAAAATTTAGTTTAGAAATATTGGGATATTTAGTTTGGATGGAATAAATGTTGTGAGTTTAAACATACTAATTATCAAAATTAATGGCACAATGGGTTATTTTTAATTTTTAATTTCAGTGGTGATTTTTTTGGTCTTTGACCAAGGATAGATATAAGACTAACCCTTCGAATTAAAGATAGTGGTTAAGTAAAATCTTTTCTAAAGTAGCAATTCCAAGATTCGAACCCCTAACATTGTAGGTATGGTTTGCCAGGGGTTATAGTCCACTTCCATTGCAACCAATCACTTTTGAGTTTTTGGTGCTTATTTTAAGATTTAGTAAAAGTAGATAGAAAAATGTGAGTGAATAAAAATAAATAAAAAAGGATTTAATTGTCATTCATTGTCAATATAAATTTTTTTTACACAATCACCTAATTACATGTTGTCTTACTATTTGACGTTTTAAGTAATTGTTATCTTAATCAAATTTTAATAATTTGATAATTGATAATTAGATGATAGTATAAAATTTTTTATACTAATAATAGATCAAGATTAAACTAAAAAATAAAAAGCCTTAATGTACAGTAAATTATCTGTCAAAAGAGAAATGTACACCCTCATTTTCATCCATCAAATTTAAGATAAGATATCAGAAAGGGGTAAATAATCCTAGGGGTTTAATAAAAATTAATAATGTGCATTTCATTTTACAACCTTTATCATCTTTAATATTCCGATCCCTTCATAAGTAGTTATATAGTACTTTTCCTTTTCTAATTTGTTTTCTTTTTTTTTTCTTTTTGGGTACAATATTCCTTTCCTATTTTCAAGTACTCTCTCCTTTCACTCAGTTTTATATTATTCCAAAGTATAACATCATGGCATGTTGTCTTAGTGGGTGGTTCTCACTTCTCACGTCCCATTGATACTTCTCAAGTTCTCATTTAAAATCATGATAATTGAAGGGTGGCACCCAAAAGAAACTAGCATGAAGCGTTGACTTTTGAAGTTTATAGTGAGTGGAAATAATGATGGTGGCAGAGAAACATTAAGAAAAAGGAAGAAATTTTCTTTTTATCCTATTTGGTGTATTATATAAATAATAAATAATATAATATAATTAATACTATTTATCTTTATATAATAGTTGATAAACACACTAAATAGTATAAATATTTAATTAAAATAAATTTATTTAATCTTAAATGTATAACAAATAAGTATTAAATTATTTTATTTTTTTATAATTTTATATAATTAAAACTGAATAAAATTATTTTAATTAGATAATTTATTATTTAATATCTTATACACCTAAATATAAATAATATTAATTATATTATATCATTCATCCTTTATATAATGTAACAAATGAAAAATAGAATATTCATACCTTAATAGCAAACCATAATCCAATAGAGTATACTTTTGTGACCAAGAAGTCCAGCCTTTGATAATAACTTTAAAGTGGACAACTGTGCCGTGGATTATGGACCATCAGTCTCTCTTGTCCCCAATTGGTCCTTTGTAATGAGAATATCCTTGGGTCAAGTTTACTTGATGCTAGAGGCCAAAATATACCAAGGATTATTATTAGTGGAATAATGCTCATCCACTTCATAATTAGATTCATGACAGCAAAGTACTAGGCTCACTTATTATACTGGAAAAAGCATGTGAGGAAAGAATCTTCCAATTGTCAATACAGAAAAGGAAAATCACAAACAATTATCATGGAATTCATGTGAGGATCCTACTAATTAAATGGATAAATACCTCTCAAATGGATTAGCACATGTAGTGGGTTTAGTTTTTCTTTTCTTTTTTTCTTAAAAGCTGGATAGTATATTTTAAAAAGTAAAGGATAAAATTAAGAATTAATAATAATTAAAATAGTTAAAATACAAATTATATCTTCTTTTAACTTTAAACTTTTGCAAAAGAATATTATTCTCTTGTTTTCTGTTCACTTTCTGGATGGTGCTGGTGATTGCTTAATTAATTAATGACTTCCAGCCACTTTTACACCAATATATTATTCACGCATTAAAATTAAAATGCTATGTTAAAAGCTAAATTGATCATTGAACCGCAAGACATGGAAGATCGAAGGTGGTCTAGAGGTTTTAATTATACATGCATTATTTTGTTTTTTGATAAAATATTTCAAATTACATACATTTTTAATATTAACTGTAGACATTTTTTTATTTGAATTACATACATTTTAAATGTTAATATTATTGATATATTAAAATTTCTAAATTATTAATTTTTCCATATTAATATATATGTGTTAAAAGAGGATACCGAAAGAATCTGTGTGTCAAAATAAGTACATTTTCTTTTCATATTTTAAATTTAACGACAAAAGCATAAAGAATTATCATGCATGTAGCATCTTCCTCCAAAACGATATCTCCGAAATGTAAAAGGTCATGTTCAAAGATTTAAATCTTTTTATCTTTTTTTTCCTTCAATTTTTTCATTCCAATTAAATATTGTTACCTCAGTAAAATAAACTCTCAATAAAAAAAATTAGTATCAATAGATATGAATATTTTTTAAATTAGCAATATTTAATTGGATAGATTAAATTAGAAAATGGACGAAAAAAAATTAAATCTTCACTACAAGAAATTTGAGTCTGCAAATATGCATAACCACACAAATTTTAATACTATCTTCTTTAGCTAATGGTGATTGCTTGATTAGGTTCTTTTGCACATTTGAAAAAAAAAAAAGAAAAGCCGGATCTTTCGTACCAAAGGTTTCATAATATATATATATAAAAAAATAGAAGGTAACTTATTAGAAGTGTGAATTTCTCAGTTTTTTTTTAAGTATTTTTTCATTTATTGGATGAAAAATTAATTTTTTAGAATACGATCAAATATTAAAATAAAGATCTTTTTTAAGAATATTTATTTTATATAGAATTAAACTTTTACCAATGAAGTTAATTCTTAAAAGAATCCAAACTCCTTTTACTCATACTAATATTTATTAATTTGCATAAACATCTTAATTAATGATCAGTGAGAGGCTTAATTGTGATGGATAATGTGCATAACACCTCTTGATAAAATATTATTGGGCTGTGTACCGAAACAAATATAGTATTGGGTTAACAATGGCGTGAGTGCACATTTGTTGAGTTGTCAAGTCAATGTATGATTTTAATTAATTTTTTATAAAATTACTTTATTTTTAAATTTTTTTAATAAAATTTTAATTATAAATTATTTTAAATATAAATTATTTTAAATATAAAATAAATTAACGTAAATATTTCTGCAGGTATAATGTGGGGCAGTTGTACAACGTAAAGAGTTTTGACAGCTCAGAGGGTGTGCAGTCATACAGTTTTGTGAAGAGTATCACTCTTATTTAAGTAGAGCGTGCAGGAGCAAACTTTTTGTACTATAAACTAGATTCTACTGCTAGGACACCTATGATCAAATTTTCAATTTTGTTAAGTGTTGTAATTTTGATTTTTTTAAAAAAGAGTTATTTAATAGAATTTAAAATTTTCACATTATAAATAAAATTTTTTTAATAAAAATTTTAATTTATTTATTATTGAATTAAACTTAATTAAATAAAAAAATAAAATTTTACCAACAAATTATTTTAGATTTAGAGTAATAGTAGTTCAATGCTTTGGCGGCGTTTAAGGTATTGAAAACTTACATAGAGGGAGCAGAATTCTCCATATTATTTATTTTAAAGTAAAATATAATTTATATCTTTAAAAATTTATTTTTACGTTAAATTATTTTTTAAAACTTTTTTATTTTATTAAATTGTTAAAGTTTAGTTTAATTTTTATTAAATAAAACAGAAGTCATGTAAGTTCATATTAGTGATAATTTAATTTTAAAATTTTATAAAATAAAATATAATTTATATTTTTAAATTTTATTTTTATATTAAATTATTTCTTAATTTTTTATTTTATTAAACTAAGTTAAAATTCTATTTGACTTAAAATTAAAGGTTAAATTCTATTTAATTTAACATTTTCAACTTAAATTAAAGTTTAAGAGTTGAATAAGATAAAAATTTTAAAAAACAATTTAATATATAAATAAATTTTAAAAGTCTAAATTATATTTTATACTTTATTTTATGACAAAATTGTTAGTTAACTAAAGAAGGGGCGATGAGAAGGCACTTCAACTTCATTCAAGATCATTTATTTTATGGCAAAGATGGCGGGTGAAGAGGGACAGCTACGTGGCTAACTAATGTACTAAACAGTGCACTCGTCGCACGCTGAATGTGCAAACGCAGTGATACCGTAGTATATATTGCTATAAACCTTTTCTTTTCTTTTATTTTAGAGTAAATTACTTTAATTATTTATTTATAATTTTTTTTATTTTTAAAATTTTTATATATTCTCCTAAATATTTTAAAAAACTTACATATAACCCCTTAAGTATTTATATAAACTTTTTTATATTTTAAAAATATGCTATATATATTTTCTTTGAAAAGGATAGTCTAACATATATTTTAAAAATAAAAGAATATTTGTAAAGAAATAAATAAATAGAAGAGAAGTTATAATAATTTACTCTTTATATTAAGAACAGGTTAATTAAATATACCCATAACTTTTATAATAATTAACAAAACATGATGACATACGCACAGTTCCAGCTTCTCTCATTTGGATTCAAATCTTCTATTTCTCTTCTTCAATCCTCACTCCTTAATTAAATTTTAACAATTTAATAGAAAAATATATCTTTCTCTTAATTAAAATTAATTTTTTTTAAAATTTAAATATTTACTAATTGAATTGTCAGAATTTAATTAAGAAGACAGAGTTAGAAGAAAAAAAATGGGAGAGAAAATTTAAATCCCTCACATATATCCATGTTTGACCCTTAGGCTTTCCTTCCATTTATTTCTGCACTTGTCTTTTATCTCTCAATGAGAAATTCTTATATATAGGATCTGCATCTTCTCCTTCAATGAAAGAATAGGGATAATTTAGTTGTATCTGCAGCGTCAGTAGTGGTTATCATCCTTATCATTTCACCCCACCTTTTTTTTTTCTTTTTAATAAAACTCATCCTAATCAACTGTCATCTCTTAGAGAAATCTTGATTTTTTTTTAATTTCTTATGTTTGCTATATGACATCAAGCAAGATTTGGGTAACCCTTCCCAGTTCAACCTTAATTTGTGATGTGTATGTGATGCTTCAGTCAAACAAGTAAAATCCAAAACGTTTGCTTACAGAACCACACAAATTACGATGAGAAATTTTCTTGTGGCTTGCTTAGTTTAATCTATTCTATTCATAGAGCTGACGTTAATTGTCATTTTCAGTGAAGCTTTTTTAAATTATTTTCAACACTTAGGAGATTAATTTAACAGCTAGAATGTTATAGTGTTTTGGAGAGGAATGTGTGTTGCGAGGTATTATCACTAGAAGTATTGAATACTTCAACGTGCTTAAACAAAAAGAAAATGACACCTATATGTATATTTTAGAGTCTTTCTTAATTAAGAAGGGAATGCAAAAGGGTTTATAATTTCATTAGAAGGGAGTTAAAGCAGTATACATTACACAAAATAAAGAAAAGTCAGCTTAACTTATAGGATCAAACTATATATTCTTAAAGGCCATCGGTTTGAATCCTAATAGATTTATAAGTAGCACTGTAAGTCTTTGTTGAGGTTTGCAACCGTGAAACACATATTGTTCCACTCTACCAGAAGATTAATATATCATAAATAAAATTTTAAATTTTGAACTTCATTACTTGATGTAATCGTGACATTTTAGTAATTATATTAGTTTGTGATTGCCGAATCAGCTCACATTGATCGCAATCTTAATTTAAAATCTAGATAAATCATGTAATTGTTTTTTACAAGACATCCTCACACTACAACAATTTTATAAAATTACGGCAATACTTTTGAGTGACCTCGTGTCCACAAAACAATGGGCAAAGTCTACATTCACTTATTTTTGGCGGTTATAATCACTGAAAATGTGATCGGTGCTCATTTCTGCAACATGGCTTCCCAAAAAAATATTTTTTTTATTGTATAGTCTACCTTTTTAATTTCCAGCTGCCAAAATTTGGAAGCTTTTTAAAAATGTGCCAAATGCCGCTGGAAATTGCCACATTAGACACAAAAACGGTCATATCATATTTTTCTGGTGGACACAAAGTTGCCGAAAATCTATCCATAGAGGTAGCGCCTCATTCTTCACTCTGCACCTTTCTCTTCTCTTTTTCCTTCTCTTTTTTCACTCTTCCTTTTTTCTTCCTCTTCCTTTCTTCATGTTTCTCTTGTCTTTCCAGTCACCTATGATCAAAAACTAAACCAAGGTTAAGGGGTGGCTTAACAAGCAAGGAAATTTAAGAATGGAAGATTTTGAAGATTCTTTGGTTATGGATTGTCATCATCCACGGCATTTTCGTTCATTTGTAGGTCTTCAATCACATTTTTTTTTATGTTTTAAATAATTTTAGTATTGATTTGTATTATATTTTTATAATTTTTATTTATTTTGTTAGTATATAAATAATTATATATGTATATATATATATATATAAAATATACTTATATTTATATATAAATATAAATATATATTTAATTATATTCCGGTTCGACTACGGTTGAACTACTGAATCTTGAATCAGTACCTTTACCGGATCAGTGATCAATTCGGTTTTCAGAACTTTTTTTATAACATACTCCGACCTTAAAATGATTTAGCCTTCTTTCCTCCTAAACTTTTATGAACCAAACAAAGACAGTTGTATTGTTTTTTTTATAGTAAGTGTATTTTCGAGTTAATTTTTGCAACAACTAAGTTCCTTCTGAAGCAATCTTAATGGCATACCCCCACATTGGCTGAAAGCATTTAGCATAATTAATTCTTCTAAGTGTTGGCCCAAGATTTGACCTCGATTAATCAAAGTGGGAAGTATACATCTTTAACTAACAAGTTGACTCCATTAAGTTAAAGAGAGAGAAAACTGTATAATATAGTTTTTTATATATATAGTGCAACCAATGGGTAGGAAACACACCTTTTTAACCAACAGGTCAACCCCCAACACCTTTGTATTTTTATCCTTAATAATTATCCTTCCTTAGTTAGGAAAGTTGGAGATTAAAGAATCTTGATTAGGAAGCTTTGAGACTAAGGAGTCTTGCTTAGGAAGCTTGAAAACTATGAAGTCTTACTTATGAAGCTTTAAGTCTTGGCTATAAATAAACAAAGGCCTTAGGTGTGTGTAGAAAGAGAAAGGAGAACAAGAGACAGAAGGAGATCTTTTGCGTTACGAGAGAGGGTTGGGTTTAGCTTTAAACACAATGATTACTTTTGTATAGTTTTTGTTCTCATAATGAAAGTATTGTATCTTCTAAGGTGGAAGTAGGCATAAGATTTGTCGAAGAACATTAAATTCTTGTGTATTTATGCTTATATTATATCCATTAATTTCATTTTTTGTGTTTTTGTTATGTATTTTATTTACTCTATTTTTATGACAGTGTTTGAAGGTCATGTTCCACTACAACTCTGTTCATTTTTCAACAATTAGTATCAGAACTCTAGTCTAAGCTTGACATGATCCAGCAAATATGGTTAGTACAAGGTTACATATTAGCGGATTCACGATCGAGACATTTGATGGAAAGGGAAGCTTCATTTTATGACAAAGTGTTAAGAAATGACCCCAAAACGCAGTGGAACAGGAGCCTAAACACACTTATACAAATCCGGTAAATACATTATAAAAATAGCCATGAAAAGAAAATTAACAAATGACAATATGAGCACAGAGACACAATAATTTAACATGGTTTAACAAATCTTATGCGTACATCAATCCCAGAAGATAAAATACTTTCACTATGAGAAGAAAACTAGTACAAGAATAATCATTGAGTTTAAAACCAAATCCAATCTCAAAGCCCAGAGATTTCCCTTATCTGTAAATCGAGAAAACTACCTCTTTGTCAACCCCAGAGAACTCCTACTCTGAAAATCCAAAGAACCCCTCTATGTCTACATCTTGTTCTTTCCCTATCTACACACATTTAGGCCATTACTTTTATTTATATCAAAGACTCCTTAGCCTCCAAGACTCCTTAAGCCTCCAAGTATTCTAATAGATTTTCAACTTTTACAGATTTTCACAAGTTCTTTATTTTTTTTCAAATCCCAAGATTTCCTAAATCACCAAGGATACTTACTAAGGATAACCGTAAATCAAATCAATCTAATCAAATTACATGAGGCAATTTCTCAACATAGAGAAGGGTGAAGGACATCCTTGTTCAATAACGCTGCACGAAAGCGTTGAAGGGAAAGGATGTGAAGTAAGAAAAAAAGACAGATAATGAGTGGAAAGAGTTGGAATCAAAGTGTGTCAACAAGATTCAACTTTATATTGCAGATGAAGTTGCCATTGCTTTGACTGTCACTAGTTCTCATATCTGGTTTGATGCATGGCTACATATGTTCATTGGTTGAGATGTTCGAATCAAGTGGAGCCATGGTTATAGTTGATTTGGGTTATGTGTAGCTTATATGCATATAAAGGCCAATGGTATTTTCTTATTTATGATTTTTGACAAATAAGGGTTCTTAATGGTATTATGAAGCTAGGTTGGCACTTCACACTTGACCACCCTTGGGTCAAGGTAGAGCTATTATAAATTTTCAAGGCAGACATTCGCCAACGTGGAGATTTTTTGTTAAGAAAATTGACTCATGTATTTTAATTAAAATTAGTTTTATTTGTTTTTTATCCTTAATTAGTAAGTCTTCTTGCTTAGTTAGAAAACTTGGAGACTAAAGAGTCTTACTTAGGAAGCCTGGAGATTAAGGAGTCTTGCTTAAGAAGCTTGGAGGCAAGGAGTCTTGCTTAGGAAGTTTGGAAATTATTAAGAGTTTAGCTTAGGAAGCTTTGAGTCTTAGTTATAAATAAAACCAATAACATAGGTGTGTATAGACAGAGGGGACAAGAGTAGAGGGGTTATTTGAGTTATGAGAGAGGGAGTACAAGGAGTTTTAGGTTTCGATTTAGTTTTAAACCCAGTGATTGCTCTTGTACTATTTTTCTCCTCGTAGCAAAAGTATTTATCCTTTTGAGTGAATGTAAGTATGGGATTTGTCAAACTATGTTAAATTTTTGTGTCTCTATTATCATATTGTCATATGTTAGTTTTCCTTTTTGGTGTTTTTATACTATATTTTATTTATAGAATTTGTAAGGGAGTATTTAAAGGTCTTGTTCCCCCCGTAAGTAACTCTAGTCATTTCTCAACAAGAAGATGTTAAGTACTAAGTTTTATTATTTTTGCTTGAATGTTTAAAATTCTCTAAATAAAGAAAACAAAATATTCATAAAAGTAAATAATGAAATTTTTTTAAAGATTAAATACAATCTATCCCTTTTATTTCTAACTTATCCATCTAATATATATATATATGCGTGTGTGTGATCCATCTAATATATATATATATGCGTGCGTGCGTGCGTGTGTGTGTGCGGGCGGGCACGCTCGCTCTAGAAATGCAAAAAGTTATCATGATTTTTGACAATATTTCAACTTTTTTAAGTAATTTTTTTTTTTGATAATATAAGGAAAGTGTGCGGGCAGGCATGCTCGCTCTAGAAATGCAAGAAGTTATCATGATTTTTGACAATATTTCAACTTTTTTAAGTAATTTTTTTTTTCTGATAATAAAAGGGAACTAGGAGAAGTGTGTGTGTGTAATTTTTTTTTCTGATAATATAAGGGAACTAGGAGAAGTGCGCGTGTGTGTGTGTGTGCGTGTGTGCGGGCGGGCACGCTCGCTCTACAAATGCAAGAAGTTATCATGATTTTTGACAATATTTCAACTTTTTTAAGTAATTTTTTTTTCTGATAATATAAGGGAACTAGGAGAAGCGGCTATTTGTATTGGATGGAAATAGTGTCACGAACGCCCGTCAAATAGCAGTAAGAAAATCTTGCTAAGAAAAAAGGCACGTGAGAATACATGAATTAGGGCATTGCGTTGGCCAAAACTCAAAACTAACAAGCTTAAGAGTGTTTTTCATTAGTGGTAGAATTGGGAATTATTTCAGCGCCCATCTTTTTTTTTTTTTTGGAGTAATGGTACTTGTAAGAACCTATTTTTTTTTAAAAAAAGAAAGGCAAAAGCATAATATATGAAGTTGCTTGAAGGTTGAATGTTGTAAGTATTAAACGAGGGAGGTGCGTATATAATGGTTTAGACATGTAGCCCTTGTCTTTGAAGAATGTACAGATGCATGGCTGTGAATATATGCACACATGCAGTAATTCATCTGGAAGCGTGAGAATTTTGTCAATTGAGATTTTTCGGTGATGGATGTGCATTGCAGGTGGCAAGCATTTAATTTTTCCTATTTAACTTCAACGTTTAAGAAGCGAAGCCATGTTTTCTACTTCTATAAAAGGAGCTCATATGCTAAAGTAAAATGTGCATAGGCAATCAGAGAATTTTCTTGAAACTTCTTGAAACAAGGTGTTTCAGGTTTGGGTATATTGGGTTTTGAGGTATTCTGATAATAACAAGTATAACATTCTCTTCGTATATTTAATTGAGCACTCGAAAAACTTTTCGGTTACTACCTTAATATTACATTCCTTTAATTTAATTTTTTTAAAAAAATTATAATGATAATCTTACTATAGTTTATATCTTGCAATTATTATATGTAATATGATTTATGAGTTTAAGTTGCATACTTTTTTGAATTGTTATATTTTGCAGCATAATTTTGTCATCTTGAGTTAAATATATTTCTATGACATAAATAAATTTTGAGTATTTACATTTATTTCTCTTCATATTTGTAATTTTAATATTTTATTCTATGACTAGATGTATAAATTATGCTATTATTATTTTTGATAATCTATTTGGAGAATATCAAAACCGTTAGGAAGAACCATTATATGATAAATGATAGACTATTATGAGATATATGCATGCCTAATACTAAAGTGAAAATACTTGGAGTTATAGAAAAATAGTTGGTGGATGCCCACTGAAATACCTTAAGTTGATACATTAAAAAAAAGTGAGGATAACATAGCAACATTTGGTAGAATTTGACGCATTGCTGAGAACTTCATGTAAAGCTTTATTAGATTTATAAGCATATTTAGTAAGAGAGTGTTTATTATAAAAGATGAGAATAATGAATTTTGACCATTGAATTTTATATAAATAATTTATATTAAAACAAAAAATTATGTGACTTTTTCAGTAATTATGTGAGCATTAAATGTATAAGATCTAATTCTAACCATTTATGTATAATTTAATGATTAGAATTTACTCCTTTCACTTCTCATGATAACGAATACTCTCATTTAATATGTTTATATATATATATATATATATATATATATATATATATATTTGTATATTCTAGAACTATTAATTGGGTAGATATTCATTTTAAAAGTAACTTTGACCACACACACAAATATATATATGGTCAAAGTTATTTTTAAAATAAATATCTATCTAATTAATAATTCTGGAATCAACTGTTAGAAAAATGAAAATGCTCAGTACAATTAGGTGAAAATGGGACAACTGTGGCCCTCAAAATTAGAATGGATAGATTCATTATAGATATATATATATATGTGGAGTGAGTTCATTATTCATTATGCATGAGAATATGAAACAAGCTAGCACAGATAGGTGACTGCTCATAAAACTCCAGAACTATTAATTGGGTAGATATTTATTTTAAAAGTAACTTTGATCATATATATATATATATATATATATAGATGCATTGATAGATATATATGTGGAGTGAGTTCATTATTCATTATGAATGAGGGTATGAAACAAGCTAGCACAGATAGGCGACTGCTCATAAAACCCAACTAGTGCTCTCGAGTTAAATGTGTGTGGTGGGGCACTCAGAAAAGAAAGAGAGCGAAGGAGCATTGACTTGGAGCGTTGGAAGTTTATTAGGAGTGGTTGTGGTGGAGACAAGGAAAGAGACACACACATGCGGAGACAGATACAAGAGGAGAGGGAGTGTATAGTCTCATAATACAGTGGATGAGATCAAGACCACATTTCATTGCATCCCCAAAAAGGGGTGTCTTTTATTGTTGAAGTCTTAAAGACAACCCTGCAGGCATAAGAATCATTAATTGTTGCCGAATCTGCTGTGTTGTTAATAGAATAGTCTCTTTTGCTTTCAGATTCTTGTTCCCACTTTGATTTTAAGCATACTTATCAACTACTTTGTAGACACTTACAAGTAGATGTATGACTTGTAATTGAGTCATCGCATAGCATTATCAAAAATTAAACCGTAAATTTCAGAGGATCTTGGGTTTAAATCCTGTTAGAATCTTTTATTAGTAAGTGATTTATAAGTATTAGTGTAAGTCATTTTTGATATTTATAGCATGTCTTGACCTTAGAATAAGTAGTCTTCTCTTCCCTTAAACTTTTATCAATAATGAAAAAAAACAAAGAAATACAAACCATGGCCTCTCCCAAACTTCTCTACTTTTTTTTTGCCTCTTTTTTTTCTCCACTAATACAATTATTTGATTTTGAATGTGTTTGTTTGTTTTTTCTTTGGTACTAGGTTTCACAGAACTAAGTACACGTCTGGTATGATAAAAAGAAAAATAATGAAATAGAATAGAACATACAAAATCTTCAAAGTTAAAGTATAAAACATTTTTCATTCTTATTCTATTCCTTTCCCTCTTATCAAACATACATTAATAGGAAAGACCCACCCTAGCATGGGACCTTGGCTGTCCCACACGACCCCAAGGAGAGTAGGGAATAGGGATAAAACTCTCCACTTTTAAGACAGCAGGTGCGCCAAGCCTCTTGCTCTGATTATTTAAACCAAGACATTTAAACTAATGAAGGTACGAAAGCTAAAAGGATACGAAAGCAAACAAATGAAGATAACATTATCTCTAATGTTGTTAAAATCAAATGAACAGTAAACCCGTAAATTCTCAATTCAAGTTCAGCTGATTCAACTATTTAAACTGATTGGTCGAATTAGATAATATAATAATATGACATTTATAAAAATATTCATAAAATGTTAAAAAAGATTAATTTTTTAAAAATAAAATTTAATAGCCAGCTGGTTAAATAAGTTAAACTAGTCGATTTAAGCAGTTTTGATCAGTTTTGTACTATTTTAACTGGTCCAAAGTAATTTAACCATAAATCTGATTATAAGGCTAAATCATAACCAATTGAGTATCCGGTTCAGGATTAAATCAACTAAACCATTCAGTTCGATCCGATTCTAACAACAGTCTCATGCATATTAAAATAAGACATTTAAACGGACGAACACTTTTTTTTAATGCACGATAAGAATATTTTTGCATTAATTGAGACTTAAGATCCTCACTAAATATCTTAAAGGTGTACTCTCATATTAACTTGGTTCATTTTAGAGATTCAATTCCTTTAAATATTGTTCCACATAGTTTGAAATGAAAATGTGATATTAAACCCAAAACTTTTAATTGCGAAATAGAAATGGCTCACAACTCAGAAGTGGTATAATTTAATAGTTGATATATTGAGGTAATTGAGATTTTAAAGAAATTATTCATGTTACATTGACATTCGTTTTTTTTTCCCCCAACTTACACTTTTAAATCACATTCTTTTAACATTTTGTTTACGTTCGTTAGAAATCATTTAAATAGGCCACATCTATACTATGTATAATCAATCATTTAGCTGAAGAAAGTGTTTATTATATACAAATTTGGAGTAATGTAATCAAATGTGATTAACGAAGTGAAAGTGAACCATACTTCAAGTAAACCTTATTTGTAATGTTAGGAGTTCGAATCTTAAAGTTATCCATTGTTGTACAATTTTTTATACTAAATTACCATTTTGATCTTTCAAAGATTCACTTAACATTAATTTAGTCTTTGAAAGATATGCGATATCAAATTAATCATTTAAAAATTTAAAGTGACATCAAAATAATCTTTAAAGATATGTAACATCAAATTAGTCCTCAAAAGATTTAAAATGATATCAAAGTGATCCTTCTAAAGGATCATTTTGGAGGACTATTTTGATGTCACTTTAAATCTTTGGAAGACTAACTTGATGTCATGTATCTTTAAAGGATCAAATTGATGTCAAATATATTTGAAGGATCAAATTGATGTCAAGTGAATCTTTAGGGTAACAAAATGGTAGTTTAGTCTTAAAAAAATTTGGAGTAATGCATCAAAATAATTACATCAAGAAACATACAATCAAAATCACTCAAAAATCTATTAATCAAAATATGATTTGAATGTTTTAGCATGCTATGATTAATATTATTTACCAAGCTTTAATTAATTTTGGCCTTATGGTTTATATTATCCCTTAGGTTATGGGAACACTTGATCATAGGTGTAAAACTAAATGTGATATTATATATATCTCTATATATATACATATATAGGTTAGAATCTATTTACATCAGTTGTAAGTCTTAACATACTTATTCGTTATTTAATAACTTTTTATAAATGTTGAATTTTATCAACCCAACTGTTACATTGAAAATTTTGATGAAGTAGATCAAGTTTATAAATTTTTATATAATTTAAAAACTAATTCATATTTCATAATTGCACTATTTTATTTGAATGTATAATGTATTTTTTGAAATATAAGTAAAATATTGACTATTAGATTATATATTTACAAATGTCCAATTTATCTCAAATTTAACATGCATGATCATTAAGATAATATCATATGATTCAATGATTGAATTGGTTTAATTTATATTTTATAAAAAAATATTAAACGATATAAGTATCTAAGACTTACACCTTATGTAAATGAATCCTTATTTCTCACCCATATATATATATATATATATATATATATATATAGATATTACTCCCACTCATTTAATTCCACGTGATAGCCCTTGTGATCATAGGTTCTGACAGATTATTATACTTTATTCTGTCTCCCATGAGTCTGTGGTGAGTGTCATCAAAGCCCAACACATCCCTGAATCTGATTCAAATAAAGTTAGAGATATGAATAAGAAGATTAGTCAATAAGGACAAAACACTTCCCTTTTGAAGATTCAGATCCAGATGAATCTCTCTTATAGCTTTGATATCATCTCGTAGTTCGAAGTTTTTTTTTTTTTTGGTTTTGGTTTTTGTTTCCTTTTCATTGTTTATGGGATCTCTTTTTGGAAAACCAGCATGTCAATCGAGAGAATTCACACTTATTTTATTATTAATTGTTTTATATAAAATGTGCAAACACATGGTAAAGTTCAAGGGCACCTATTAGATACAGCCTACCTAGAAATCAGAATAAGGTTAGCAACATTTACATTAGATAAAAAGAAATTAAATAGTTACATATATAGACTTATAGAATGTGTAAATTTGTATAAAAAAAAATATGATATGACTTTAGGCATTGGGCTATTTCTATCATTTCTTTTTTTTTTTATTCTTTGGTTTTTATTTCTATCATTTCTTTGATGTCAATATTGTTGGACGGGAGGCCATAAAAGTGTGATATAATACAGTTTAGATAACCAAAATGGCTCGTAAGTTTAAACTCATCAATAAAGTGCTAATCTAAGCATGGGGCTTACTCGGGTGTGTCCACAAAAAAATGGCGTACCATGTGTTGTTACATTAATTTTAAATAAAGTTACAAATATTTTGAATAAAGTTAAATATGATTTTAAAGAATTCTAAAAGATTCTAAACTTTTCAAAGAGTCTCGAAGGAGATGTATTTATGAAAGGAGCTGAATGGGTTACCTTGCTAGAGAATAACGATGAAGCTAGCTAGTCATGATGAAATTTGAAAAGGCCACAAAGGCTATAACAAAATATCTCAAGCCTTTGTACATCAAGGTTCACATCAATGGCAAGCCAATTAATTGTTTGTGGAAGGGGAACCTGTGTTGAATGTCATGCCTATCACCACTTTGAAGAAGCCTGGGAAGTCCAAGACAGACCTAATCAATATCAACATGATGATGACAAATTTCACAGGAAATGCAACAGTTGCTGTTAGAGTATTACTAGTTGATATTACAATGGGTACTAAAACCAAAACTGTATGCTATGCAACTTTCTTTGTGATAGATGCAAAACCCATATCCTCTATTTTGTTGGGCGGAGATTAGATTCAATTTAGTCAATGCATCCCTTCTACACTTCATCGGATACTTATGTTACGGGAAGGTTACAAGATTTATATGGTCTCAACTAATTAGAATCCATATGTAAAGATGGAAGAAACCATATTTTACACACCACAGCTAGAATCTGTAAGAGTTCCCACAAATTATGATGACGGCTCAATTGAGTCATGCAATCTGACTTCTTAAGGCTTCAAGATCAAATCTCAGCTAATTAAGGCCAATCCACGGCCCTTTTCATAGTAACTTTATGGATTATAAACTTGAGGTCCTCATAGATGTCCTGCAATGGCTAGAATTGTTCACAATGAAGCCAGGATTGAAGAATCAATTCCTAATACGTTGGGCAAGTAGATGAACTAGAACAACTGAAAAACCAATCAATAAGTCATTTTTCATTTATCTTTACTTTTTGTTTTGCCTTTTATTACTTTATTTATTTATCACTTAACCTTTTTCTTTATACTCAATTCATACTTTTCTTTTAATGAAAATTATCATTCCTTCAGCTATTTTGTTTAGTCTTTAGCTAATTAATTCACTAACTGCTTTCTTTAGTAGTTTAGGGACCCAAAATTAAGGAACAAAGTCTCTTTCTTAGTGTATCGCTTGAATGTACGAATCATTGATGTGATTCAAGTGATTCAATTAGTTAAAAAGATAAAATCGCAAACACCCTCATAAGAAAAATAACAAAGTTTATTTTTTTCATATAATACACACACACACACACACACACACACACACACACACACACACACACACATATATATATATATGTACACACACACACACACACACACACACACACACACACACACACACACACACACACATATATATATATGTATGTATATATGTTCAGGCTTCATTTTCTTTAACTTAATAATAATGAATGTTGTTACTCAAGAAAAAATAACAAAAATTATTTTATTTGTGAAAAAAAGTTAAAGTGTGTACATTTTCAATTGAAATGAATATACAATATAAAATTAAACTTTAATCATTTTCCTCTTATTTATTTTATTAAATGATAGCACTCTTTATTGCACATAGAATATAAGTAGGTTAAATTTAATGAAGGTAATAATTGTCATTTGTAAAACTAATAAAAGTATATTAGGAAAAGAGAAATTAAATTTCATTATATGGAGTGTGAAATCACAGTTCCATTTTTCTTAGAGAGAATAAATTCAACGTTCAACTCGTGATTTTGTGAATACTATTCCATGCTTATATTGCTAAGTACTAACAAATTAATATAGAAATCCTTTGAGTACACAGAATGAAATTACTATTTTAACATACTAAAGTACAAAACATTACTTAAGTGTTACATGCTTCTAGGAAGGTCTATCTTGACAATTTCTTTAGCGGCTTTTTTTTTTTTCAAACAACAAGGCTAAAGAGTAAGAAAAAGTTCTTACTCCTTTAGATTAAGAGTCCAATGGTTAAAGTCCTCTCCTCAAGTAAAGACTTTATAATTCAAATTTTGTCTGTGCTCTTAGAATCACTATTGCTTCTAGGAAGGTCCATTCTCAACAATTCCTTTACCAACATTTTTTTTTCTTATAAATAACGGGGCCAAATAGTGGGAAGAAGTTCTCACTTCTTTGGACCATGAGCGTAATGGTTAAATCCCTCTCTTTAAATAGAGACTATAGAATTCAAAGTTTATCCGTACATTTAAGTTCGCGATATGCTAAGTTTCGCAACCTTTCTATATCGATATATAATCTTAGCATTAGGAGATACACATGTAGGAGTTTATGATTAGGCTCAACCAAATAGTTGGCCAGTACTATTATATAATGAAGACAGCTACAATAGATAAGAAATAAAATAATAAGATAAAATAGATAAGATAAAATTCCTAAAATACTAATCCTAACTTATTCATAAACTAAAGATAAACTAATAATAAGATAATGATAATTCTTTATCACCCCCTTCAAACTGGACGGGGTCATGCATAGTCTAAGTTTGGATCAAATGAATTGAAACTAACAATGCCTAGCTAGAGGTCTTTATATCCTTATTATATGCCTCGCTAGAAGTCTTTTTATATCGATGATAAAGCCTGCTAAGGCTTTCTTTTATTAAGTGACTGGTTATCCATGCACGGCTAGTAGATTAGATTTGCGCCAATGAGAGTAGTTTAGATTGTGATTGATCAAGCCTCAGATGTGTACGTTATGGGTGAGACGACCTTTGGTATGGGCATGGATGTTTCTCCAATGATCCATTAAGAATCTTGAATCTTAAATAAATTCTTCATTTGTGCTTTCTATCAAAGCTGAGATTAGAGATGGCTGAGATTGGAGATGGCTGCCATCAAGGTTTAGATGGCTTAGATGTTGGTGGTGGAAGTGGAGCTAAGGGGAGGTTGTCATCCTGAAGTCGAATATGGCGTTAGTCATTTCGTCTTTGATACCATGTAAAAGTTTATGATTAGACTCAACTAAATAGTTGATCAGTATTTTATTATATAATGAAGACAGTTACAATAGATAAGGAATGACATAATAAGATAAAATAGATAAAAAAATATTTTTAAAATACTAATAATAACTTATTCATAAATTAAAGATAAACTAATGATAAGATAATGATAAGGATAATTCTTTATCAACATATACTTTCATTTTTCAGCGATTGAGGGACAAAGGAGAGGCTCATTTACATAAATAACAATAAAAATTTACACATAATTTTATATTGTTAATTTTTTTTTGGTAAATGTTAAATTTATTTTTTAATTTACGTAGTAACATATTAAAATTTTTCACACAAACTTACATACAATTTAATAATTCTACCAAGTTGTTATCTATTGTTTTCTTATTTAAATATTGATTAGACTTAAATAGTGTTTGTCCAAATCGAATTTGTTTGTGTGAGAGCTTACATAGTTCTCAGACTTTTGTGCTCCACCTTCATTATCATCTTTCATCAGCTTTCGTGTTGTGACATTAACTCTCTGATTTAACATTTTACCAGCATGTTTGTTTAGCCTTGAAATTACGATTGTTAACGTTGTCGGAAAAAAGAAACATTGTATTGCTTCCGCAACAGTGCTTCCAAAAGCATACATTAAAGTTTTTATCCAACACAAACATGAGTATGTGTTTGAGTTAATTTATTTTATAATTAAAATAATTTTATAATTAAAATATTTTTAAAAAATGATTTTTTTTTAAAATTAAACTATTTCTAAACATGTCTTATACTCAAGAAATCATTCATCGATTTAAGAGACAGTTTGGCAACCTTTAAAACTAATTTAGAACTATTTAAAATAAATCAATCATATAAATTCAGGTTATTTTATAATAGCTTTAATTTATTCTTGTTTGGTTAAGATTTATCTTAAATTAGCTCTAATATTAAATGTAAAGTCATAAGCAAATTTAAAATTTAAAAGTAGAAGGGAAAATTAAACATGATAAAGAAAATTTTAATTTAAATATTAAGAAAAGTGAAGAGATAATATAAAAAAATGAAAAAAAATTTAGGAAAAAAATAGGAGGTATCAATAAATTTGGTTGACAATAAAACCAATCTCACATTATTTTTTGTTTTGATTAGATAAGAACTATTTTTTAAAATTTTATTATTTACTAAACATTTAAAATTTTAAAACTGACCTATTGTACCTAATTATCTTATTTTTTGAGTTTGACAAATAAATTAGGGCTATTTTTTTAAAAAAAAATCTTCTCTAACGGTCATGGGAGTAACATGTTTCTTAATCAAACGCCAATAAAATAAACTTATAAGTGGCCTTCAATATTAAATAAACGTAGAAGTACTGTTCGGGATATGTGAGGCCACAAACTATTTGATTCTCCACTGGCAGGTAATTAAGTTATTTGATTTGATTTGATTTGTTATCAACATGACGCATGTGATGCGCCAAAACTCAAATCCTGAACCTCTTTGTAATGACCAGTTTATTCACATTTTCAACAGCTCATTTTAGGTGTCATAGTTATTGCTGACATCCCTTGTGTGGGTGTTATATTTCTTCTTATTTTGTAAAATCTCAAATCCTTCTCAGTATTTAAAATGAGGTAAATCGACATTTTTTTTATAAAATGAATAATTTATTTTTAATAAAAACAAATTTACTAATTATTAAGAATGAATCAATGATAAAAAATTAAATTATTTATAGAAAATGCTAAATTACCTTCAACAATAACAATAATAAGACTTATATGGATTATATAAATCAAATGAAGTCAATGAATTCTATTCAAAAAATAAATTTTTTAAAAGTCCATTTAGGACAAAAAAATTTCAATGGTTTCTCCTAAAATTTCTCCAGTCTTCTTTTAACTTTTTTAATCGTACTATTTTCTATTTGGTCCAGTTTTCTCATTGAAGCTTATGTTGGCATTCTTCTCACTTGATCAAACTTCCCTTAGGCGAGTTTCACTTATTCGTTGTGTAACATTCTCATCTTTGGTACCCTTATTTTTTTACTCTAGTTGACATTTTACTGCCTAATATTCACTACTACATAGCATAATTGTTCTTACAGTTATTTGGTAGAACTTCCCTTTGAGTTTGATTGGTACCTTATGATCACAAATTATGTCTGAATCAACTCTCCCTTTCATCCACCAAGCTTGGATCCTATGAGTTACATCCCCTCAATCTCTCAATTAATTTCTAAGATAGATCCAAGATACCTAAACCGTGCAACTTGTGGCATGATATGATCCTCAGTTTTCACCTCCAAAATATTACTAACTCTTGTCTTTTCTTCGAACTTGCATTCCATATACTCCATTTTACTTCTATTCAACCGAAAACCATTTGATTCCAAAACTTTTCTCCACAACTCAAGTTTACAATTTACTCATCTTGATTCATCAACTAGGGTTATATCATAGACAAAGAGCAAGCATCGCGGCACTGGCTATTTGATGTACGTAGTAAGGATCTCCAATACTAAAATAAAAATGTAGGGACTCAAAGTTGATTCTTGGTGCAATAATCCTATGGTTATAGGGAAACCTTATGTTATATATACTTCCATGTGTTTGCACACTAGTCATTGCTGCATCATACATATACTTAATTTATAGCTTGAATATGTGCGATATAAACTCATTTCTTTTCTAGAGCCTTCCATACAGTTCTCACTTCACCCTATCATAGGCATTTTCCATATCAATGAAATCATATGTAGGTCTTTTTATTTCTTTCTATATCTTTCCATCAAACACCGTAAAAGGAGCAATGCTTCCATGGTTGACCTGCCTGGCATAAAACCAAATTAATTCTCTGAAATGCAAGTGTCATGTCTTAATATTCTCTCAACTATTCTTTCCCAAAGTTTCATATATAGTGTGGTTCATGAGCTTGATCCATAAGGAGTTTGCGCAGTTTAATATGTTTCTTTTGTTTTTGAAAGTAGGTATTGAAGTGTTCTTTCTCCACTCATCTAACATTTCTTAGATCTCATTGAATATGAGTAAGTCAAGTTATAACTCTCTCCTCTAAATACTTCTAAGCTTCAATAAGTATATTATTTGGTCCAACTGCTTTACCCTTGTTCACTAGTGCTTTCTTTACCTTGATTGAATTCTTGAATTATGCGATAAAAAGCATAATTAGATCACATTATCTAGTGGTTAAATTCTCTGTGTCCATTATTGTTGCATGTCCTTCATTTCACTTGCTTTAAATCTTGCTTTCCGTTTTATTCCATTGGCTAATTTTGTATTTCCCTATTTTTTGTGCTTAAATATTTATATAACTCCTCAAAAGAGTTTTGGTTTTTGCCCTGCTAAATGCCTTTTAATCTTTCTTAATTACTTGATAGTTTTTCAGTTATTAGCACTTTTACAAAGGTTCAATGCTTTAAAGAACTATATTTTAATTTTAACATTCTCTAGAACACTTTCTTCCATAGTTATTAGACTCGAGTTGAATTAGCCGGTTAGATTAATGAATTAATTCCGAGCTTTGTCGGTCTGAGTTAGTCATGATATCAACCTGGTGTGAACCAAGCTGAACCGACTATTTCTTATGCAATTTTTTTACTCATTGATTATATGAAATAAGTTTAATTATAAAAAAATGAATATTTTTGTATATTGTATATCTAATATTAATTACCCGAAAATTAAGAAACAAGGACCATTGTAATAGCATCCAGAATTACAAGGGATCAAAGTTGAATTTCTTAATTAATTCTTTTTGGTGTTGAGTTACAATTTACAAACTTACAATTTTCTTCATTAATGAAATTTTTTATTATTGTAATTTGTTTAGGCAAGGGGTGTTGGGGAGTTGGGGGTTGTTGTTCTTTTTACCAAATATACATAGGATCCAAATCATAACAGTCTACCAACTTTTGACTAATGCAATACTTAATTGATGTAGTAAGTAGCAGCCAAGAAATTCGAATAGATTAAGGTTATAGATCTAGCTTATGCATTGAACTTTGTCGATTACTATCATTTATATTCACTATATATATAAAACATATATAAATTACTCCCATTGAAGATCATTTTTACTTTAAACAGCCACTAGGATTACAACAGGTTTAGAGCTGCCACATCCATACATAATTGTCTTTACTCATGCCTAATATAGCGTATGTGATGATCATTAATCTTTATCATAATGTATTTGATGTGATGGATTTGATTTTTCTTCTTGTTTCTTTTTCTTTCTTCATTTTTCCTTTCTTAAGTTTGTAAGATATTTTAGTTAATAAAAACACAACTTCTTTTCTTTATGTTTGATAAAAAGAAATTAAACAAAGATAATTAATATACCTAAAGTTGGTTCAAATTTAAAATAGTAGCATATGGGAAACAAACTTTGAATAATTTATTAAAATAATATTCCTTGATTTTTTTTATCAATAGTTCTCCACTCGTATTTTATTCTCTAAATTACCTGGTGCACCCTTCATTCTAGATGATCCAAATCTCTTTTCTTTTGAAAAACTTAATTGCATTAAGGTGCTTCAACTTACACAATTTTAGGCTTATAACTTGTGAAAAAGCTTGAAACTAAGAAGATGGGTTATATTTATAAGAATAAACATCTATTTTGAATCTAAAATATATAAGTGATATCACATTGACCCTTCATTTATAAGTGACATCAAAAATTAAAATAATTCTTGAACGATGCTTTTATCCATCAAATGATTCAAAATAGGGAATAATTATGAAGTCAAACCATGATTAAATGTTACTTGTATCTTTCGAAAACCAAAATTGACATTTACTCTTATTTATAATTGGATGCGAAGACTTATTCCATTATAATAATAGAAATATAAAAAGATGGTGTACGTAGGTAGCATTATATTTTAAGTCAAATTGCTCATTTGATTCTTATAGTTTCACTCTACATTTAATTTAGTCATTACAATTTAAAATCATGTAAAAAGTTTTATATATTTTTTAAACAATACAAAATGCCCCCTTTTAGCTTGGTTTGGTCCCTATTTGAAGTCAAATTATATTGACGATTTCACATTGTTTTAAAATTATAGTAACCATTTTAAACTGAATTTTAAGTGAAACTATAAGAATTAAATGAGTAATTTAACTTATTTTTTATTTTCATTGTATAAAGTAAAGTGACTTTGTCGTTCTTAAATATTATATGTTTGTTTGAAGCTGTCGAGGATTTTTCTTGTGTTTCATAGCTTACTGAATGACAATCAGGAACTAGTAAAAGGTAAATATAGTGAATTTAGTATTCACGATTAATTGGTCATGATAAAAATAGACTACAAGTAAATATAGTGAATTAAGTATTCACGATTAATTGGTCATGATAAAAATAGACTACAGGTAAACTTTATTTTTACTATTATCTTAGAGTCTCTATTTTAAGAAAAAAAATTTTAACCACTACTATCAATTTAAAATTACATATGCAATTGCTTGTACAATTTTATAAAAAAATATGTTAACTAAGTCGGTTGAGTAACAGGAGGGGTTACCCTACCCTTGTAATAACATGACTCTTGAGTTAGCTATGGACAATTCCTACAGCCAATGACTAATGTGCAATCTGGTATTGTTTTTTCCGCTATCATTGAATGTATAACGATTGGATGAAATCATTTTAATTTGTTTCTTTTGGAAAAATGGTTGCTTTTTTATTGAAAATTGCAGAGGATTCTTAGAACATTGTGGGGAAGGCTTTATTCGGTTGGCACTCCAATCGCTAAAACGAATATCTCGATCATTGCCTTAATTTATTGGAAACTTATCTTGGAAGAGTTTGACAAACAATTTCAAGTTGATGTGCCCTTTGGAATTTTGGAACTTGGTGTTGGAGATTAATTTTCAACTGCCCTCTCTCATAATCAACATGAATATTTTAAGACTTCAATTATTTTTTTTAAAATTTCTAATATTTTTTAAATTATTTTGTGTCTCTGGCACTGAATTCAATCCTTATCTTAATTTTATTTTCTTATTTTATTACAAGCATAACTCTGGGTCCGACAAGCAAACTCAAGTTAATTAGGAAACAATTATCGAGGCCGTTTTTAAAAGAAAAAATAAAGCAAAATTTGCTTTTTTTTAATTAAAAATTCTGAGTGACACTTAAATTTATCCTTTTTTTATTAATTTATATATTATTACTTAAAATTAATTTTTTGCGATGAGGACATCTTGTATATATATTATAATACAAAACTTCATACTTTTAATTTAAGTCACAGAATTTTTCAAAAAAAATATTCATCCAAATTTAAATGTTATATTATAGATTAATATATTCTTTTATTAATGAAATAATGAGAGAATATTTTTTTAGATAAAAAATATAAAAAAATTTTAAATATAAAAAAATAAATTTTACAAGTTATAACCTATTATAATAGATTCTAACATAATATAATTTATATTTATTTTTTTAATAAAATGATTTTATTAGAAGAGAAATCTAAATCCGTTATAATATATCACCATAATATTTCACTTCATACTAAAATCATAAACTGAATCTATAAAATAATAATTAAAAAATAAAATTGCAAATACCAACGTTGGCTAAACGGCTAGTTTTTATTAAACCTCAGCAACTTTTGAATTCAAATCCGCATTTGAGCTGTCAGAAAATTTATTAAAAAAAAATTGTAAAAAAAAGCATTCAAATTGAATTGGGAACTATGAAAGTGACAAAGGTGAACCCAGACTTTATTTCATTCTGAAACTTCCAAGGAAACCACAACCAATTAGTTGGCCCGTGCCGTGCGGTTCAAAATACATGCATGGTCCCATATTTCATGTCTGGTACACAAACCTTTCAGTTTCATTGCTCCTTGGCTTTTGTTTTTTTTTTTGGAACTATTTTAAGACTGGTTTGGATTGTGAAATTCTTTGGCTCTTAAGCTGCAATATTCAAAGCACACAAGTTGGTGGGGGCTAAGAAAGAAGGAAGGTTGTCATCTATTGGATAATTATGCACATAGAAATCAATGACAAAAAGATATTAGACATTGACAGAGTGAAAGACTGCAAGTGAACTATGCTTTCGGATATGAAAATTATTCTGTAAGATAGTTTAAATAAATCAAAATATTTTAAGAATATTTTTGATTTACATAAAAAAAAATATTGAGAATAATTACATAAATCTTTTTAAGATTAGCATTTATTAAACATGAGACTCCTCTTATTTAAAAAATTATATCTGCATACTATTTTATGTATTGTTCTTAACACTTTTATTTATTTAATAAATTACACATGTTTTTTTTTTACTTTATGTATCGTTCTTATATTATTTTTTTTACAAATAACAAAAAAAAAGATAAATATAATTTTTTTTTAAAAAGATATAAAATATAATAAGTGCTAACTTGTAGTCAAAGCAATGATCCTAAGACATTAAAATAATAAGATAAAAAAATTTATAAAAAAGTCCATTTAAGTCCTTTTACCCTTTCGATATAAACGCTGTCTTCATATTCTCCCTCCTCCACCATAAAAAAAATGAAAAAAAAGAAAAAATTACTTTTTTTCATTTCAAATCTCTTCGTACCAAACATTGCATTAATTATATCTCCGTCCACACCATAAATAATTACATGAACTAAACTGAAAAGGAAAACATAAAGAAAGGCTGTATTGAAACATTTCATCATTTTGTGGCCATGTTCAAGAGTCATGCCAACCAGCCAAACTACAGAGAGCTGGTTCTTGGAAAGCATGAGTTGGCATGTTTTCATTTGTCGTGTTATCTTTTTTGCTTTCTACATTAATAATCATCTAAGCTTCTTTCAAGGCTGTATTGTCCTCTTTTTATATTATGACTCCAGCTAGCCCTGAAAGGACTATACATTTAAAATATTGGGTTTTAATTTAGGTTTCATTGGCCAAAACAAACAAAGTACATTCCTTCATGGAGCAATCTCATTGAGCATTTCGTGTGTATCTTTACCCAATGCTTAGAATATTTCTTCTTTTTAAACTTACAAGTGATTGATTGCAGCAGTTAACATACTAAAATTTTAGGAAAACGTACAAAATTTGATTCATGGAATCAGTCATTTGAGGAGGCTTTGACGTAATTTATGTTTGATGGATTGAGAGTTGTGGGCTAGTCATGGATTGATACACAAACCCACATATATGGTGGGTTAAAAATGGGTCTACGTAAAAAATAACCCAAATTGTAAAAAAGTATGGTCAAGCCCGCTTCACATGATTGTAGGACTGACACATGGATTTTAACTTATTTTAACAATATTAAGTATAATATTTAAGAAATTCAAGTCGCTTTCACTTAAATCAATACATATTTGTAGGAGTAATAATTTGTTTTCATTCTTTTAATATACCAAAAAGAACATTTTTTAATTTTATAATTAAAAAAATTCATTTTAAAATGAAATAATTTGTAAATCCCATAAAAAGATAATTTTGATAAATAGTGAAATACTACGCAGAAAAGGATTTACAAATAAATAGAGTCCTCAAAGAGAAGTGGTAATTACTATGAAACCATTTCGTAAAAATAACTAGTAAACGACCAATGAGCTGGCTTGAACTCAAATGATTTTTGCTTTTTGCCTTTTTTTTTTTTTTTTAAATTGTTACGTTTTTCCTGAAAAAAACAAAAAAGATGAAGTGGGTGCGTGCCACATCATCCGTAGGACATTTCATGAAATGCCTTCGTAAGCTATATCCACTAATATCATTTTAAATTTATACAAGAATTCATTTAAAATTGAAGTAATTTTTTTTCATTTTGATTTTAAAGACTAATTCTGTTTAATATTTATCATTAAAAAATTTAAGCTTAGAGAAAATTATGGGTGCAACAACGTAAAGTCCATTTAGGCCTTTAATTGAGAGGTCAACTAAATTTTGGGCCACATTGAGTTTGGTAAGAAAATACAGCCCAACTGAAAAATATTGAGACTTGGACCGCATGATGTATGACTCAATTTGAATTTAGTTGTTCATAAACCCTGATTAAAATGACCAAAAAGACCTAAAAATTGACCCAAAAAAACAAAATCAAACATTTTCTTACCAAAAAAATAAAAGCCCTGATTAACATTTGAGTGAAAGAGGAGTTTTGCCAAACAAAAGTCTTGTTCAATCCAACACAATAAATTATATAATTTAATTTTAATCCATTGTCACTGTAATTTTTACGCTATTATCCAATCACATCTTATTTAATATTTAATATATTAAGTAATTATTATCTTAATCAAACTTTTTTAATAATTTAGCAATCCATGATTAGATAACAGTGTAAAATGTTTTACACTAACAGTGAATCAATATTAAATTCTAAATTATGTTAGTTATATAATTTTCTAATTCAGTATACTTTTTGGGTGAAAATTCTTTAGTTTACAGTTTTACATCAATATAATTAAAATGATTTATGTTTGAAGGCAATATCATTTTTCTGTAAAGGTATCTTTTGCGTAAAATTATTTATCTTTATCATTAGACCACACAAGGTGAACACAGCCAAGTACAAGATAGACTACAACATATTAGAAACATCTTCGTTGAAATGAACCCTTACATGATTTAACTGGACCATTCACATAACTACCCGACCATGGGAACACGAAAATTCAAGTCACGAAAGAAGGAAGAACACATAATTTTAATCAAAAACACATACTTCAGAATCTCACATTTGAGATTTCAGGAGATTTCTAAGATCATCTTCTTCCTATTATATCTTTCATTGATTATATATCTTCAGCCACTAAGAAGCTCCAGGTTCAGAGAGGCTAGATATGTTGTTAATTACTATCTTTCAATACAAGTTTCATAAAGAAAAACCAACTAAGCAACTAAAACAATGCAAGACTAGCTAAAGTAGTTGCTGATTTCATTCATCAAATGATAAAATATAAAATAGGAAGAGCACTTAGTCACCCCTCCAATATCTCAATTTATATGATTCTATCAACGAAAACTTGTTGATATTTAAATGACAGAATTTGAATATGGGATGATAGATTTGGTACATTTTAGTGAATTTACGGAATGATGAATCTTTGGTTAGGAAAATTGCAGCTTTTAAAAGTAAAAATCATAAAATAGACGTGATTTGCTTTGCTTATTAGTTATTTAATAATTTTCTTATTAGTGGTGCTTGATTTAGGTTTATATATATATATATATATATATATATATATATATATATATTTATATTTATTTATTTATTTATTCAAAAACATTAACATTATGTTTGGTATGAAGTAATATTGATTTCATTTCATGCATAAGGTGAGGGATTTCCTTGTTTTTTTTTAAAAAAACATAAAATTATGATTCCATTCTTAGCCTCAACATTCCAAGGAATCATGAATGAAGCATAGATTCTCATTCCTTTCTAGAGAGGGGAAATTGGGATTCATGCACCACGTGATGAGATTTAATTTTTTACAAAATGTCAACTACCAATCTTACTAGATTTAACACAAGACAGAATTTGAGTATGAGACTTATTTCTTTGTGCATCTTTTGTTAGAGTTTTTCTATGAATGTAAGAAAAATTATATGACTGATTATATGATAATATTGCAACAGATTTGATTTGACTTGTTGAAGATTCAATAAGAGCGGAACAATCCTTGAATCTCAATACTGATAGAAACCTGCAAGGATTAGGCCTTCCTCTTCATCTCTCACTCTTCTTTATATTAACTATCAATGGGGCAAGTTAAAGAGGTGAGGCTAGGGTTTCACTTATCTAGGGGTGTCCGTGGGTTGGGTTGGGTTTAGGGTGTTCTTACACCCAACCCGCTCATCAAAGCAGTGGGTCAGGTTGAGAAATTTTGTTTTCTAAAACCCAAATCAACCTAACTCGTAAATGAATAGGTTAGGTTGGGTTGAACTCATGGGTCCGATATATATTTAAAAAAAATTTATCTACTAAAATAAATGTCGAAATCAATACAAAATAAAAAATTCATCACACATCATACTACATGACTTAATAAGTTTTAATAAAAGATGACATAAAAAGTTTCAAATAAACTAAAAGTCAAATATAATAAGTCACAAGTTATAAATATAACATAACAAGTCGTAATCTTATACATAAGAAGTGGCAACATAAGTCTCAAAAGTCAAATACAATAAGTCACATAAGATTTAAGAGATAAGAAAAGAAGAAATGTTATGTTTAGTATGCTGAATATTAAAACATAACATAATTTTTTATTAAAAAAAGATGGGTTGGATTGGGTTGAATGGATTGAAATTTTTTTAACATGCAACTCAACCCATCATCATCAGGTTGGGAATTTTTAAACCTAACCCAACTTGCAAACCTAGTCCAACCTGTTAATTATAGGTTGGGTTGGGTCAAAACCTATAGGTTCGCGAGTTGACTCAACCCAATTGACACCCATACACTTGTCTTAGGGAGTGCAGATGAGACAAAGCCACAAATAAATAACCTGACGAGCTTTCCCATCATGAGCCTGTTGGGTTAAGGTTTACACTATTATTAATTCACACTAATACAATGGAAGGTGTGTACAGCTCATAATAATTAGATCACAATAATATTGGGTCTATCAATGCTTGTTTATAATACAGATCATATCGTTAGCCTAATTTTCATAAATAAAATGTCACAATTAATGGGTCATTAGGTTTATGGGTCTTCCCACTTATATAATCTTCACTAGCCCATTCTTATTCCATGTGAAATTTCCACTTACTTGAATTCCAACATCTTTTGCATTAATGTACATACTTCACTAGTTTCTTCTCTTAAATAAAACTATGTTTGCTCATAAGAATGTATATTCATATTACATATACTGAAAAAATTTTAAGTCTTTTGTTTTTATCATTAGAGGCATTTATGTCATTTAAAAAAAATTTGATTCCATTTTACATTGATTCCAATACTAATTAAATAATAGAATGAATTAGAAGGCTATTTCATTCTTAAAATACTAAAATGTGGACTGTGAATGCTCTCATTTTTCCATTGTCATTTCATGGAGTCACTATTACGTCTACTAAACATGTCGTAAGGGTACAATAGTCGACATGTATTATTATGTAATTCAAATATAAAAGACATCATCCCAACATGGTGAACCTTTTCCTTAATTATTTACATGATATTAAAGAGTATGGGGCATCCCTAGGGTTGTTCATATGTTCATTGTTGTTCTCCATATAGCATATCCAACCTCACTTGACTCTTGTTCAGCCTCTAGTACTCTTACCCCCTGGTGTATCCTTTTCCTCACCTATGTCCCTTCCTCCAAACTTGTTCACAATGCATATTTCAAACATTTTGCATGAAAGTTCATCTTCATAAACTATCTTACTTGGGCTTATCTTTTTCTATCCTATTTTAGACGTCTTTTATATCTGCATTAATCATATTACTTAAGATCTCTCCTTCCCTTCAAACTATATGTGTTGCTTATAGAAAAACCTAATTCACTCCTGATTATCTACCTTGGCATCATCTTGATCACCTAATCCTCGGCTACTTTAGTGCCATTTCTACTAATGATGTCTTACCTTGTGTCTTAACCTTTGTTCATTCAAAATAGGTTATCCTTCATAAACATTTTAAAGACAACTCCTTAGTCAATTACCTTTAGCATAAATTTTATAGCCTATAAAAATGTTGCCTCTCCATTTATGTTTATTATTATAATTATGGAATAAATTCTTTGCTAGCAGTAATGTCTCAATCACTTTTGAACCCTACACTTTAATAGAACAAAGTTTGATTTTTGGCACATAGATTAGTTGGAAATTTTCAACGAATGTTCCCTTAGGAAAAAGAAAAATTCGTCAAAAATTAATCAACAGAAGTTTGACAGCTAAATAGTTTTTAATAGATTAGTTCTCTAAAAATTAATTACTTAAATTTTTTTATAAAGTTAAAATGTTTAAATATATTGGAGGTGTACATGGTGGGGCAGGTTATGGATAGAGGAAGGAAAAGGAGAAAGAGGAGGAGGGACACAGGTAAAAAAAAGTTATTTAGAGACGGAAAAATTTCGTCTCTAAAACCATTAAAATCCATGTTTAAGCATGTTAGACACGACATCAGACACAGAAACTATTTCGTCTCTAAAATGATCGTTGCTGACTATTTGGACACGGAATTTTGAGTCCGTGTCTGATCAGATACAGAAAAATTCTGCGTCTGAAAAATAAAAATGTCGTGTCTGAAACAATATTGGGTTCGTGTCCAAGTGATGACGTGGCCCAAGTTTAGACATGAAATTTTTCTATCTCCAAACCGTGTCTGATTATTTTATTGATATAATATCTAAATAATATCTTACTTGATTACAGACACGATTTTAGAGATGAAAACGGTACATAATTTTTTTATTATTCCAGTTTTTCCAATTTAACTAATCGAAACCTACATATATAAATAGCTAAATTCACAGAAACAACCAGAATCTAATTTCAATTTAATGTAAAATTATAAAATTCAAATTAAATTTAAAATGAACAAAATATATATTGTTTACACAAGAAAAAGTATCCAAAAATAGTACTATATATAAAATAAAATGTATAAATATTCATAAAATTAATCTAAAGTAGCCCATCATCCCCTTCACCAGCATCATCATCAGCAACATTGTCCCCATCCTTTTGTTAGTTGCCATCAGAATTTGGAGGCCTCTCAGAGCGTCTATTAGCTAGCTCTAGTCGTTGCATAATAGTGTGGATCATCTGCTGCTAAGATTACACCGTATTGTTCAGCTATGCGACTAACTTCCTCATCATCTGCATCTCCGATTCAGAACAGCCATCGGGTGTAGATGAGGATGAACGTGTAATACTAGCAGCATCTGCCCTCAATTCATAAATGCGTCTTTTTTGGTTGACACCCCCAACAACATCCAAGAAGATGCTGTTGTCAGATTGCTGACTGGTGCCCTCATCTCCAGCAATTGTTTGCGTGTTTGCGTGTCTCTCTCAATCATACGCCTATGATACTCATCCTGAAGAAATAAATGTACCTTCTATTATTATTAATTTATTATATGGAATTGACAATGATGAAATCTTAATAATACTTACAGCAATATGCTCTGATCGAGCATTGATCCACAGCTCCTCCAACTAATCCCTAGCATTTGTAGGGATCCACTTACCATTGTATACCCCACTGTAAACCTTATTCATTGCATTTTGTCCGAGCCTTTATGGTTGATTATTGAATTTCATCACACTTAATTGCTGCATTTCATTAATGATTTTAGGGTTGTTTAGTGTGTAATTAATGGTTTTTGGTCTAAATTGGACTTTAGGGTTTTAATTGGATTTAATTCATTTTCGTGCTAATTTTTTTAAATTTACATTGTTTCAGTATTTTGATCATAACTTTTTGTTCTAGGTATCCGATTAACCTCATTCTTATTTCGTTTTGCAGATAACTCAAAGAGGTACAATTGGTATTAGAGGCTTGAAGGCCAAATTCAGACAAGAAGATAGTCAAAATTGGAGCCAAAGTCAGTCACGAAATTTTGGAGCTATGTTTAGTTAATTAGGCGTAACTTTGTAATTAGGAGTCCAAATTACCTGGAACTAAAGCCATTAGTTATGTTTTAATTTGGGCCGGTTTTGGAGCCTCTGACCCGGTTTAGTTTTAGGTTAAAACAGCTGATTAGGGAAAGACGACGGCAGCTTGACATTTTAGAAAATTTTGGATCAAAAACACCTCTCTTCTTTTCTCTCTTCTGTTCGTCTTGTTCTTCTTTTCTTTCTTTTTTGTTTTCTATTTGTGCCCAGCCATGGTAGGCTAACTTTCCATTTAATCAACCTATGAGTTGAGGATTCTGCTGTTGAATTCAGAGGACCCGTGCTCTCCATGAACTGATTCCATTTCTCTTTCCCCTTTACTCGAATTGAGCAACACAATTGTGTACGTTAAATCTGGCGGATGAGGTTTGTCCATGATTTTTGTATTTTTGATCATTCAGGGGAAGGGATTAAATGTTAGATTTAATATTTAGGTTGATTAACCCAAGGGACTTAAATCAAAAACAGGTTGAAGTGAATACTGGTGCGATGGCATGAGTGAACGCGCCAAGTGTTTGATTAAATGCTAGGTGATTTTCTTGTAGAGAGGGTTCCTATATGAATGCAGGGATTCCGATTTATTTAGGTTCAATCACGAAATTCAGTAATTCTTTGTCCAGTGACGGATGTCCTTGAAACCTCAACTCTGGGTTGATTGCTTTTAAATTGTTAATTTCGTTTTATCTCTTGCTTTAATTTCAATTGAATTAAAACCCCCCTGTTTATTATTCTGTTTTCAATTGAGTGATTTAGTCCTATGCAAAAATCCTTGGGAGACGATTCAGGTTGTCCTATATTACAAATTTCTTTATAAGCCTGATTAATTTGAGTGAATTCAATAGTTCACGTCAATGGTTAAAGCACTTCTTTATTTTATTTTTATCTTGGGGCAACCCTTTATATTTTTTTTTGCATTTAGACAAAGAAACACATTAGCCATAAACAATATATAACTAAATTATAAAACTTGTAATTGAATGAATAATTATAATATCCAATAGATTATCTCAAACTCAACTCACCACATATCGTGGGTTGCTTCATCCACCTCACTCTAATTTCTCAAAGCCCCCTTAAACTTAGCCTTAATGATGCTAGTGATGACGGCCAATGATCCGACTACAGGATCAAATCTATAAATGGAAGAAATTATTATTTAAGTGTTTAAAATTAAAAGTATAACAAAAACGTAAAATAAATAATTAAAATACTTATGTCAATCCAGGTCCTTGCCTAATCCATATGTGGTCATTTGCAACAGTACTGCCCCAGACTATCTGTGGCTCCACAGAAGATGATGCTACATGGGCATGAGAAGAACAGCTAGAGGAAGTAGACAGAGGAGGTTAGGGTGGTGGAGTATGCGAAGATGTATAAGGATGGGGTGATGGTGCAGAAGAATGAGATGGTGCAGGAGAAGGTGTAGTTACAGGAAAAAGAGTACCTCGACTTCTCTCTCTCCCTCTAGTAGCTCTGCCTCTACCTCTATCTGCCATCTTTATATGTATATATACATGCATGCAATAAATTTAAAATAAAATAACAGTCAAATATATAAAGCATAATGCATAACTAAATTAATACAAATTAAAGTATGAAAAGTACATTATTAATAGAAATTCCTAATTGAATTCAGTTTCATCAATGTTTTCATCTCATCTTCATTATCATCGTCGTCATCGTCATCGTCTTCTTCCTCTTCATCTTCATCTTCTTCTCCTTTTTCTTTTGTTATAAATTCCACATCTTCATCTTTTTCTTCAATCTCATTATGATTGAAAGATGATCTGTGTATTTCTGCTACTGGACCATCTCTATCAACAAGATTTTGTTGGAGATTATCATTTGCAACTATTAAAGGAATTTGTGGGATTTTATCTTCTTGATATGGATCATCCATTTTAGTCTCTAAAGACTAAATTATATTTCTTGTCTTAATTTTTATCACACCTAACTACCCTTGTTGCCTTTCAGGATAGTGTGCATAGTACACCTGTTCTACTTGTTGTGTTAAAATAAAGGGATCATAGTTCTTGTATCTCGTAGATGCTCTAAGTTCAACAATTCCATAATTTATATCAATCTTTGTCCCTTAAGGTGAGATCTCAGTTGTTTGATTGATGCAATCACTAAATATATGAAAGATGCTTTTCCCAGTGAAAAGGTCATAAATAGTTAAAAAGCACAAATATATATACTTGTTGTGACAATATATAAATTGTTACCCTCTCTAAACCTTAATAAGAATTTAATAAACATTAATTAGAATGTGATTTGGAGTAGGATCAAACCAACTTCTTAATTGGTTATCCAGTATACTTTAATTCGATAATATCGGTTAAGACCCCATAGTAATCATTCTCTATCGTTTCATACCCACCACTTCGAACAAATACACCACAATTTGTTGCAGCCATCCCTTGACTTTGATTTTTTTATCCTAAATGTATAACCATTTACAAAATATGTATGAAATTTGATAACATTTCTAAGCGGCCCCCATGCCAAACTCTTCAAAAGAGGATCTTCAACCATGTTTATTAGATTAAGCACTTATATCACAAATTCTTTTAGTAAATTCCATGAATGAATTGAGTGAAAATGTGAATGTATAGACGTTTTCAAGATAACGTACATATTCTTTAAACCAATTGGGGAATGAAGTGAAAATTTGTTTGTCTCCTTCCATGTCATTGATCTCAGGGACAAGTTCTCACAACATGTTTCCATATATGCTGCAAAGAGATCACAAATTTAAATATATTACTGAAATGGAATTGTTAGAAGATATATGTATTTAATTAAAGTATGATTGAGAACTTACTCCAAGAATGGCTCAACCTCAGGACAATTTAGGAGAACACATAATGTTGCAGCTTCCATTTCCTATTCATCTAAGTTAGTGGATATGCGCTTTGCAGATGGTCTTCCTTGATAATTAAAAATTGACAACGACGGATTGGATGAGCAACCTTCACTGCCATCGTCAGTACGTGGCACTCTTGTCCTTCTAGATGGCACATCAGGTGGATAATAATTAGATGCAAATGTAGAAGTTTCCTCCACTAGATAAGCTTCACAAATGGAGCCTTCCACAAAGGCAAGATTAGTGACCTTATCTTCTAAGGTACGTATAAACCCAATATAATTACTTGAAAATATTAGTGCAAGAATTATTATATATATATGGTGTTGAATTGACAAAAGATGAATACATGACAACCTTTTAGAGGGATATATCCATCTATATTGCACGGGACCACTGACCCTTACTTTATACGGTAAATGAATTGGAATGTGCTCCATTAAGTCAAAGAAACTTGGTGGAAATATTTTACTCCAATTTACACAAAATGATTGGAATGTTTTGTTCTATCAAACGTAATTTATCCTCTCTTAATAGTGAGGAAGTTAATTATCTAAAGAATTGACTAAACTCAGTAAGTGTAATCCAAATGGGCTTAGGCAAAGCCTTAAATGCCATTGGGAGTAAACTTTGCATGAATACATGGTAGTCATGACTTTTCATACCAAAAACTTTGCTTCCTTAATGTCAACGCACCTAGCCAAATTAGAGGCATACCTATCTGGTAGCTTCAGTTGTTTAACCTATTCACAAATAGCTAATCTTTGCTGCTTAATTAATATGTATTGTGCCTTTAGTTTTTTTAGTTTTTCACCTCTAACATCTTGCAGTTCTAGATCTCTTCGCCTTTAATATTCAGCTAAGTCCAGTCTAGCATTAAAAGTGTCTTTCATTTTGCCCTTAGTATCCATAACTGTGTACAATATATTAAGAAATACATTTCTCTCAAGATGCATGACATCTAAATTATGCGGGAGAAGATTTGATTTTCAATAAGGAAGTTCCCAAAATATGCTTCACTTGGTCTAGTTATGATTAACTCCATACCCTGTCAACTGTTCTCCTTGTGATTCAGAGATGCTGGGTATATTTCTAACCCTTTCCCACATTTGTTCACCAGTTAACCTATTCAGAGGCAATGAGGTCTCAACATGTCGCTTCCTAAAGATATTTTTATTCCTTTTATAGGGATGATCAAGTGCCAAAAATTGTCAATGGAAATCAAAAGATGAAGTGTTTCGACTGTGTTTCAGGGTGAATGCTTTTGAATGCTCTAGACAAATTGGACAAGCAAGTTTTCTCATTATCATCCAACCAGACAACATCCCATATGCAGAAAAGTCATTTATCGTCCACATCAAAGATGCTTTCAAGATAAAATTTTGCTTGAGTGATACATCATAAGTAAAAACCTCATCATTCCACAATAATTTAAGCTCATATATAAATGGCTGCAAATACACACCAATTTTACTTTTTGGATTAGATGGGCCAGGAATTATAATGCTTAAGAACAAAAATTCTCTTCTCATGCACATCCAGAGAGGAAGATTGTAACGGCTAACAACTAATGGCCAACAAGAATAAACCTACCAGTTTTATCAGATGGAGCAAAGCCATCTGCACATAGCCCTAACCTGACATTTCTTAGGTCTTGTGCTAATTCAGGATAAGTTAAGTCGAAATGTTTCTAAGCTTCCCCATCAGAAAGATGAGAAAAAGAACCTGGCTCTCTCTGTATTTTATGATGCCATCTCATTTGACTGGTTATCTGTATTGAAGAATATGATCTTTGCAGCATTGGAACAAGTGGGAAATACTACATTTTTTTTTCAAAGAAGTATCCCTAACCTTACCTTTTCTATTGATGTGTTTATAGCGGTGCTTACTGCCAAATTTACAACTACGCAAATTTTCATCAGGAGGATAACATAACATGCATCCATTGAGGCAACAGTCAATTTTGACACATCCCAAGCTTAATTTAGATACTTTTCTCTTTGCATGATAAAAATTTTTGGGCATACGATTATCATTTGGCATTGCATCTGTCATAAATTGCATCCAATGATTAAAGCAAGTCTCAGACATGCTGAAATCTGTCTTCAAACTTAGAGTTGTTACTACAGTTGACAATTCAAAATAATTATCACAGCCGCTCCATAACGGGGCTTGTGCAGCCGTCTACATACCAAAAAATTTTACAACTTTTGGCTTCGGATCTTCGCTCGTCTTTTCTCCATAACTAAATCCTTGTTGCTTAATCACATTACCAATTGAAGGTCCAGTAGCATCCATAACCATCTTCTCATAGTTATTGAAGTTTTCCCTTAACCTGCTACTACCATAGTATGAATTGTCTATAACTACGGGAGGAATGAGAGGCATTGATTATCCATGATTAGTCCAATAATAATACTTACCAATAAATCCTTTGCTACATAGATGTACCATGACATCATCAGCTACGTGGTACTGGTTACATTTGCATTTTTTACATGGACATTTCAACTTTCCTTCTATACTATATTGATCTTGTCTATAAGCGAATTGAATAAACTCATGAACCCAAGTTATAAATTCATTTGAAATACTCCTATTAGGACCCACTCTTTTATCCATCCACTTACGATGTCCAAGAACTTCCATATTTTATCTAATTAAATACAAGACAGTTCAGAAATACTTTTATACTATAAAACATATACATAATTAACTAAATTTAATGCCAAATTAAATCTACAAGCAAAATCCAAAATCCTACATCATTTAAAATTAGCTACATTTCTAAACAATAATTCAAATTATTCTGCAAAAATTTGAGCAGCATCTCCCCTATAATATCAACAATTCTAAAATTTAAAGTACCTAATTTATTCAATAATAAGAGTTCAGAATTACTCAAATATATCAGATAGTTTAAAATTAAATACTTGATAGTTTAGAAATACTTCATACAATAACACATATACGTAATTAACTAAATCTAATGTCAAATTAAATCCACAAACAAAATCTAAAATCCTACATCATTTAAAATTAACTACATTTCTAAACAATAATTCAAATGATTTTGCCAAAATTTTGGTAGCACCTCCCCTATAATATCAACAACACTAAAATTTTAAAGTACCTAATTTATTCAATAACAGACAGCTTAGAATCACTCAGATATATCAGACAGTTTAAAATTAAATACTAGACAGTTTAGAAATACTTTATACAATAAAACATATACATAATTAATCAAATCTAATGCCAAATTAAATCCATATTATATTTATCATACTGCACTCTTCTTCCCTTTAGTATGATTTGGATGTTATTTGGTATGATTTCATCTTATAATTTATCCTAATATCCACTTTAACTAATTTTTTAATTAGTCAATTCTCATTTCTTTCATTTTCTTTAATTTTTTTAATATCTAGTTTAACTAATTTTCTGATTAGTCAATTCTTTTTTCTTTCATCTTCTTTAATTTTTTTTAATATCTAGTTTAACTAATTTTTTAATTAGCCAATTCACATTCCTTCTATCTTCTTTAATTTTTCTTAATATTTACTTTAACTAATTTTTTAATTTGCCTGCCCATTCTCTTTCCCATTCTTTCCATCTTCTTTAATTTATCCTAATACCTACTTTAAGTAGTTTTCTAATTTGTCAATTCTCATTCCTTCTATATTTTTTAATTTTTCCTAATATTTAGTTTAACTAATTTTTTAATTTACTTGTCCATTCTCATTCCTTCTATCTTCTATAGTTTTTGTAATATTCATTTTAACTAATTTTTTAATTTGCTTGCCCATTCTCATTCTCATTTCTTCCATCTTCTTTAATTCATCTTAATATCTACTTTAACTAATTTTTTAATTTGTTTACATATTCTCATTCCTTCCATCTTCTTTAATTTCTCTTAATATTCACTTTGACTAATTTTCTAATTTGTCAATTCCCATTCCTTCTATCAAGCTTATTTTTTTCTAATATACACTTTAACTAATTTTTTAATTTGTCCATTCACATTCCTTTTGTCTTCTTTAATTTTTTTTAATATCCACTTAACTAATTTTCTAAATTGTTCATTCTCATTCCTTCCATCTTTTTTAATTTTTCTTAATATCCATTTTAACCCAAGTTCCCAAATAAATTTCAAAACAAATTTCACACCAAATCAAATGCCAAAGTCACAACAAATTAAAGACCGTAATTATAGACCAAACACATATACAAATTTATTTCATAATTAGTAAGTAAACTTACACCAAACAAATTCACAAATTCTCAATAAGGTTGTCCATAAAATTGGTGAAAGATGGAGGGAAAACTAACCTTTTAAGGGCCTTGCAAGAGGAGGTGAAGTGAGGAGGAGGGTTTTGTCGGTGGCAGTAGCAAGCTTCGTCATTGTTGGCAGCTGAAAGAGGAGGAGATCTGCTCAATCAGCTACTACCCATGCACAACCGCCACTGGAGAAGGAATAGGGAGCCTCACCAACGATGAACAACTAGAGAAGAGGGAGAAGGAGGCAAAGGAAGAGGAGGGAGGAAGGGGAGTTGAAGGGAGGAAGAAGGTGGTCAGAGAGGTTGGTGGAAACATGGGTGGAGCCTCGCCGGTGATAGAGGAGCTGGAGGAGTTGGGGGAGGAGGATGATGGGAGAGGGAGGATGGAGGCATGGGGTTAGGGTTCTCGAGGAAGAGGAAACAGGAGAAGAAGGAGAACAGGAAGGGGAAAAGGAGAGCACGCGACACTGCGTCTAGATTTATTTTTAAGAGACAGAAATTTTTCGTCTCTAAACCTATGTCTACATTTTTTATAAAAACAAAAATTGGTGCTCAATTAGAGACAGAAATATTACGTTATTTCTGTCTCTGAAACCTTTTTTTTAAGGTATTTATGAACTAGTTGGACACGGAATAATTCCATGTCTGACTTTTTTCTTTTTTTCTTTTAATTTCCAATATTACAGTCTTTTTTTGTCTCTAGCTACATTAAATTTTTTATTTAAAAAAAAATACTTCTAGACATGGAATCAGACACGGCTTTACTTAGAGACGGAATAATTCCATCTTTGATTTCGTGTTTAAAGTTCAAAATACTCATTCAGTGTCAAGGTCATGTTTTCCATGTTTATTTCCATTTCTATGAGAGATGTCTCAATTCCTTTTTTTAGTAGTGGGAGGAGGAGAAGCGAAAATAAAAAGATCAGGGAGGTTCATCCACATAAACCTTTTTTAAAAGAAACTTGCTCTACCTTTCATACCAATCTCTTGGAGTTTGTTTGTAGTCATATGAGACCTTTTTAAGTTTAAAAATATGGTTGGGTAGTTCATGATTTTCAAAATTGGGAGGTTAATCTACATAAACCTATTCTTGAATAAAACTAGTACAAAAAATGCACTTTTCACATCCATTTCAAATAATTTGAAATTGATGAGCATGCAAAGGCAACCAACATAAGAATAACTTCTAATCTAACAATGGGAGTATATGTTTCTTCATAATCTATGCCTTTCTCTTGATTATAACCCTTAGCAACCAGTCTATCTTTATTTCTAGTTATTATCCCCTTTTCATCAAGTTTGTTCCTGAAAACCAATTAATTGCCAATCATAGCATGATCACTGGGTCTTGGAACAAGACACCAAAATGAATTTCTTTCAAATTGATATTCTCTTCTTGTATAGCCAAAATTCAATGTTAATCATTAAAAGCCTCAATTATGTTCAATGCTCAAAAGAATGTACATTCATATTACAATATAAGATATACACAAGAAAAAGTTAACTTTATAGTTTTTTTTTTTTTATCTTAAGAGGCTTTTATAACAAGTGATAAATAATAGAATGATTGTTTTGAGGCTATTGCTTGGTGGTAGGGACATTGACTTGATACATGGAGTGAGGGTATCAATCCTTTTCAATGTTCCTCCCAGTACTTCCCATCCCCCACGCCTTTTCTTCGGTCCCACTAGTGGGCCTGCCCCTAGATCCCAACCAATTGCTTGACCTCTCCTAGACCAAAAAAAAAAAAAACAAAGGAAAAGAATGACTCAAAAGGCCATTTCAATCCTAAAGCTATCAAAATGTAGATTGTGAATGCTAATTCCATTCAACTATTAATTCATGTAGATACTATTCCAAGTATTAAACATGCCGTAGGGATATAATAGTCTGCATGTATTATTGTAATTAAATATATTAAAGACCTGAATTCTATATAGTTAAAGTGAGGCTTTTCATTATTTACATGATATTAAAGAGCAGGTTGTGTTCCTAGGGTTGTTAGGGTATTCCTTGTTATTCTCCATGGCATATCCAAGCTCACCTAACACTTTTTCTTCCTCTGGTACTCTTACCCTCAATTGTGTCATTTTCCTTACTTACATTCCAGTAGCTCCAAACATGCTCACTATGCATGTTCAAACATTTTACATGAAAAGTTCATCTTCACAAACTATCTTACTTAGGCTTACCTTTTCTAGCCCATCATAGATGTCTTTGATCTCCAAAATCATATTATTTAAGATATCTCCCCTTCCCTATTAACTATACCTATTACAGACAGAAAAACCTAACCCAATGTGGATTATCTATCTTGGCATCATCTTGATCGCTTAATCCTCAGTTACTTTAGTGCCATCTCTGCCAATGATGTCTTTCCCTTGTATCATAAATTAACCTTTGTTCATTCAGCATGGGTTGTCCTTTATAACCATTTTCAAGACAAGTCCATAGTCTATGAGTTAATCCTTAAGCTTTAACTTTACGACCTCCAAAAATGTTGTCTTTCCATTTGCGTTTATTACAATATTTCAAAAACTAGACTTGACTGACTCATCCAACCGATGGGACCAAGGATTGACTGTGTCACTAGTCTAATTACCCTCGAAAAATTATTCAAAGGGTTGGATTGGTATTGAACCGCCAAAACCATTAAAAACTGGACAGAACTAGTGAAACATTCAGATTGGGACCAGTCTTGAGTAACCAATAGGTTTAAACTTGTGTTGCTACTTTTTTGTTCCTTCCCTATTTTCTTATCGGCTGAGATAGGGATTTTTGCAGCTATTTTCTCTTGTTTCTTTCTTGTTTCATTATCATCTGTGTCTAAGGGTTTTGCAACTTACTCATCCATTGATGGTGACATCAAGTTTCTCCTTCATATATTGTTGATGTCAAGCTCCTCCATCATTCAATCGTTCTCCTGCTCGTCTCAGCTAGCGACCAACATCATCACTGGTGACAAGCGTCTCTTGCTCTTTCTGAAGTCACAAATTCACTTGAGAGCGACATTTAAGTACCCCCATTAACCAAACAACATTACCAACACCATTCTTCCCATTTAAAGTTTAGGTTTTCAAAAGTAGGACATAACACTAATCAAAGTCCCAAAGGCAATATATTAGAGGAAGAGCTTCTTTGGTGCCAAAAAGCCTGGGTTAACTAGTTATCTTTTGGAGATCGCAACATGAAATTTTTTCATACTTCCACTCTTACAAGAAGGAAACATAATAAGATAGAAGTGTTGAAAAACCATGAAGGGGTCTGGATTTATGATGAGTAAGCCCTTAAACTAATGGTGATGAAATTTTCACCAGCGCCTTTATCAGGAGGATCAGAGTTTGGCTACCTCTTTCCCTCTTGTTGGGCAATTTCCTAAGCTTTTACATGGTGAGTTGGCTCCTCTAGGTAATGATATTTCTGAGGCTGAAATTCGAGATACTTTCTTCTCCATGGGTGCCCTTAAAGCCCCGGGGTCGGATGGGCTTCATGCAATGTTCTTCCAGAGTCAGTGGGAAGTTGTTAAAAAATCTATCTGCGATTCCATTAGGGAGATTTTCTCTCAATCCTCAGCTCATTGGCCAGTTTAATGAGACTCTTATTGTTCTCATTCCGAAAGTCGATTCGCCTTGAGGTAATTTCTCAGTTTAGGCCTATTAGCCTGTGTAATGTCATTTATAAGGGGTGACTAAGCTGATTGCTAACAGGTTAAAACCTTTTATGGATAAATGGACCGCTCCTAATCAGTGTAGTTTCATTCCTGGTCGTCAGGGGTGTGATAACATAATTATAGCTCAGGAGCTTATGCCACAACATGCAGACTATGAAAGGCAAAAAAAGGTTTCATGGCGATTAAAATAGACTTGAAAAAAGCTTATGACAGGATCAACTGGCTGTTTTTAAAGAATAGGCTTAAAAAGGTTGGTATTCCTTCTTTCTTGATTCATGTGATATGGCAGTGTGTTTCCTCTCCTAGCATGAGCATTTTATGGAATGGTGTGAAGACTGACACTTTTCTGCCTACTAGAGGGATTAGACAGGGGGACCCCCTTTCTCCCTACTTGTTTGTCCTGTGCATGGAACGATTGGGGCATGCTATCCAGTATGCGGTCAATAATAAATTCTGGCATCCCATTAAAATTAGAAGGAAAGGGTCCAGAAGTATCTCACCTTATTTTTTGCGGATGATATCATTTTATTTGCTGAAGCTTCCATGGCTCAAACTGAAGTCATTAAAAGTGTTTTACTACTTTTTGTGAATAGTTCTGGCCAGAAGGTGAATCAAGACAAGACTAGAATTTTATTCTCTAAGAATGTGCATCATAACATCCGGTCTGAAATTAGTAATGCCATTGGTTTTAAGACTACTTGTGATTTGGGTAAATACCTGGGGGTTCCTCTTCTACACAAGAGGGCTAGTGCGCGGAATTATGAGTACATTGTGGATAAAATTTCGAATAAATTGTCTAATTGGAAGTTGAAGTCTCTTTCTATGGCGGGTTGATTGACTCTTACTAAATCTGTTCTGGAAAGTATTCCAGCTTATTCCATGCAATATGTCCATGTTCCTTTGAGTACTTGTGAAGCCATTGATAAACAGTGCCGGGACTTTATCTGGGGTTCTTCGTCGGAACAAAAAAATATTCACTCAATTAAATGGTCCCAAGTTTGCAAGCCTAAGAGTGCGGGTGGGCTTGGGTTGCGTCATGCGCGACACTTAAATATAGCTTATATGATGAAGGCTGGTTGGGGGCTTATTAAACAGAAGGATTCGTTGTGGGCTAAAGTCCTTAAAGCCAAATATAACTATGAAAATACTGGAATGCCTAGAGTACAACCCAAACAGGGGTCTTCGAACCTGTGGAAAGGTGTTTCTAAGGCTTGGAATCTGGTCAATGAAGGAACTTCTTGGATATTAGGGGATGGTACTCGAGTCAAATTCTGGACTGATTGCTGGGTCAAAGATCTCCCTCCCCTTGTTTCACTCGCTACAGGTTCTATTTCTGAGGAAGCTCTTTCTCATTCAGTTAACTACTATGTCTCAGCTTCAAGGTAGTTGGAATTGGTCGCTGTTCAGGGGTCTCCTCCCTCAGCATGTTTGTGATTCCATTGCGGCAATCCACCCCCCTCGGAGGGGCATTGGTTCTGACTGCTGCAAATGGCGTTTCTCTAAGAATGGCAAGTTTTCTTTGTCTTCAGCGTACTCTATGGCAACGGGGATTCATCAAGGAAACTCTGATGCTATCTGGAGGAAGATTTGGGCTTGGAAAGGTCCGGAATGAGTAAAGACGTGTCTCTGGCTCTGCAGTCATGATCGGTTTACTCACTAATAGCAGAAGATGTCATTTGCGCATTTCCAATAATCCTTTATGCCCATCTTGTAGCATTGAAGAGACTTCTATGCATGTGTTGCGTGATTGTAACCAGGCGGCAAATGTTTGGTGTCGGTTAATCAGTCCCCAGCACTGGGCGAGATTTTTTTCCCTTGAGCTCCAAGACTGGATCGTTTTTAATTTATCTTCTGATGTGGGTTATTTGAGAGGAGTTCCTTGGGGTCTGGTTTTTGGCATGATGATACATTTTCTTTGGCAAGATCGCAACCATCGAATTTTTGAACCTGAGAAGCGTGATTGCACAGACCCTGTCATTCGTATCTTGGCTCGTTGTAAGGAAGCAGAATCATGCCCTTAAACTCACTCCGGCTTCAGTTCAGAAGACTCCCCAGCGATCAACTTTGATTGGCTGGGAATTTCTGCCAACGGGATGGTGTAAGTTAAATGTTGACGGAGCGGTTAACCCTTTTACCTTGTCTGCGAAGTGTGGTGGCTTGCTTTGGAATGATTCTTGGTGATTTTCTACATGGTTTTACTTATAATATAGGATCTTGCTCCGTCCTTGAAGCGGAACTTTGGGCTATGATCAAAGGTTTTAGAAAGTGCCTGGCAGGCTGGTGTCTCTAAAGTCATTCTTGAATCTGATTCTCGTGAAGTTGTGTTGCTTGTTCAAGATAAAAACAAGGTGACTTTAAGTGTTCTTCCTCTGGTGAGAATTGTCCAGTATTGGTTGTCAGGTGCGTGGCAAGTTCATCTTCAACATTCTCATCGTGAAGGAAATTGTGCTGCTGACTTCTTGGCTGCTCTTCCAACTTCTCATGCTAGCTTCTGTTTTTATTCTAGTCCTCCTACTGGTTTGGGTGACAACCTTAGGTATGACGCTTGTGGTGTTAGCTTTATTAGGTAGATTGTTAGTTAGCTTTGTTTTTGTTTTCTTTAGCACCAAAAAAAAAAAAAAAGTCCCAAAGGCAATAAGTGGTTTAAACTTTCAAGGTGCCTAGATTTGATATATTTGATGGGTTTGCTTTTGTCTACTTTAAAGAAATGGTAGGATTAATTTATTGTTATTTTTTGATTCTGTACGAACTTTTTTCTTTTTAATCAAATGATAGTTATTTTAATTTTTTTGATTAAATGCTTAGAAAATTGAATAATATTAGTTAATGATTCACTACTTCATCTTAATTTATATTTATTTATATAAATATATAATCTATTATTCCATTTTTACATCATCGGCTCGACTACTTGTTTGACTGGTTGAACCAATCAAACCATGAATTAAGAGCCTCCTTGGTTCAATCTCCAATTTAGTTTTTACAACATTGGTTTATTATCATAAGGAGAGGAAGAATGATGAAAAGCGATAAGGAAGAGAAGGGAAAATGAAGATCGGATGACAAGAAAATGATAAGGGAAGGAGGACAAGGGAATATGAAAAGATAAGGGAGAAGGATGAGAATAAAGGAGAAGGAAGAGAAGAGAGGAGGTAGGGTTGAGGAGGAGGGATTGGCAAGTGAGAATAAGAAAAGAGAAAATAATAAATGAAACCAGGAACAGTTGAATAAATACCTATTTTTGACGAATAAATCATTGGAAATTGGCAGAAAACTTGAACGTGGCAGTTTTCAACGGGTTTTTTTAGTATAGAAGTTGTCATTAACTTGTTTATTGAAAAATCAATAGGAAATGATAAAAACCATTGATGGACACAAATTCTCCAAAAAAAATTCAAAAAAAAAATTACAAGTTTTATTACAGAGGTGAGCCAGTCATATATTTTCTGAAGGGTATAGAAACCTCATTTTTAATGTATTTCTTAAAGAAGAACAAAGGAAAATGTGTTTTATATATGAAAGAAATCTCGTTTCATATTCCCATGGACAAATACAAGTGATACATTTTTCAATCATATCCATTTGACCAATTTGGACTTATGGTTTGAAAGTTGCACATGACAGGCAAAATGATAATTTTAATTGGTTCTAGGACTCAAAGGATAATAAAAATTATATTTAGGCTTGGTACTATTCTCTTATGATGCACATGCTAGGAGCTTTCTAGCAATACCTTGCTTGTGCTAATTGGACAGCTGAATCCAAAGTTGTGTTGCATAAAAGGGTCTTATATTTCACCTAAAAAAATTGTCTTTTCATGTGTTTCTTGAATGTACGGGGCCCAAACTTCCTCAAATATTCTTGAATATCTTGTGATGCACTTTATCTTTTTTCCAAGTTGGAATATTTGATTTAATTTAAATATCAATCTCTCAAGATATAAGAATGAAAAATATTTAAGTTTGGAGATGCTTTCCTTAACAATTGAATTTTTTAGAGTGATATAAGTAGGAGTATTTGTTGATTGAATTGGCTCATCTTTTAAAGAAAAAGTCATCCAAACTGAACTAATTGATGTTCCAATATTAGAAACCCATTGTTTCAATTCTAATTTGAGAACCAACTCAATCCTACTTGGCTTGGTTCAATTTAATCTAATCGATTTTTAATGAAATACTTTTAAAAAAAGTTCAAATCCAACCTTATTTTTTTTCCCAAGACCCAATCAACAACAAATTAACTTAAAACTTTTGATAGAAACATCGTCAACTAAATTTAAATAACAAATTAGCCTAAAAATATCATATTAACAATAATAATTTCCTAATAATTTAGCTAAATTTATATTGTTTCGGTTGGGTTTGGTTTTAAAAATAAAAAAAATTAAACCAAATTGATTAGTTTTCATAAAACCAAAATCAAATAAAACCAAATTTAATCTATTTTGTTTGGTTTTCAACTTTAAGATTTTGTTTTTTTAGTTTAAGTCGGTTTGATTCGGTTATAAATACTCATAGTTATAAGTACCTTACTTTTCTTAGATCTTTAATTCACTAAATTTTGTTTATAAAGTAATGTATGAAACTTGAGAAGAAGTGTACAAGTTTTCTAAAAGAAGTGAATAAGTTTTTAAAGAAAGTGTACCAGTTTGCTAAAAGGACCGTTCAAAATTCTATATTCAATTTACAAAAAAATAACCAGTGATATTTTCGTAATTACAGTGAACTGTGATCCCATTTCTTTTCTTTTTTTTTTTGTGTTTTTAGTTCATGAGGCCATATTTATATAGCTCGTTGATGTCATTCATCTTTTCGTTCCTCTTCCATGTCTGTCTGCTGCTTTCAAATTTATTCATTATACAAAGCTTGGTTTTACACCATTTTTAATTTGATTCTCTTCCATTTCTTGCCAATTTCTATAAAATAAGTACTACCCAAGCCATATATCGCTTTTGTTCGAAGACCAAGAGAGCTTTTATATGTGAGGATTGACACAATTACAGTTCATCGCTGCCCTAAACAAGAAATTCTCGAGTTCAAGGTATGGATTTTCATCTTTACACATTCCTTTAAGTGTTGGCCATGTTATTTGGGTGAAAAATTGATGGATTGCTTGAGTTTCAAACATAGACAATTAGAGGTATTTGGGTTTTTTGAGATATTCTTTTATTAGAGGCTACGTAAGGTTGGATATAAGTTGTTTGTAATTTTAGGAGACTAATTTCAATCTCCATCATTTGATATCAATAATCAATTGCCTTGATTTTCTATTAATAATTATTTGATCCCACTTGGTATTTTGATATAGGTGCTTCTTTTTTTGTTTTTTTCAAGTGAAACGAGTGCATATAGGTGCTTCTACTCGTATGACAAATGACTCAGGCATTCTATCTTCTACTCCGTTTTTCTACTTTCATTCTTCCATACACTTCATATGTTCCATATATTTGAAGAAAAATCTCATCTTCCGTCAGTGCCATAGATAGTAATAAGCCTTTAGATCTTTTCTTCTCCCATTAATTCCATTGTCCTCTCATTATGTCGTTGCTATTGCTTGTGTCTCTCTAATAAGTTGCTATGGTTGTTTAGGCCATATGAGTTTCCCTATTTTTCAATGTTTAAGTCTACTAGAAGTTCTATTACCAGTAGTTCACCTAGGCATTTATACTATTGTACTTCTTGTTTAGTGTCAAAAGCCATTGCTAAGCCTTTTGATTTAAGTTGGTAACTTTTCTACAATAATTTTAGGCATAACTCAGTAATATTTTATCTCTTATGTTTCTTTCATTATTATATTGGTTTTTCTCTGTTATATTAAGTTCTTGATTATCAAAGTTTGCTTGGTTTTATTCTATGCCTACGACATTGAAACTTTTGTCTTTTTAAAACTTTTAAACCTCATGTTGGAAATATTTTTAAATATTGCTATCAAAAATTTTTGTTCTAACGATAGTGGAAAATTTACTATTAAGCAATTTGTTTCCTTATCTCCACTACCATGGCATTTGTCATGTCCATATACCACAATAAAATTTTGTTGACAAACTTGAACACATTTTGTAGATGTTGCACATATCCTTTTCGAGGATGCATATCTTTTTTCCTCTTTCTCCCTTATCCTCCAAACACATAAACGAATCAATGATAGATTTAGATGTTATATAAGTATCAAAACTGCTCCAATTTTTACAATTCACAAGGGAATTTTTGTTTGAGTTTCTTTATAGTTAGCATAATTTATTTATTGAACTTGAATCTTTTTTGTGTAGGCTTTCTTGCTTTACAAATTATCAAATTATTATATAAAACATTGTGCTAATCATCATTATGCAAAACTATATAATAAAATGAAATTGAAACTGCAATGGAAATGGGGGATAACATTGCGAAGTTTTTGTGATTGGATGTAGAATATTTTTAATAAAGTACTTGTTTTGTGAGGTTAAGTAAATTTTCTATCCACTTAATTACTGGCTTAATATATGTCTAAGTTTATTTTGATCAGATGTCATTGCAAGGAAATATTGTAGAGATGGAGTCAAAGATGAATAGAGCAAGGCATAGTGAAAGAGAAGGAAAAGTGGACAGAATTAGTGAATTACCTGACTACATTCTATTCGATATAATGGCACTTATGGCGACAAAAAATGCTGTTCAGACTTGTGTCTTATCGAAAAGATGGAAGAACCTCTGGAAACATGTCCCTGCTCTAATAGCAAAAACCACAAACTTTCAAAGTGATGATCTTTTCAAGAAGTTTGTACTTAAGGTTTTGTGTTATCGTGATAATTCCAGTCCCTTGCATAACATTTCCTTTGAGCATAATGGGTATATTCACTCTCGAAATTTAGATATGATCATAAAATATGCTGTGTCACATAATGTTCTATGCTGTGTAATGTTCAGCATCTTAAACTCTGTGCTCACATTTGTTATTTCGCCTCAAACAATATTAAGATTTGGCCTTCCATATTTTCTTGTCATTCTCTAACATCTCTTGAACTTTCACTTCCAAAAACTCTAGATTTGCCCTCATTAACAACCTGTCATCTAAAAGATGTTGCATTTTCTTCAAGCCACAATGGTTGTGCTGAGCCTTTTTTAATATGTAAGAAGTTGATTACTTTGGCCATTGACTCTTGTACCCTACATGATGCACAAAATCTTAGCATAGTCAATGTTAAACTTGCCAACCTGACCATACGTTTTGACCATTTAGTTAAAACTTGCAAATTTATGCTATCTACTCCAAATCTAAATTCATTTGTCTTTGTCGGGTTCCCTAGTTAACAACTCTTTGAGCATAATCTCAATTTTTTAGAAGAAGTAACTATTCATGCTAGATCCTGGCTACCTAACTTAGAGACTCAAGAGACCGCATTCATCTTGATGAGCTGGCTGAAAAGATTCACTAACATAAAATCAATGACACTCTCTTCAAGAACTCTTAAGGTACCTTACATTAGTATGTTTCGAGCACTTTATTTCTCAAACCTTTCATAATACATTTTCTTAATTTACATATCTCTAACTCACCCTCCATGCCTAGGTTCTCTCATTGATTCCTAATTTGGTGAATACTCAACCTAGTTGCTTCGGGGACTTAAAGTCACTGAAAGTGATATCTGAACCTTCTTCACCTGTACCAAATGGATTATTGGATTTCTTATTTCAAAACTCTCCATCTGCAGAAGTTACTACATCAATTAATGAAGGAGATATCAACGTTTAATTCTTCGTAATAATTCATACAATAAATTTCGTTATAGATTCTTTTATGTTCTCTCTCTCCCATTCCTTTCTTATTACAACATATTATACATGGATAAATTATATATGAATTTTCTAATTTATTTGTGATATTAGCTTGTTGATTCTTTTCTATGCAATTAATTGCAAAAACAAGAAATTAACCTATTCGAAATCTAAAAATGCATGAAATTAACATACTTTTCAAGTTTTTATATCACAAACATCTTATTCAAATGTACCTAATATTATCAAAACTGATGTTTTATACTGAGATAAGTAGAAATACCATTGCCAGAATATTTAATTTACACAAAAAGGAATTTTATGGTAGACTAAGACAAGTCTGATTCTTGAGGTCAATGACGGCCGATTATGGAAAAGATAGATAGAATTCAGAGTGATTGAAGAAATATTGTATATAAGTTCTTTTGCTTACAATGGAACTAAGGCTCCACTAAGATAGAAACTATTTAATTAAGTGCATTGTAAACCACAGAAGTAAAATTTAAATGGTAGTTAGCTTGAACTGTTTTCATGCCATTTCAGTGCATAATTTTCTTACGCCTAGAATCATCTTAATTTGAATAACAAAACTGCTAAAGCTCAACGGGAATCAATAAGGAATGGGGAGAAAAAGGTTTTGAGTAGCTTTTAGGCATATTGGGAGTTTTGTTTTACGACTTATGTATGTGTTGGCCAAAACTTTTATTGATTCTTTACAAAATAATATTGAAAAGGATATGATTTCTGGCTTTAGTTGGCATATTGGAAGTTTTTGATTTAATAAAAAATCTTAAAAGGTTTACAATCAATTTGGATAATATTTGTTAAATTGAGTTATTGAAGCAAACAAAGAACTCAAGGAAGTTTAAATAGCAAACATAAGATAGGTCATGGTTTTGTCTTGAGAGAGGTGGTGTAATGTTGTGGCAGTGATTTCTTCTAATTGGATGCTTGAATCACGCATGTGGTTAGACCTAGACCTGCAGAAGAGATTCCAACGTTCAAGTTAGACGATTTAGAATAGAGTGGTTAATGAATCATACCTAAGAGGAAGATGAGGCTCTCTTATATAGGTTGAGGAGACAATCCTAGCTAGTCATAATCGGTCTCCCTTCTAGTAGGCTCGTAGGAGTAGGACTCCACTTCGACAAAGGTTTTCGTGGAGTATAATTTATACTTAGTAAAGAGTGAAGTTGATAGTGATTATCTTTCAAAAGATTTGTTCTTAGGGTGTACCTTTTATTAGTCCGCGTTAGGCTCAAGCACACAATTCCAAAGGATCATTATTGTAAAGTCATTAATTAGAATCTTTCAAGTTGCATAAACTACTTGCAGTTAATTATTAAGAAGTTGACATTAGAATAAAGGGATCATAAAATCGTTAATTTATTAGGAATATGTCTGTTAGAATAATCTAGTAATCCTATGAGTTACAGTCAATTGATTTTTTTTTATATAAAAATGGGTTAATTTTGTGATCCATTTTAAAGATATATAAAACTCATTAGTTTAATGATTCATTTAAAATGAACTTGGGACACCTATGACATGATTAATGTAGACAACATAGCATGGGTCTTAACCTGGTAAGCCCGTAATGAAAGGATCCTAAGTTAACTTTGTCTAGCTAAGTTCCTCTGCATTTTATATAAAGCACACAACTATCACTGTTTAGCTTGTCCCTTTGACTAATTTTGAGAGGATTTTATACAAATTTGGACTTAAGTCGCACCTCGGTAATATTATTTTCCTTGTGACCATAGTTGCCTTGGTACCTATACTTTTAGACACCAATTGATTATTGGTTTCTAGAGTTTGGGCTTTTGAAATTTACCCTTTTTTGTATATGGGTGTTATATATTAGCTGTAAAAATATTATTTCTTTCAAAGTAAATTATTAAGTAACTATGACTTATTAAATAAATTATATTTGAGTTAAGTTGAACAAGAAAAATTAAATCGAATTATGTAAGATGCTATTGTTATTAGCTTACAATTTAGAAGATTTTGGTTCACCTAATGTTTAAAGATTTAATGTTTGACTGTTCTAGAAACTTGGTCTATATGTGCTTCAAATGTTATGACGGAAAAGTCTCCGACTAAAATCTTGGAATAGATTCTATTATTATTATTATTATTATTATTATTATTATTATTATTATTATTATCTCTATGAATATTTATGAAGGATTTTATTAATTACCTTGAGCAGCACCAATAGATTTTTCATTCCATTGAATTTGTAATTTACACTCTTTGTTTTGTTTTTCAAGCCTAAAGCGACGTCATCTCGTTATTCTCATCCCATGTCAATCCTTATGTGAGATAGGCTTTTCTCTTTGGAACAAGAAGCTTGAAGCTAAGGGATGCATTTTGCAGTCACCAAGGGTCTTTCAAATTTAGATTGTTTAAAACTATCAAGTGCTTTCCTATGCTTATTCGGAGTTGGACTCCCTTTGTCTGGATTTAATATTGTCTTAGAATGTACTCAAGGAGGCTCTAAGTTTTTAGCAAGACTATAAATTTTCATCAAGTATATGTCATTATATTTCTTTTAGAGTAAAACATATTTTTAACTCCTGAAAGATACATCATTTATCAATTTGATCTTTTAAAAATTAATTTTATTGATTAATCTCTCAAACTTCAAATTCATAATAATTTGGTCCTTTTGAGGAACAAAATTGATAAAATTAAAAAGAACAAAATGATAAAATTTATTAGCAACTTAAAACTTGAAGAATTGAATCGATAAAATTAATCTCTAAGAGATGAAATTGATAAATAGTATACTTTTAGGGAATAAAAATATATTTTACTCTTTTTTTATCAATATTTGAATTTTATAATTCTCTTAACTTAAAGTTTAGTTTATCAAGACTTATATAATCAAATATAGTATTTTTCTTTTGCCATTTTATTCAAGGTTTGGGGATGTGACACTCATGCAATTATATAGGTCATTTTAAGCTCTATACATGCTTTAAAATTAGGACCATATAGTGGTAAGAGTATCAATTGCAAGTAAAGGCATTTGTAGTTGGCCTTCCCTCATCACATCCCCATAATGATTTTTCATTTGAATTCATAACAAAAAATTCCAAAATAGAAAGGACGATAAATCAATTTCAATTTCAAATCACCAAAAAGCAAGATCATGTGATATGCTAAAACAAACAAAAATTTGCCCTACCTAATGATTGTTGAAGTTGATTTTTATGTTTTTCTTGACTCAATCTATCTCTCATATATGGACCCATAGATGGGTTTTAGTCAAAATCTACTAACCAAAGAACTTTGATTAGAGACATAGAAACCTTGAGTCATACAACAATGTCATTCCCAAATCTATTTCCCAAAATATTGTTTGCCACCCGTTTTACATCAGTAGTCTACTACACTTCCAAATATTTCAATTGAACATATTCATCAGTGCCCCTTTATTATCATTAAGGCATGATAAAGTCAAATATGTAGTGGCAAATCAAGTCACAATTGGCCTAGAAATGTCTTTCTTATGTGTAAAATTCTTCAACATGCTAATGAGTATTATTTTTGTGTAAATATAAGTTGTGATTCTTCTTCTATTACTTATTTTTGTGCAAGGGTAGGAATCAGGTTCAAATCCTGCTTCCTTTAATTAGTAAATGCTAACTCCCTACAGAAAAAAAAAAAGTGTACTACGGTAATTTTGTGAAAGTTCTCCAATACCAAATCGGTGCAATGGGAAGCACTTACAATTGTTTTATTTTCTTCGTCGACATCTTAGATGTTGTTTTGATGTTTGTATCATTAAGAGTGGCTACTTGCACCATATTCTCTTCTCTTATCTCCCTAATAATCTCATCTAACATCTAAAAAAAATGTTTAATCTCTTTTAGAAATATTAGAAGTTTCTATTGAACACAAGAAAAAAATTTCCTTTAGACAATTCACAAAAAAAAATTACAAATAGAACATCTTTTTTTATTAGCCCATCCCTCGAACATGATGGAACAACCAATCCTCTTCTGTTCTTCCTTAAAGCCATTAATGTTTGTCGCAACTGTCCAGTGGATGCCGTGAATTTGGAATGAGCAACTAAAATAACAAAGTTTTGGAGTTACTATCAATTTTATTAGATTAGGGATAGTAATTGGTAAAATTCTTTTTAAATAATAAAAAGTTAGTCTATGTTTCCAAAGTTCATGCCTAGGATGATTACAGGGTATTTGCACCTTACATTGTCCATTTTGCGAATGGTTATTCATATTTAATCTAATATTATCTACTAAAAGAATTAAATTAATTATTTACTATTAAAAAAATATTATTTTTTATTCTTTTACATTTCTCATTTTGTCGAACATATTACTAATTATGATAAATGACTAAGGGAAGAATGGAGGCCATTATTGTATGAATTAGCAAATTGTAAGGCCATAACATATTGAGAAAAATTAGTGAGCTGAGAAAATTAGTTTACAAGAAAGTATTTTCAACAAAATGAATGAATTTTAAAGGGATTTTTCAAAAGGCACTTTTCAAAATGAGTGATTACATGAAATTTCAAATTTCCACAATCGGAACCCTTCTAATTTTCAGTATTTTTATTTGGAAAAATTATTTTCTTTAATTAATTGAAATGTGAGAATTGATGCAAAATGATATATATACACAGATGATGAAAATAAAGGCAATTTATTATATGGAAAAAAATTATAAATTTTCATTGTGATGGAGCAAAAGAGTTTATGGAAGAATCATTCCAATCTTAATATACCCTTATGCAATTTCTCGAGTCATGTTTTTATACCCTATAACATAATAGGGCCGTAGACTATAGAGTGAAAACATCATCATATTCGATAATGGGAATAACACTTTTATCAAGAATAAATTACTAAATTGATTCTTAAAAGATTTCATTAGTTTTAAATTTTATTTAAATTAATTTTTAAAAGATTTAAAAATCAATCATATTAATTTTTAAATAGAGATTAACTTAAATGATCTGTTAAGAATCATGATAAAATTAAAATCTCTTATTAAATAATATGAAATCAATAAAATCTTTCAGACACTAATTTAATAATTTAGTTGTATGCTAACTCCTAATTTTGTAGAACATTTCTTACTTTCAGATACTTTATGGGTTTGCACTTCATTATCAGATACCAAGACTACCTGGTTGTGTCCGTAGTTATTAGAGACAAGATTCAGCTGGTGAAGACGTGAAGATGTTGCAGTTGACGTGAAGATTCAAATTCAATAGGATAAGATAGCTTTCCTATGCTATCTGTTTGTTTAGTTTCTTTATCTGTTAGTTATTCTTTATCTGTTTGTTTAGCTTCTTTTATCTATTAGTTACATATTGCAAACGAACTGGTCTATAAAAGGACACAGCCTTGTATCTGCATGTATCAGAAAACTTTTGCATCTATCAGAAACAGAATGATACCATTTTATTATGGTATCAGAGCAGACGATAGGGAACACTTCCGCTGAGAAACTCTGATCGTATCCATACGTGCGAAGCTGGCCAATACCTGTCGAACAATAAGCAATGGCAAAAAGAAAGCAGCAGCAAACTTAAGGTGACAGATCCAAGATCACCATTCTATGTTGCTGCCTCTGATAGCCCTGGCATCATGTTGACAAACGATATGTTGAGAGGAGAAGGAAACTACAATAATTGGGCCAAATCCATGAAAAACGCACTCAAGGCAAAGAACAAACTCGGGTTCATCACTGGCTCGATCGAGCAGCCGAAAGATGATGGATCTGACGAGGGTTACGCGTGGGTGGTCTACATATCCATGATCAATGGATGGATTCACAACACGATTGACCCTCAACTACAACCTTTCATCCAATATTTCGACGATGCAAAGGATCTCTGGGACAATCTCAAAGAGCGATATTGCGTGGAGAACGTTCCGCGACTATATCAACTTAAGGCAAGTCTGATGAACATTAAGCAGCAGGGTACCAGTGTTGCAAATTCCCATACAAGACTCAGAACTGTTTGGGATGAGATCGAGGCAAGCAAAACTTTGCATGTCTGTCCCAGTGGAAACAATTGTCCAGCAACCAAGCATATCAGTGAGGAAGCAGAAAAGGATCGCACATATCAGTTTCTTATGGGTTTGGACGATGCGATGTATGGTAATCTACGCACTCAGATCCTTAACAAAACACCGTTGCCCTCGATCAATAGAATGTATGCAATGGTGACAAAAGAAGAAACGCACTGATCCATCGTTCGCACTCAGAATGATAGAATAGAAGTTGTTAGATATGCGACACAAATGGTTTCAAAGCAAAACCTCATGCCAGCTGCACAAATGGTTCCTGAAAAATCTGCAAATCACGTACCATGCACACATTGTGGGAAGGACCAACCATGACTCATCAAAATGTTGGCATGTTCATGGCTATTCCAATCGAAGCAGTGGAAGGAGTCGTGGTAGAGGCAGATCGAATGGGGGACGTTCCAATATCGCCACAGTAAACGCAGCGCAATCCAGTGAACCGCAGGGACACCCCTTAGCTTTCTCTGCACTCACGCCAGAAGTCATTGAACTATTGCTGTCCCTGGTAGATCAGCCCCAAACGAAGGACAAAGTATCTGGTAATACCATCTCTCTCCTCTCAATGGTTAGTTGACAGTGGTGCATCTCAACATATGACAGGAACTCTTGAACTGCTGAGCAATGTGGAAAACATAAAACCCTAGGCAGTTAAATTACCGAATGGCAGTGTTACATATGCAGTTAAATGAGGAACAGTTACCCTTGAACCAAATTTATGCATAACAAGATGTGCTATTTGTGCCTAACCTGCAATGCAACTTGATTTCAGTTGCACAACTTGTTCGGATAAACAACAACAACGTGAAATTTACTAATAAAAACTGTATTTTGCAGGACCCAACGTTGAAGATGGAGATTGGATTGGGTGAGCAACACGAAGGTGTCTATGTGTACAGCCCGAAGCAAGGTCGAGCACATACAGTACGATCAAATGATTCTATGGAGTTATGGCATCAACGACTCGGGCATCCTTCGCGTCAAGCCATCTCTCTGCTCCCAGAACTTGCTGAATTTAGGGGTAGGGGTGTGAGTCATGGTGCATGTGATGTATGTTACTGTGCCAAACAAACAAGAAACATGTTTTCAATAAGTGATCATCACAGTAAAGATTGTTTCGAACTTGTGCATGGAGATATATGGGGACCTTTATAGAACTTCATCCTTTTCTGGTGCCCACTATTTTTTAACTATGGTTGATGATTTTAGTAGAGTCGTCTAGGGTATTTTTAGATAGCTGAGAAAAATGAAACAATGGATTGTGTCATGAAGAAGTTTGTTGCACTGGCACAAAATCAATTCGGCAAATCAGTAAAAGTATTTAGAATCTGATAACGGGACTGAATTTAAATTAGGAACTTTGATTAAGTTTTACAACGAGAATGGAATAATTCATCAGACATCATGTGTAGACACTCCACAGCAAAAACGGAAGAGTGGAGAGAAAACACAGACACATTCTGAATGTTGCCCGAGCACTGCGTTTCCAAGCCCGTGTTCCAGTGGATTTTTGGGGCGAATGTGTGACCACTGCAGCACATTTAATCAATCGAACCCCCTCTAGTTTGCTTGCTGGAAAGACACCATATGAAATACTTTACGGTGTCCAATATAATCATTTACGCGTCTTTGGGTGTTTGTGCTATGCACACCTAAGACCAAAGCCACAGGATAAGTTTGCTACTAGATCAAGGAGATGCATGTTCCTTGGGTACCCTACAGCACAGAAGGGATGGAAGTTATATGATCTTGAATCATAAAAATTTTTTGTATCTAGAGATGTGCAGTTCCATAAGGATGTATTCCCTTATCCTCGTCAAGAATCATCCGCGCAGTTCCACATCAACATGCCATCTAGTATTTCCCTTGGTGCTCATGACCCACTAGAATACGAAATAGATGAAGATGATGAATGCTCCAACAAATAAGACAATGCGGGATAAGCTGACTGTCACAATGATCATAACGAGCCTAAAGTCATCGCCACACACCCACAGCGAACCGACTTGAGCACCATAGCAAACAGGGGGAGTAACACTCTTGATCAAACAGTTGACGCATCTTCAAGACGTAACCATCGTGAACGCAAGGCCCCAGCCTACCTAAAAGACTATCAGTGCAACGTGGCTAGTACACACACACCATCCGAAACTCTCACCCAAGCCGATCCCATCACAGGTACACCCTACCCCATCTCGAATTATGTTACTTATTCAAAATTCTCCATGCTGCATCGTGCTTTCCTAGCAGCCATCACTGCAAAAAATAGAACCAATCGGTCTCAAGCAAGCCATGACCGATGCAAGATGGGTAGAGGCCATGCAGAAGGAGCTCCATGCATTAGAAGAAAACGGTACGTGGCAGATAACAGATTTGCCTCACGGAAAGCGAGCTTTACCATGCAAATTGTTGTACAAGATCAAATACAAACTCAGATGGGTCAATAGAACGGTATAAAGCATGCTTGGTCATCACTGGTAACAACCAGGTGGAAGGTGAGAACTATACGGAGACGTTTGCACCCGTTGCAAAAATGGTGAGTGTCCGAACACTACTCGCCGTGGCTGCTGCAAAATAGTGGGAACTTCATCAACTTGATGTCCATAACACCTTTCTCCATGGTGATCTTCACGAAAAAAGTGTACATGTGGTTACCTCTAGGCTTCACCATCGAAGACGCCCACAAAGTGTGTCGCTTGCGCAAATCATTGTATGGCCTGCGCCAATCTCCTCGGAACTGGTTTGCCAAACTGAGTACTTCCTTGGAAACTTATGGCTTTGTTCAGTCACAGGCAGACCATACACTGTTTACTCTACAACGTGAGGGTGTTTTTCCTTGCTTTGCTCATCTATGTGGATGACATTGTCCTCACCGGCAACAACACCAAAGCATGTCAGGAGGTGAAAGACTATCTCAATTCTTGCTTCAAAATCAAAGACCTAGGATCACTGAAATATTTTCTGGGCATAGAGATAGCTCGCGGGCCAAGTGGTCTATTTCTCTCACAGTGAAAGTATGGGTTGGATATCCTATCTGAATCGGGTTTGCTAGGCTGTAAACCGGCATCTTCTCCCATAGAGCAGAATCATAAACTTGCTATGCTTGGCTTATCTCACAATCACTTGGCCCGACCTGTGTTATGCTGTACATGTCCGCTCCCAATTCATGCAATCTCCTAAACAACAGCACTTTGATGCTGTGATTCGAGTCCTTCGTTATGTAAAATCGAATCCAGGACAAGGAATCTTGTTGAAGAACGATTGTGATTTGCATATATATACTTATTGTGATGCCGACTGGGCAAGTTGTCCCCTTACGTGCAGGTCTGTTACAGTTTATTTTATAATGTTAGGAGATTCACCAGTTTCATTGAAGACCAAGAAACAAATTACCGTCTCTCGCTCATCTGCAGAAGCCAAGTACCGATCAATGGCTACCACAACCTCTGAATTAATTTGGCTAAAATCCTTTCTGGGTTCTCTCGGTGTTGCTCACACCAACCTATGCACTTGCTATGTGACAACCAAGCAGCTCTGCATATTGCTGCCAACCCAGTATTTCACGAACGTACAAAGCATATCAAATTAGATTGTCACTTCGTGTGACAACATCTGCTATCCAAAACAATTTGTAGGTCATATGTCCGATCTCAATCTCAACTGGCCGATATCTTTACCAAAGTCCTCGGGAAGACATCATTCCATTCGATCCTAGGCAAGTTGGGCACTAGTTACCTACATGCTCTAACTTGAGGGGGAGTATTGGAGATAAGATTCAGCTGGTGAAGACGTGAAGATGTTGCAGTTGACGTGAAGATGTTGACATGAATATTCAAATTCAATAGGATAAGATAGCTTTCCTATGCTATCTGTTTGTTTAGCTTCTTTATCTGTTAGTTATTCTTTTATCTGTTTGTTTAGCTTTTTTTATCTGTTAGTTACATATTGCAAATGAACTGGTCTATAAAAGGACACAGCCTTGTATCTGCATGTATCAGAAAACTTCTGCATCTATTAAAAATGGATTGATACGATTTTATTAGTAGTCCTTTTCTTAGTCTAATGTTGTAAAGATACGGGTATAAGTATCGTATATTATACCGGTAGGTTAGGCCTATTCACTTATATATTTGTATGACAGTACTTATAGCCTAACATTTTTACTTTTTAGCTGAGGTATGTATAGTTGAACTTTGAATTGCCCACGAAGCTACATTCCAAAATAAAAAAATGCACAAAAATAACGTGTCACAGCATATCTGGAGAGCGCTGCGACGAGAAATAACTAAATTTATAAAAATTTAGAAGTCACCACTAATTTTTATTTAAATGAAAAAATAATTAGAAAAATCCTTTTATTAAGAAAATTGGTCTTTGAAAAGATATTAAGTTTGAGAATCTGATTATGCACAAGAAAGGATAGGAACTTAATCTTACTGTATCTTTGATACATTTGTCATAAGACAGTTATCCTAAAACTAATTGTGCAAAGATAATTATGACCTCATAATATATTTAATTTATCCTAAAAAAATAAAGATCACAAATAATAAAGAATAATAAAAATAAATAAAAAATTAATTAAAAATATTTACAGTTTTGACTTGTCTTGTGTGCCTGCGTATCCCCACGTGCAATGAAAAATTAAAGCCACGTCGTTCTTGTAAAAAATATTTGTGTGTTATAGGATTTTAATTAAAAATCAAGGATTGATCGAATGAAAAATGATTTGTGTACTAGTGTATTGATTAATGTAAATATACTTGTGTGTTGAAAAGTTAAAAAAGTTTTGTGAGGATTGATTAATAAGAATAATAAGGATATTAAGAAGAAATTATTGGTTGGTTATTTCTTTGAAAAATGATTAATGTCTATATCACCCGCGAATCAAAGAGACGTCACGTCTACGTTGATCGCTGGTGATTTTAATTATTTTCGAGATAAAAGAGTCGTCACGATAACATCGTTCCTAATTAGTTAAAATTAATTAAAAATTTATATGATTTTTAAAATAATTAGTTATTAATTAAAATCTATATCGCTTATGAATAAAAGAGTTGTCACGACAATAATGACCATTGATGATTCTAAATTATTTTCGGGACGGAAGAATCGTCATGACAAAACGTTCCTAATTCATTAATAATTTTAAATTAATGATTTTAATAAATGATTAATAATTAATTAATAATCTATATTACTTTTAAACCAAAAATTCATCACGACAATAATGATCTTTAGTGACCCTAAAATATTTTTAGGATAGAAGAGTCGTTACAATAACAGTGTCCCTGGTTGATTAATAATTTTGAATTAATGATTAAAGAGTTTTGAAATAATTTTTAATTAATTTTGAATCGAAATATCATCACGACAATAGGATTTCGATTTAATCATTTTTCAAATTAACGAGTTGTTGCAACTCAGATAACTCAGATATAATATTTAATTATATTTATTATTATTTATCTAAAATATATATATCACGGGCTTGGCTGAGTGTGAAGCCCGTGCTGCTGTGAGTGCTGTACAGCTGAAAGTGTGGGTGAAGCTGTGACGGTGGAGGTGTGCGGCCAGTGAAAAGGGACAAAGTGTGTGCGGTGCTGCAGTGGGTGAAGATACTCCGGCACTGTGTCGGTGTGTGACGCAGTGCAAAGGGGAGTAGGGTGCTGATGCGTGCAGAAGTGTGTGCTGGTGCGGGTGAGAAGTGTGGGTGCCGCTGAGAGAGTGTAGGGGAGGCTGTGCAGAGGGACAAAGTGTGCTGATTGTGAGGGAGAATGTGAGTGTGTGCAGAGACTGTGTCGGTGAAGAAAGTGAAGGAAAGTGGAAGTGAATGTGCAGGGGAGTGTGCAGTGGAATGTGAGACCATGAGGAAGGAGGAAACAGAGGTGTTCCGTGTGTGCAGAAGCAGGGGCTGTGATGTGTTGTGAACGGATGCTCTGTTGATGGTGGGCTGTGAGTGGGACTTGGCCGTGAGAGTGCAGGGGAGGCTGTGATAGGTGCAGGGTGAGTTACGGTGGAAACAGAGTGTGTGAGGTGTGCTGCGGAGAAGTGTTAGTGGTGCAGGTGAGAAGTGTGGGTGCGGCTGTGATAGTGAAGGAAATGTGCCATGGTGGGGCGGTGGAGAGTGTGTGAGAATGCCGTGCAGTGAGGGAGTTTGTGGTGGTGAAGGGAATGTGCCGTGTTGGGTGAGTGAAGGCTAAAGAAGCAGAGTGTGTGTCGTGAATGGGTGAGAGTGGGGCTTGTGCCATGAGGAACTTTGCAGCTGTGGTGGTGCTTGGGCATGTGAGAGCCGTGACGGTGGTGAAGAGTGTGAGGCTTGTGCCGTGAAAGATGAGTAGTTCTGTGAATGGGGAAAAAGATGATCAAAGAAGAAAACCAGGAAGATGAAGGTGAAGGCCCCTACAATGATGATCCAAATGTTAAAAATGAGACCTTTCTTCTTCATCAGTGTGTGCTCCTTTTGCCCTTCGTCTTCTCCCACCTCTCCTCCATCTTTTCCTCTCTCGGTGTATGTGTTGCCCCCCTCTCCTCTGTCACTCTTTTTTCCTTTTTCTCTCTAGTTCCCTCTTTTTCGGTGTGTCTGTGGGTGAATATATTCCCATGGGGAAGCAAACCTGCGGGTCTAATATGGGTGTGAGAGAAAGTGAGAAGATGAGGTATGCATGAGTGAGAAAAATCCTTTTTTATCTCTCCTTGGTCTGTAACCGAATTCCCCCTTGTGCTCTCCTCTCGCCTTTTGTAACAGAAAGATTCTCCCTCCCTTCTCACTGTAAGCTGGTCGTGTGAAGCCTAAGAGAAAAGAAAAAAAAAAAATGGTGTGCTGGCATATGTGAAGATTAGTGAGTACATGGAACAAAAATAAAATAAAAATAAAATAAATAAAATTTTTCAAAAAAGATTAATGGGTTTGGGTTAAAGTTGTGGGCTTGATTCAAGATTGAGGATGAAATTTAATTTAATTTTATCTTTTAAATTTTTTATTGGATTTTTTTTTAATTTTGACATTTTTATTTTTTTATGATTTTTACTTTTTTTTTTATAAAAATTCAATTGCTAAATAAATTAGCTTAAAATAGCTATAATTTTAGATTTGGGGATTAACTTATTTTTTTTTTTGTTTTCAATTCATGAATTTTATCATTTTCTTTAAATTTAATATTTGACCGGGACAAAATACAGTATTTACAATGTACATTTATTCTAGTCCAACTGTATTCCAATAAAAAAATATGAGTAAATTTTCTTTTTATTTATAGATAAATATCATTATTTTTTTAAAAAAAAATTTTAATATTAATTTAATCCTTAAGTTATAAAAATAATATTAAAATCATTTTTTTATATACAAATAGTCTCCATTCTTGCACGGGTGTCATCCCCACACAAGAGTTGAGTTTTTTTTTTTTAATTTACTTCACTATTTTAATGGGATGAACTAAGTTGACTTGTGAGTCGCAACTTATTTTGAGAACTCTATATAATATGTTAACTTCCATATATATGTGATATATAAGGAAAGAGTCCACTCAGAGTTCCCAAATTCAAAATTAGCATAGCAATTAATATTTTAAGGATTTAAATTATTTATATTATTATTTAATTATAAATTAATATATATTAAAAGTGTTAACTTTTAAAGTAAGTATTCTCAGAATTACTCTTTTAATAATATAAGAACATATTATTAAATGATAATATAAACTTTTAAATTTAATTTTAATTTATTATTAATATAAAATAATTTTATTATTATCAAATAATCAGTTATCATATTATTTAATAATTTTAATATGACAATACATAATTAAATAATAATATAAAAAATTTTATATTAATAATTAATGAGAACTAAATCTAGACATTTTTACACGTGAAAATTAAATTCATATTCTAGTTAATTGGCGATTATCTCAATGATCAACGGGTTCCAACTTTTGACCATCCCTTAGGCCCCACAGTTCTGCCACCACATTTAAATGTTTTTGCCATGTTTCCCCTTTCACACAACCCGACATTGAGTCCTCATATTTTTAAAAGAATAAATAAATAAGAAAAACAAAATAACAAATCACGTCCAATCTTAAATAAGAAATATATTACAATAAAATTTTTATTTTCTTTCTTATTTTGTGTTTTTTTATTCCAACCTTTTCTTTTGGTTCTTTTTTTTTAATCCAAAATTTTTGGCTTTTATTTATTATAATATAGACATACATAACTATATATATATATATATATATACTATAATTAAATTTTTAATGTTGTGTAACTGAATAGATTTGTTAACTTGATAGTTAAATCATCAATTTTTTCAAATAAAGAAAAAATTAACCGTTAAATTTAAACTTAACAGTGTTCTATAATTAGTTATAGAATTTATCATAAATACAAAAAAAAAATTATATAAATAGAAAAATATCTACACAATAAACATAAAATACAATGAATGAGAATTTTTTTAGTAAACACCTATTTTAATCCTTTAAAAATATAAGTAACATTAATTTGATTCTAAAAAAAATTAACATCAATTTAATTCTTAAATGATATAAAATGATATTTAGTCTCTCAAAGAAGTTAACATCAATGACATCAATTTAGTCCTCCATATATAAAAGTTATATCAATTTAGTCTCTTAATCAAAAGTTTTGTTAACGGTATTCTCACAATTTATAACATAAGAATTATTTTGATACCACTTTTTTATGATTAATAGATTAAATTAATGTTAATATTTTTAAAAGACTAAATTAATGTCACCTATATATTTAGAACTAAAATGAATGTTTACTAGAATTTTTTACTCAATTGTAACAAGGTGTGCTGGCCGGCGCAAGTTGACCACTCTTATAATAATAACCATTAGTATATACAGGAAGCAATTTCTTTGAGCTCAGGTACTCAGCCATGGCTGCAAGATTCATTAGACCTTGCATTTTGCTGGTTTTTATTATTTCTTCACTAACTTCTCCTGCATTTGCATTGTCATCTAAGAAGAGAAAATCATTGAATAAAAAATCAACCAAATAAACCACCATGGGCCATACATTGGTCTCATCACTGTCTATGCACTTGAAGAGAATGCATTCTTTGCCACAGGAGCCTTTGAATCTCATCCAAAACACCCATTTATTGATTTGGCAGGCGAGTTCCTAGCTCTGTTTTGTCCATGGTGATGTTTGGTTTCTATCGTGGTTTTAAATTGCGTGTAAATGCAGTTAGATTGTGATTGTAGAAATTGTAGATAATTACAAAAAAATGTTGTTAATGCGGCCACAATTGTAATTGAATTGCGATTGTAGAAACTCTTGCAATAATAATATTGCAATTATAATTGTGATTGTAAACCGTAATTTAAAACCATGATTTTTTACTTTTTAGCAGTTACATAGATGTCTTGGAATTCTGAGATGAAAATAGTTGTTGCAGGAAGAAGATTCAGGGTAGGAAAGGTCTATAACAAGAAAGTTATCTACGTAAGATGCGGGATCGGAATAGTACACAAGGCTTATCCACATCACTATACTACTGTTATGTAATAATGAATTGCTTACATTATAGAGCTCAAATAGATACCATGTATGAATTGGAAAATTTAAAATAAATGGCAGTTGAAATCCTAGTTAAAAGAATACTGGTTAAAATAAATAATTAATTCTTATAGTTTCACTTGATTTAGATTTTATTTTTTATAATTTTTTTTTATATAGTTTTATTTATTTAGATTTTAGTCCCTTTCGTTAAGGTATCAATCCTTATATTTTTTACTTATTTGAGTTTTAGTCCTTATAATTTTTATTCATTAAGGTATCAGTTCTTATTTTTCATGAAGAATTGGTTATATAGTTTTTACTTATTAAGATATTTAAAATTCAAATGATTAAAACTATAGGGATCCATATCCAAAAATAAAATATTACAAGGATCAAAATTCAAATCAAGTGAAATTATCGGGACTGATTGCTTGTTTTAACCAAAAATACTCTTCTAAGGGCTGTTTATTTGGTATATAAATGTTTCTCAAAGCATTTCTCATCTCAAGTTGAGGTTGGTGCTGGCTCCATTAGGTGAATGTTGCAGCAGCCACACAGCAGATGCTTAATCTGTTTGACATAACTGGAATTGTCCATTTTGGCATTGCTGGAAATGCCAATGGTTCTATGTCCATTGGAAATGTTTCCATTCCCAAACAATTTGTTCACACTGGGCTGTGGGATTGGCTGGTATTAGATTGCTGCAATTTCATCTGTCTTCATCTTACTTAAAAAATAGGTGCAGCTTTTTCGCTTACAGCAACATCTATTTTTCATTTTACCCTTTTCTTGCAGAACCCCAATTGAACAGTTGATCCTAATGACTTTGCTCAGTTGGACTTTGAAAACTACAATGTGCCAGAGGGGACCAATTTGTTAGGACACATTGGCTATGTTTCTGAAGAATTTTACTCAGAATTAGGGCAGCCCAATGCTGCTCAGCCTGTGGTATGGGTTAATACTACTCGTCAGTGGCTAGACCTTGCTCGCAATTTGGAGGTTTGACACTTTGATCTTTAGTGTATATTTTGTATAAGGTGAAAATGGAGAATAAATTTTATGGATGAGATTTGTGTATAAAATTATATACAAATATCATTCATGAAAATTTACTCCCTATTTTTTCTCTCATACTAGACATATACTAAGCTTTTCAATCATTGCCTTTCTTTTACTTTTTTTGGTAATTGCAACATTTTAGCCTTTCATTTAATCAAATTGTTATTGAAGAAATGTCAGCACAAGAGAGAAGAGACTAAAAGAAAGTACTTTAATTTTTTTTTAATATTTAGATTCATATAAAAAGAATATTAAGGTATAATTGTTGAGAAATTTATAGTTAATAGATTTTCTTCTCCTCATCTCAGCCCTAAAATACCCCAACTTGAACCATGAAACACTTGTTGAAACAACCAATTCTTTCTTTTCTTTATGATACGACGACACATATGTTCAAACTTATAAATTACTGAAATACTTCACTCTTAGTGCTTTTATAGTTTTTTTTTTTAACGTAGCAGCAAAATGATGCAAACTTAAAATATTTCATTTCATATATTACTTAGACCCGTCATCACTAACTTACATGGTATAGCTTATAGTATTTGTGAACACATGAAGCTTTTCTCATCTATTTTCTTGCTTATTTTGAAAGTTCCTAATTCCTATTTTTGGGCATACGACCAGATCAATGTTTCAACTCCAGCTTCTGCCTTTCACAGAAGCTCAAGCTAGTGATTGGTCTTCGTGGCTTAACAGCCAGTTGTTGACAATGCAGCTTATAGGGACTTTCTGTTCCATACATTCCAAGTTTCCTCACATGATATGTAGAGTTCAGCAATAGTAATGGTAAGTTTTCTTACCCTTTTTTTTTTCTTTCTTTTCCTTCTTCTCATTAAAAAAATTATTGCCAATCTAGTGACTTGATGCAAACACTTGAGTTCCAAATGGCTATAACCAAACCAACATTGAACTTATACACTTATCAATCAAGATTCTGGCTACAATTGTAGTCATGACTCACGAGCCAACTCAGCTCAACCAGCTAAAATAGGAGGTGGGTTGCAAAAAATTTACTCATGTCAAAGGCAAGTCAACATGGCTTGGTTGTTTTTTTTTCCAACTCATGGTGAGCCGAGTTAGCTCACTTTAAAAGTTAAATTAATTCAAATTTTAATGTTATGAATTTTTAGTTTTGTTTTAATGATGTTTTATGATAATGAAAAATTGATTTAATTAATTTTTTAAATTTTATGAATTTTTAATCATGTTTAGATGATGTTTATGACAATTAAGAACTAAATTTAGTAATACTTGGTTAAAATTATATGATTTGTTATTTATTTTATTTTTCTAAATTATGATAAGTCAACTTATTTAGCCCATCAGCTCACCTAAAATGATTCGGGTTGACATTTTTCAACTCATATCACAAGTGAGCCAACTTGACCCGACTCACTTTTCCTTCAACCTGTGATGAGCGAATCTAGTTTTGACAGCTCTAATTCTGGCACACACTTAATTAAACCATTCAACATCCATGTAGTGATGTTTATACACACTTGATTAAAGCCTTAAGCTTAGAGGATTATAAGCCACAAGCAAATTTGTGGTTCACTTTCTGGCATGGCTTGGTACGGTGGATTCTGTATATTCTAATTGATAGACTGGGTTTTGCAGACTAGCTTGTCCAATGCTTCTCCAGTGATTGTCATTAGAGGACTATCAGATTTAGCAGGAGCACAAGAAGGAAAGAATCACGTTCTAATATTTGGGCCTCTTGCAGCGTCGAATTCTGCCAAAGTTGTCCTTGAATTTTTGAAAATTTTATCACTGGTTTAAACCATTTGATTTCTCAATGAAACAAATGGAGTCTCTTCTTCTATAAATGTTTGTTTGGCACTTGCATTGCACCAGTTTATGTATTCCTTTACTTGTTCTGAGCCCTTTTTCTTAACCATCTCAGACAAGCAAAGCAGAAATTGCATTTCAGACAAGGTAGGGCTGAGATTCATAACTTTTAGGCCTTGTTTAGTACATAGTACACAGCTTGATGCTTGATGGTGTAAGTTTATACTAAATAGTCTATTTTATCATATGTTTGATATGACATCTAATATGATAAAGTTATCAAATTCACCCATATTTATCAATTAATTATAAGATAAATTAATCAAACCTCAAGTGACCTGATAAAATCTAATAGGATTATTTTGTATCAAGTTGTATAAAAAATACATTACCCTAATCCCAATCAACCTTAGCCTTCGCCCTTGTATTCTTCTCCTACAATAAGGTCTTATACTATCAAGTTTTTTTTCCTGTCTTACACTATATTATTAGTATTTATACTATTAGGTTTTATACTATCAAGTTTTTTTTCCTGTCTTACACTATATTATTTAGTATTTATACTATTAGGTTTTATACTATCAAGTCTTATCCTGTACAAAATACCAAACAGCACCTTATAAGCTAAATTTGGCATACAAATTTGAACCAACTTTAGATATAGTTGGATGAACCTTCAAATATCATAAATAAGCCAAGCAGTCTTAGTTCTTTGGGTTATCAAAATTGAAATATAGCATTAGGTTCAGGTCTAGCTTGAAATGATTTAAGCTAAACTTTCAGAATAGGAAGGGAGCCATGATCATTATTCTTAAGAGAGATGGGATAAATATATACCACAAAGCATACTGAACCTGGAACCTACAACAGAACAATTATAGGTAAACCTTATATTAAAAGCATGGAAACCAACTTGAGTTCCTAGACGAATCAAACTATCTGCATGTGCTTCATGAACCAACAGAATGTGAATAAGAATACAATACACATGTGGGCTCAATTTGTAAGTCAGCACAAGCTGGGACAAAATAGGAGAGAAGAAATAAACAAAGACATTACAGTTTCAATTAATGGAGTATTTACCACTACATGTTAATTAACGGGGAAGAAGGGGGGGGAGTTTAACTTTTAGACATCCTTGTACAGTAACTGGTATTTTGGTATTCGCTCGGGTGGAAGAGGGCAATGCACAATAAGCTTTCCCTTCATTGCTCCTCTAAATATTGCCTGCAGGAATTTTGAAACAATTTCATGCATCCTGATAATAAATAACTGGAAGTGCACATTTCTAGATATCCACCACAAAACTTGTAATTTTGTACTTATTTTAAGAAACTTTCAAACAATCTAATACAACAGAAGCAGAAGAATTCTATTAGAATACTGAAATTGCAGCGTTGCCAAAACTGATTTACTCAATCTAGCAAGGACAGGTCTAGGAACTAAGCAATAAAGGGGCAAAATATTAAAATTTTTAATATTTAAATAAATTCAAAATTAAGTTAAAATTCATAAGAATAGAACCATTCAATTGTTCTATTTTGGACCATGATTTTGTGTTACAGAGTGACACTCCCTCTGTTTATCTGTAAAGTCAACAACTTTCTCGTCTCCTAGTCTCTTGGGTTTATTGGGTTGAAGACTTCAATTATTTTCCTATACTATTTTGCTTATTCTCTTTGAATAAGTTACAGGCTGATTAAATTAAATGATTGAAAACTAAAAGAAACTAATGGCAATGACTCAAGCATTCAAAAATAACTAAGAGAAATTGTTCATTTTCAGTATAAATGAAGCACAAGCATTTTAAAACAAAACTAGCCAACAGGGTATCCTGTTGCAGTTAAACTACAAACACAGTGGAAAGAGGGTTCAGTAGAACATAATCTAGCACCAGAAAAAAAAATGCAATTCAGATATACAATTATCCTATCCAATTTCCTAGGGATGGGAGAAAAAGAAGAAAACGAAAGGAAAGAAAAACATCACATAATCGAAGTCACTTTGACACAAGATAGCTAAGCCCGTTTTCAGGGAGAAACTTCTTTGCTTCCGAGAGAAAATTAGAGGCAAACAAGTTTACAAATGGCTAAGCCCACTCAAGCATATTTCCTGAGAAAACAATAGGGAAAACATTGTTTACAAATGGCTATGCCCACTCAAGCCAATGAATCATTTTCACCCATTCTTGATTTTTCCACTATCCAAAACCCAAAAAACAAGCAGAAGGAGGAAGATAGTTTGAGGTATATAATAAATTAACAGAGAACAGATCACACAAAAGGGACCACAGAAAAGAGGAAAGGTAACAACACGGACACTAGTTAAAAAACCACCACCTATGTTGCAAGGTACCCTACCAGTATGATACAGGTACAGAATACAGCAAGTTTTGAAAAAATCAAGAAACAGGTACAGGAGGATATTATATTACTTGGGAATGATTTGTGAATGGCTTGAGGAAAAATCTCTCAGCCCATGGATTTATATTTTACAGATTACAAACATAGATCCCTTGATGTTAGGGATTGACGAGATTATTTACAGCAAGAGAACCAGCTATTTCCTATTATCTTTATACAAGATATCTAATAATTATTAACTAAATCAAAGAATATCAACAACAAAATCAAAGAATATCAACACTCCCCCTCAAGCTAGTACATATATATCATATGCATCAAGCTTGTTACATATATATGTCACCCTCAAGCCCCGAAGAGACTTGGTGAAGATATCAGCTAGTTGATCACTAGAATTCACAAACACGATAGTTATTTCTCCAGAGAGGATCTTTTCACGAATAAAATGGCAATCAATTTCTACATGTTTAGTTCGCTCATGAAAGACTAGATTGGAAGCAATGTGCATGGCTGCTTGATTATCACAAATGAGTTTCATGGGCACTATTTTGCAAAACTTTAATTCTTGAATAAGCTGTTTCAACCATATAAGTTCACACGTAGTGAGTGCCATGGCTCGATATTATGCTTCTGCACTTGATCTAACAACTACATTCTGCCTTTTACTTTTTCATGACATGAGTTTACCTCCAATAAGAACACAATACCCAGAAGTCGACCATCTGTCACTAGGAGATCCTGCCCAATCTGCATCTGTATATGCAACAATGTCTGTATGGCCTCTATTCTCATAAATCAACTCCTTCCCAAGAGAACCCTTAATATATCTCAAAATTCGAACTACTGCATCCCAATGATTGTTACAGAGAGAGTTAAGAAATTGACTCACAACACTAACCACGAAAAATATACCTGGTCTAGTCATGGTGAGATAGTTTAATTTTTCCACCAGTCTTCGATACCTTCCCAGGTTTAAATAAGGCTCCCCCTGATCTGGTAGAAGTTTAACATTCAGATCCATAGAAGTATCAATTGGTTTACAATCAAGCATTCCAATCTCTTCCAAAATATCAAGAACATACTTCCTTTGAGAGATAGCAATGCCTGTTTTTGATTGGGCCACTTCAATCCCGAAGAAGTACCGCAATTAGCCCAAGTCCTTAGTTTGGAGGTGTTGAAACAGGTATTGTTTTAGGCCCTAGATGCCATCACAATCATCTCCTGTAATGACAATATCATCTACATAGACCACAAGATAGATGCACTGATTAGAGGATTAGCGTTTATAGAAGACAAAGTGGTCTGCTTCACTACAGACCATGCCAAATTGCTATATGACTTTACTAAATCTTCCAAACTATGCCCGTGAAGACTGTTTAAGGCCATATAGATATTTATGTAACCTGCAAACAAGACTCGACTCCCCCTGAGCAACAAACCCAGGTGGTTGCTTCCATATAAAGCTTCCTTCTCCAGGTTACCATGTAGAAATGCATTCTTGATATCCAATTGATAGAGAGGCTAGTGGTTCATGGCAGCTATCAATAAGAATAGGCGAAACAGAGGTCCATTTTAGCAACAGGAAAGAATGTATCTCCATAATCAAAGGCTGAATATTTGAGTATAGCCCTTAGCCACAAGGCATGCTTTCAAACGGTCCACTTGTCCATCAGGGCCCACCTTGACAGTAAAGACCCATCGACAACCAACTATAGATTTCCCGGGAGGGGAAGGAACAAGAGTCCATGTATGATTGGAATCCAAAGCTGTCATCTCGTCAATCATGGCCTGACGCCATCCTGGATGGGAAAGTGTTTCTTGGACAGTTTTAAGAATAGAAATGGACGACAAAGTAAAAACAAATGCATAATGGGATGAAGATAAACGATGATAGCTCAGGAAATTATAGATAGGATGGGGATTATGAGTAGAACGTATACCTTTACGAAGAGTAATGGGCAAGTTAGCGGAAGCTTCAGATAGGCCCGGGGCAGGTGGAGACGCTGAACCAGGAGATGAATCGCCTAAGTTTGGAGTGAGAACAGCCTCTGGAACCACAGGACGAGGTCAACGCTGAAAAGTGATAAACCGATGCGGTGAAGAATGTGTCTGCGAACTAGGAGGTGCGATCACTTGTGCAACTAGAGGATCAGAAACAGGTAAATCAAGATAGGGAATTGGTAGGAGTTGAGAAATGGAGTTAGGCTCGACTGGTGAGGTGAAGTAAGGAGTGTCCTCAAAGAAGATAAAATCTGCAGATATGTAAAAATGATTTATGGAAGGAGAGTAACATCGATAGCCTTTCTGAACCCGAGAATAACCAAGGAAAATGCACTTAATAGAACGAGCAGACAATTTATCAAGATATAGAGTAAGATCATGTACAAAACAGGTAAAACTAAAAATGCAAGGGGAGACAGAATAAAGGCGGTCCTTATGAAACAAAAGAGAGTGGAGAACTTCATTATGTAAAAAAGAGGATGGCATGCGATTGATTAAATAACCAGTGGTGAGAACAGCATCACCCCAAAATTTTACTGGTGCATTAGCATGCAACAAAAGACTTCGAGCAGTCTCAATAATATGACAATGTTTTCTCTCTGCTATGCCATTTTGTTGTGGAGTTTACAGACAACTTGACTGATGAAACATGCCATGAGATGCCATAAAAGAATTGAAAGGAGCAGAAAAATATTCTTTTGCATTATCACTACGCAATATGCGAATAGAGTGCCCAAACTAGGTTTGAATTTCATTGCAAAAGTTTTCAAAAATAGTGAATAACTCTGAACGATCTTTCATCAAAAATATCCAAGTACATCTAGAAAAATCATCAATGAAAGTAACAAAGTACCTATACCCCAAAATAGAACTGACACGACTAGTACCCCAAACATCAGTATGAACAATATCAAAAGGAGACTTTGCTCGATTATTGACCTTGCTTAGAAAGGATGCACGAACGCATTTTCCAAGCTAACACGACTCACACTCTAAAGACTGCAAATGAGAGAGACAGAGAACCATCTACTTTAGCTTATTTAGACTCGAATGACCCAGACGACGATGAAGGAGACTAGGAGACTCGGTGGTAGCACATATGGTAGAGGATGTAGGCTGGAGATAATAGAGTTCACGCGATTCAGATCCTACACCAATCGTCCGTCCCGTACTCTGGTCCTGGATGAGAAAAGAATCAGCAGTGAATGTTATGGAGCAATTAAGAGTGCGGGTCAGTTGACTAATAGAAATTAAATTAAAGGGACTCCAGGAAATAAACATAACAGAATTCAAAGATAAAGATGGGAGAGGTGTAGCATGACCAATGCCGGTGGCTTTAGTCTTAGAACCATCAGCGAGGGTGATGTGGTGTGGTGTCTTGGAGGATGATAATTTTGAAAAAAGAGAAGGATTACCAGTTATGTGATCGGAAGCACCAGAATCCAAAATCCAAAATCCAGGATCCAACAGACGAAAAATAAGAGAGGCAAACCGTAAAATTACCAGTATGGGCTATAGTGGCAGAAGATGAAGCTTGTTGGGCTGCTTTCAGCTGAAGATGAAGCTTGTTGGGCTGCTTTAAGCTGAAGATACTCCTTATACTCATTGTCTGACAGTATGTTTTGGTTGTCAGTCCCAGATTCGGTCTTTTTCTCAATACCAGGTGACTGAGTTTATGTCATATTAGCGGATTTCTCAAGGAAACCATACAGGGAATAGCAATGGTCTTGAGTATGGCCCAAGCGTTTACAGCAGGAACATTGAGGACGACCACCAGAACCACGGCCACCTCTGTCACCACCACCACCACCACAACTGCAGCCTCCACGGTCAGCAGAGACAAAGGCTTAGGACTCTGAACCTATTTGGGAACCAATTCCAGATGTTGCATCCGGAGAAGGAACTCGCAACAATCGATTAATGAAATCCTCCATTGTAGGAATATTTGAGTTTGTTAGGATTTGATTCCGAACAAATTCAAAATCTTTATGAAGACCGTGGAGAACAAAAACCATATACATGTTGTCAAGCTTGTCTAACATCTTCTGAAGGTTGTCACTAGTCAGTATCAACTTGATTTCTTCAAGTGGACTGTGCTTTGTTTAGTTATGAAGGCAGGTCATGATCTGTCATGTGGAACGTTGCCAGATTATAAACAGAATCGTACAGACGTTGGATATCATTAGAGTAGATGCTCCGAGCTTTTTTCCATATGTCATGACAAGTTTTATAGGAACGAAAATGCCCTAACAGTTTTGGATCAATGGACTGCCACAGTAAGGACATCAACTGATAGTCAGCCTTCTTCCACTAGTCCCTCTCATCAGCAGGGATGTCCTCCGCCTTCTTGGTTAGATGTTCAGAGAGTCCTTGACCTAAAAACCAAATATCAACAGTAGCATACCAATCTAAATAGTTCTTACCATTGAGTTTTTTCGATGTTATAGTGGGGCTACCAGAGAAGGAAGAGGAAATAAGGCCCTTCTTTGAGGATTCAGAGGTGACACAAGACCAATCAGATGCAGAAGCCATGAATGGGAAGAAAACGTGAGAGCCCAAGACAAAAAAAAAAAATGTGAGCTTTTGTGATAGTTTGATGCTGGACATGAAAGCCCAAGACATGAGAAAGTTCAACTAGACTTCTGACCTCCAGAACATGACCAAGGAGTGTCGACGAACTGAACAGGACCGGTGGCAAGACGATCGGAGGTCAGGAAGATGGTGGGTGCCACGCGCCGATAGCTTCTACTGTGCATACGGGCGCGTGACTATGCCTCCGGCGACGGCGCTAGGAGGGATGACCGGTCGGCGGTTTTTGAGACTATCCGTGCCTTCACCTTGCTGGTTAAGGGTGTCGAGAACAAAGATCCAACCTGGACAGTGGCTGGAATTGCGTTATTCTTAGGGTTTGAGCCCCAGATCGTGCAAGCTCTGATACCAACTTGAGAATGATTTGTGAATGGCTTGAGGAAAAATCTCTCAGCCCATGGATTTATATTTACAAATTACAAACATAGATCCCTTGATGTTAGGGATTGATGAGATTATTGACAGCAAGAGAATAAGCTATTTCCTATTCTATCTATACAAGATATCTACTAATTATTAACTAAATCAAAGAATATCAGCAACTAAATCAAAGAATAACTTTTACAACAATGATTAAGGTTTTGGTAAACAAAAAATAACTAGTTCAGAAAGGAAAATTCAAATGCCTTCAGACACTTTATCCCATTTTATTGAGGATCCCTTGTCTTACAAATCCATTGTAACATTCCCCCTACTTTAGCCTCAATGGGCCTAAACCATCCCAAATGTGCCAAACCCACGATGCAAGTCTGAGCCCGAAAATTCCAGGAAAAAAAAAAAAAAAGAACAATGCTAGGACCCAGGAAAGGAAAACCAAGAGAAAAAAAGATTATAGATAGTGTTGATTTCGTCTCCCTAAAAGCTTCTGCCTGGACTCATCCCGAGTTTAACCCTCACTTAGAGACAATCTGTGACATACCAACTATAGAAGGTGAAATAAGCAGCAGAAACAGACGAAGGTGATTAAGAAGAAAGCAAGACACAGCATTTCAATGGTGGAGGCAAGGAAGAAGTCAATATTGTCACCAGAAAACATGTCCACAGCAAAATTTTCAGTGGTGATACTATGCAGGCTGGAAGGTAACAGGAGGAATAGCTTTGCAGTGGTGAAGAACTGGGAGCCCATGTTCCATACCAGTGCTTCTAGTGTTTGACTGTTAAGTACTGTTTGATATGCAATTACCTCAATTCTTTCCCCTTGGCAAAGTTTCACTGGAACTACTACCCATTCTACTGCTCCTATAAAGACATCCCAAACAAAGCCATGGTATATCTACTTGATACAGAGAAAACTGAAACTAATCATTCTTTAAATTATAAATTACACAGAACCCCCTCCCTTCAACTTAAGGTCATGTGCAGTTTACCCCCTTATGCTTTCAATTAAGACAATCAAACCCCTAAACTTCTAAGTTAGAGTAAATCGCATCCTTTGTTACTATTCCTTTAAATAGTTAACAGAATCGTGCATATATATGATATGGACATGATGTTTAAAATAAACATGAAATTAAAAATTAAGATAAAAAAATCACATTATCTTCGTTTCTTTCCGCATTTGCTTTCTCTCTCTATTTCTAACAAAGACCCCCTTCATCATAGCAACTAGGAAGAAAGAGGAAAACAATGAGATCTTTTTTAAGAATTTCATTCTTTTTAAGTTTAGGTCTATTTTAAACATCACATCTATGTTACATGCATAATTTCATTAACTATTTAAAGGGAATAGTAATAAAAGGTGTAATTTACATACAGTCATATGCACATGACCCTACGTTGAAGGGGATTTTGTATAATTTAGCCTTCTTTAAATTGATTTCATTTAATTAGAAAGTCCACAATACCTAGTATCACTAAATATTGGTAAACAATCATTTTTATTGGGAAGACATCCCGAACTTTAAGTACAATATGCATATCTCTTTATATGAAGATCAAGTTTAGGAACAGTGGCCCATTTATTTTCCATTGTCAGGTGGCTATATTCTTTTGCAAAAATTTGTTGGGCATGCTTGATGAATATTAGTGTCCTCCTTCACTTTGCAGCAGTTTCACATGGTTTATCTTAAAATTTTGGTTCAGTGGCAATTGTGATTTATATAGTTCTCTTGTCTATTTGGTTGGAATGGGATGTCCACATCTTTAAAGACATTTTCTCTCGAGATTTTCTTTGGGATAAGATTGTGTTGGTGGATTTGCTCTAATGGTCTTCTCATGGCTCCCTTCAAGGGAATTTCCAGAGACTGGGCAGCCTTGCTGCACTCTTAAATTTTTCTTTTTCCTTGTTGTATCCTACTTTTACTGCTTTGGAGGATATATTATCCTCTCTCTAGTTGTACTTTCACTCTTTTCTTTACATACAAGAACCAGTAACAACCAAGCCTTTTCCCACCTCTACAAATTTACTGTGTACCCAATTTCTCCTTATTGCTGTTTTATTATCTACAAATTATAAATACTAGGAATCAGATTTTTATGCTTTTACTTCATAATCTTGGTGGTCCTCTATATGATCATAATCTATTACTAATTTACTACTTTAACAACAATTTTAGTCAAAAAAACAAAATTAGAAGCCATGATAAAGTGATGGTGGCAAAATTAAAACAATTTATAATCACTCCAACTAGATCAAAGATCCACATGAATAACATTATTTGGCCAATAACATCCCGATAAACAAGGGTATGTACCTCTACAACATCAATGAAATCTTGCTTTCTGTGAAAAGCACCAATCCATTTAGTATGATCAGCAGTCCTACATAGCAAATATAGCAGAAGAAAATGTCAAAAATGTAAACTCTACTAATTAATTGATACAAGTCAGAACAAAAGAAAAACATAGCTCAAAAGAAAATTTATTATAAACTTATAAAGGCCGTTCTCAACCAGCAACCTCTTCCCCCCTGCCCAACCCTGTAGCAATCAAAGTTTCCAAACACAGAAAATAAATAAATAAAGTGCAATTAAACTTGAAGTGAGAAGATCATTTCCAATTTTCAAATGTTCTATTAGCCAAGTTCTTATTCTCAACTTTTCATCTGGGTAAGATCTCAATTAAAAGAGCATACTACTACTATAGACCAAACAAATAGTAAATACAAACTTACTATCTATTCTGACGTTTAGCAATGGATATACCATACCAATCAGGGATGATTCATAACATCTACAGCTTTAAAGGCGCACAACTCAAGTAAAAACAATAGACTGCAGATCTCATCACGTTTCAAATTATGCAAGAACTTTTCTTGTTTCTAGTAAGTGAGCAATTTAAGGAAGCAAATAACAAAGGTGCAGACACCATACCCAGAATCCATTTTCATGTGATGGGCATTGAAGAAAAAAATCGTAGATGGAATCAGAGTAATGTCAAAGTACTTGACATAGACTTGAACGTCCTCCGAGTCAACATCAACTAGTGCCACAGTTGCAAATTTGGACACATCCCTTGCTGATTTAGAAAGCTGTATCAACAAAATGCCACAAATGAAAACAAACCCCAACACCAACTTTGGAACAGTGTAAAATTCCTCAAAGAAAAAAAAAAGTTGATAAGTACAAGGTTCTGATATACCCAATGAAAATTTGATTTTGAAAACGAAACTAGAAAATCTAAAAAACAGAGATGTTGAGAAAAGCGCATACAATTTGATCAAGCTGGAGGCAAACAGGGTCGGAGGCACGGCCAAAACGGAGGACGAGGACCTTATCAATGGTGTCTCGGATAATGGAGTCCACCTCGCGCTTCTTGGTCAACGTTGTCAACAGGTAGCTCATTCTCCTTCGCCCCAATTTAGAACATCAAATACAAACCAACCCGGGTTTCCAATTTGCCAAGGTGCAGAAGAGAAACAACCCCAACCCCACCCCTGTGAGATGTAAAGTTGATAAAAAGCTTCAATTAAACCATGAAGATGGAAAAAATTGTGTTCAACTTTTGTGAGCAATCAATCAAATTCCATGAAAGAGTCATTCAATTCCACCCGCAATTAGAAATAGAAGAAAATTTGAATGAACGAGGATTGAAAACACAGTGCAGTGTTTCTACGAACCTGGATGAAGGCAAATTGAATCAAAAGCACCAATGGAGAGGGCAGAGTGAAGCGCAAGTCTCCCAATCAAATCAAAACCATGAAACGCACGGACATGACAGAGTGAGGCGCAAAGAAAGACTTAGGGACAGATAGAGAGAGTTGTGGGTTTATTTAATCTCAAATTCTCAATAGCTGATTTTGCATATAGGTATGTAGATTTGCATTAAAAAAGTTTTAAATTTAATTTGCTCGTAGTATAAAAAAATGTTATATTTAGGTTTAATTTTAATATACTGCAGTGTAAACTTTTTAACACTATTATAATATCATATGTTATTTTTATATCATAATATCATCTAATCATATGTTACCTATCATTAAAAAAATATTTAAATTTTTAAATAATTATTATTTTAATTAAATTTTTTTAATAATTTAATAATACATAATTAGATAATAATATAAAATTTTTTACACTTACAATAAATTAAAATTAAACTATATTTATTTAAAAATATATAATATATTATTAAAAAAATTAATTATGATAATAATTACTTTAAAATTTAGTATAAATTTTTTTTATAAAATTTATCTATAATCACTTCAATTTATATTCTCATACAAAACAAATACTAAAAATTAAATTTTTTAAATAATGTGTTAATATATAATTAGATGATAAATCAAAATTAAAATCAGCATATAATTGTTTTAAAAATTTTTTTATATTTAACAACATAAAAAATTATTATTTTTTTCGTTATTACTCCTTTAATATATTTTTATTTATTATTTAAGATAATTGTATAAAAATTAAGAGAATTATTAAATAATATCGATTATAAAAAAGTTTAATATAACTTAATTACTCCTTCTTTTATTTTATTAATATTTTTTTCTTCTAATTCACACCATTAATTTTTCTTTCTCTCCCTTTATGGGTTAGGGTAAAGTTAAAAAAATAATTAATATTTTTTTAATTTTTTTAAATGACAAATAATTTAAAACAAAATGAATATTATAAAACAACATATAAAAATAATGGAAAGGGTAAATGCTTTTTTTTACTGTCAATTTTCACTTATGACTACATATTTTCAATTATTCCATTTAAAAGATACTTTTAAGAGTTAAGAGTGACTCGTCACAGCTAGTTGCCATTGGAGAAATAGATATTATTATTATTATTGTTGTTATTATTATTATTAGTTTTTATTTTTATTTTTGTGCCATGGATTTATCTCATTTATATTTAATATTTAATGTATTTATTTTAAAAATAAATTTTAAAAATAAGATATGAGAATAATAATTTTATTTAGATTGTATTAATATGTGTACTTATCTCGAAATCATAAAAAAATTAAAAGATTAAAATTTAAAAATAATAATTTTATTTAAATTAAATTAATATTTAATGTATCTTATCTAATAATATTTATTATACTCAATATGAGTTGTAATTGGATAACCATTCCAAAAGACTAATCTCAAATAATAGGTCAAAAGTTTCCTCAAAAACTACTTCGTAATTTCCTCACGGAAACGGATCCCTAATATCCATTTTTTTCCATTTTAATTGGATTGTGTGTTCAATTTCTTATGAGAAATTATTCTTGCACATAAATATTCTGTGCACATACTTTCACAGAGAAGTATCACCATTGGCATTGATGAATAAAAGAGAAAAAGAGAAAAAATAAAAAAATAAAAGGTGAGAATTTAATTTATGTGAATTGCTTTTCATGTGCAACTAACATACTCATTTTTTTATTTGTTTCAACATTTTTGGGTTACAATATGCTGATTGGGCAAGAGCAACATCAATGTAATGTACGTAGGCTAAACCTTAAATATATATTAGAAATGCTTGAGTGGCCATTTTAACCAAAAAAAAATTAAAAAAAAAAAAGCTTGAGTGCCCAACTGGAATGTCGCAAGAATTTGTGCACATGTACAGGAATACTATGAAGTGCATCATTATACTTTATTAAAACTTTTATGTTAATGAATTTGTAACTGAACTGATAATGAATTCAATCTTTGAGACTAGAATTAAAGGGAATTCGTGGTATGGTTCATATTAATTTTCAGTAAAAAAAATCATCCGAAGAATTAATCAGTTTTTCTATATTAAAAATTAATCAATTTTATTCTAAATTGAGAATTGAACTCAACCAAACTAAATCAAATCATCCTCAATCAGTTTAATTTAATTCACTTCAATTGGTTTTTTTGCCAAATATACTTTTTTCTTAAATAAATTCATATCAAATTTCACTCTATTCTTTTCATGATTCAATTAAAAATAAATTAGTGTAAAAATCTTAAAATAAGCATAATCAAATATATATTAATAACAAATTAATTAGCCTAAATATTTCTATACAAATAACAACAAATTAAAATCTAATCATTTATAAGTATGTAAATAATAAAAATATATATAGGTATGTGAGTTTGGTTTGTTTTTGTTTGGTTCATTTTTGAAAATAAAAATCAATAACTAAATCGAATCAATCCTTTCATAAAAAGAGAATCAAGCAAGACAAAAAAAATCAGTTTTGTTCAATTTTCAATTTGGAATTTCTCAGTTTATATTGGTTTGGTTTAATTATAAATTAACACCCCTACTAAAGGGTAATAATTTTGAATGTTCCATCCTCCGTTAGGTTGCTTATACTTCTCTCCTTCCCAAGTGCTTTTATGCCTCTTATATAATAATAATATATAATAATAAAAAAACAAAGAGAACCTAATTGTTGTTCCATGGGTGATCTCACTGATGGCTGAGCAGTCAAGCAAGAGGAAAATGAGAAGTGCAGCCAAAAATGGAACCTAAAATGGACTGCAAATGTCTCTCCCTCGATCCTATTATCTTTTAAGACAGGAGGAGATGAAATAGCAAATCCCTGTGTCTATTAAAATATTGACTGATAGTTCAAGCAAATTCAGAGAAAAAAACAACGGAGAAGGGGGAAGGCCCTAGAGAGATGTGAAAAAAAAAAAAAATAAGGAACATCTTTCATGTAAAAGTTATATAGAAGAGATGCATTCATATACTTTAAATTTTATTAGAAAATAATAAACGTTCAACTTGATTGCTGAGTTTTAGCATATATATTAGCAGCAAATTTTGTGCTTTTAGTGTCAGATCAACATGTATGTGTGTATATATAATAATATGCATACATACATAGCTAGAAGCAAATGTATGCAAATTAAAAAATATTAAATAGTATTTAATTTAAATAATAGTGGAAGAAGGTAGGAAGACGATAAGTGAGGAGAACGCTTTGTTTCATTATATTTATAATCCCATAAGTTTTTTCTTTTGGTACAATGGAGGGCCGAAGCCCAAGAGGAAAAAACTAACCAACTACATTAACAGCATGGGGCAAAGAGCAAACAGAAGGTGGTTGATCCCCGTAGGGGGGTGTACAGAATTTGGATCCCCAAAGGTTGGGAAAGGCTAAAGTTAGCAAGCCAGTCGGCAGGGACATTGCCTTCTCTATGAGTGTGGACAAACTGCACATGCCAGCTTCTACTCTGGAGCTGGCAAATGGCCAGGATTAGCCTGCTGTTAGGTCCCGAAACTTGGTTACTCTGAGTGAATAGAGTGATGGTTGCCTAGGAGTCACTCTCCACTATCATTCTTTTCGTGTCTCTGTTCCAGGCTAGTTGAAGTCCATGAAAGATTCCCCAATGCTCTGCCACAAAGGAGTTACATATTCCTATATGTTTGGTGAAACCAATGATCCAGTTCCCATCTTCACCCCTGATGAGGCCCCCACAACCAGCCTTGCCAGGATTCCCTTTAATGGCTCCATCGGAGTTGATCTTTACCCAACCAGGCGCAGGGGGGTACCATCTGATGTCCCTCCAGACTTTGATACTCTGATAATCTTCCATACTGTGGTGGGCCTTTATGATTTGGTTAACATAGTCGACAATGATCAGAAGAGGGTTCCTGGGGCGAGTAAAACTTTGCTCGAAACGCTTCCTGTTTCTCCAGTTCCATATATGCCAAATGGTGACCAAGAAAACATCCTTCCAGTAGGGAGGGGAATTGACCCCCAGCTCTGATATGAGGTTATTATCGATCCACTCCATGATGTCTCCAGAGAAGAAAGCGGGAATGTTGGGGGAGGCAACCAACCGTATCCAAATTCTAGAAGCCGCAGGGCACTCCCGCAAGGCATGAAGAGGCATCTCCACAATGCCAGTACAGTGCTTACAGTCCGGGCTTCCCCTTCCCCAGGAGCTCCATTTGGAAGCAGTGAGCAGTGTATTATGCGAGGCCTGCCAGGCAAACGTTTTCACCCTGTGTGTTCCTTTCCACTTCCAAATGAGGTTCCAATGAGATCCTCTAGAAGGATTCCCCTCTGAGAGGTTGTGGTAAACGTTCCTGATGGAGAAGAGGCCATTATTCGAAGTTCCCCATAATATCAAATCGTTAGGCGCATCCGAAGACGGAGGGTGAATAGCTCTTATCTTTTCAACAATAACACTGGGAAGGAGAGTATTGAGAGAATTGTAATTCTAGTCTCCTTGGGGGGTGATGAAGTGACGAACAGAGACATTGAACTTCTCCTCCGGAATCTGAGTGGAAGCTTGGGAGGGGAGGTCATGTATACCGGGGATCCAGTTGTTTATCCAAAACCAGGTGGATTCCCCATTCATAATTGCATGAAATGTGTCACTAAAATAAGAATTTTCTAAGAATTTTAAGATAAAATGTAAAGATTGAAAACTACAAGAAAATTGGCGAAACTTAATTACATATATATAGGTCTGGAAAAGTTTTGCAGCGAATATAAATTTGTAACTTCTTTTGTTAAAAATCACAAAGTTTTAATAATATGGAAATTTTAGAACTTGAGCCAAATTCAAAAAACTGAAAATTTTAATTAAAATTTGACTTTTTCTTTTCCCTGGGAAGAGTTCATACTTTATAGGGAGTTCAAGTTCTCAATGATCTCTTCATAGACTTGGCTTTTTTTTTTTTAATAATTAGGGAGGCAATTGGTACCTATAGGTCAGCAAGAATATTTGCAGCATACAAATATAAATGATATATATTGCTCTTTTCAATGATGTTAGAGTGACTCAATATTGATTCTTCAGAAGGGAAAAATTCTTCTGATCTAATGTCTTGCTGCAAAATATTAGAAAGTTACTGGCAAGTTTGTGTAAGAAATTATTCATGACAATTGTATGAGAATTAAAACACGAATAAGAATCTGACATGTTGAAGACATAATCCTTGTGTTTGGAAATCCTTGGGCTGATATCAGCTCATAATAATCCAATATAAAGTTTATATAACTCATAATAATTGAATCATAATAATATTAACTTTATATATCATGTTTGTTTAAATTTGTGATAGATATTGTAATATTGGGGTAGCTCACTGATCAGTAAGATATTGTATTATTATTGTATTGCAGATTAATGATATTCTTTGCACTTCTAATTCCCAAACGATGATAGATACTTAAAATTTCCACCACCCTTGAAACTTCTATAGCACACCAGAGCCATGGTCTTGAAAACAGCTAACTTTGCTCTCTTTCATTGCCGCTGGAACCAGCACACCAATTGGTATGACACTATCATCGAATATGCATGTTCACGTAGGTTTCGTAATGCTTGTGTATTTTATTTGGAGATGAATTGGAGAAAAAAATGATAGGTCGATGTTGACTAGTATGGTTTTAAATTGCAATATACAATTGTAATTGCGATGGTAATATTCTTGTTAAAAGATTTTTTACAACTGAAATTACAACTACAATTGTGATTATATTAACTGTATTTTTTTTTTGTGATTGTTCGCAACTTATGCAATTACAAAAATAATCGTAACTGTAACCTTAATTTAGAACTATGTTAGTTAGTAATAACTATCATTTTCATTTTCAGTAATGTTATTTCTACATTTTTTTCCTTCACACCTATCTTCTGTGAAAAAAATATGACATAGAAAAGGAAAAAGTGAAAGAAAAGTGAATTTCACTCTCCCTTTTTACCATTTAGGGTAGGTGTCGGAATAAAAGTGTGTGAATGAAATATAGGAATAATTAACATTTTTATTTCACTTTAACTATATTATTTCATGAAAAGATCCAGTGGCATTGCACAAAATATAAATTCATAGCTACGAATAAACACGCAAAGACACAGCATGTTACCAGAAGAGTTTCACTTTCATTATTAGAACCTAAAATGAGAGCAACACAAACGTTGTCCCATGGACTCATAAGAGACAAAAGTGCTTGTTCAATTCATCGTAGAATCATGTTTTTCCTCAAGTCAAACTTCTATTTTACGACAACAACAACGTTCACCTGGAGCTGATGCCCTCACACATATGTTAGCATCTGGAGGGAATCCAAGAGCTGCGCAAGGTGCATTGCAATCTGCATTGGTTAAACATGTTGCCGCAGCATAGACACATGGGGTCTTCTGACCAAACACTGCATCAATGATTTTGAAGTTTTTGAGAGAAAATATTCACAAAAAGTAAGTAAATTACAATAAGTAAAATATTAGAGTAAATTACTTAAACCTCCTCTTTATTACTTATTTTTTCACAAATCCCTTCTATTTTTAAAATTTACACATACTCCTAAGAGCCTCTTTGGTATGATAGAAATTAAAGAAATAGAATGAGAATAGGAATGTCATTCCCGTATTTGGTAAAAAAATCGGATAGAAAATTCTCATTATCTAAAGAATGTCTTTCTTTTCATTGCTAGAATACTCATTTCAGTTTTATTCTTATTTTTAGTCACATTTCTATTCCATTTTCTTTTTTTTTTTTATGATACCAAACGTGTATTAAAAGTATGTTTGAATTGAAAGAGAATAAAAAAAAAGAAAATAAAAGGTTTATTTTAAGATTTTAAATTTTAAATGTTTAATACTCAATCCTAGCATAAATATTTTTAAAAATTTATACATACCCCTAGAGACAGAGTTATCATAACTCCAAGGGGACCTTGGTCCCCTCTAAAATTTTTTTAAATTTTAAAATTTTACATGTAATTTTCTCTTAAAAAAATAAAATATTTAAAGTTTGGCCCCACTTAAATATGTAACTTTTTTATTGGTCACCAGCCCAATTTTGTATGGCTTTGCCCATGCATACTCCTTAAGTATTTATACAAACTTTTATTATATTTTAAAAATAAGTCACGCGTAATCAATTTATTAAAAAAAAAGGTTTGTATAAGTTTTGAAAATAAAAAAATCAGTAAACAGAGGAAAAGTTAAAAAGTTAAAGTAATTTACTCAAAATATTAATACAGATGTATAAGTAAAATAGAGTTCAAACCTGTGTATGGGATGAAGGCATCAAGGGTCAAAACGAAGAGCATGCAGAGCAGTTGAGACCTTGTTGCTGCCATATTGTGTGTGTGGATACTGAATAATGCTGGTTGCTGGGGCTTGAAAACTTGCAAATATGAAGGGGAAAATACAGATCGAGAAGCTAACTTATATACCCAAGCTAGCAAGGAGGTTTGATATATTATAACTAGAAAATATTTGATTATTGTATATAAATGGAATCCTCTATCAATTCCATCTCCTGAAAGTATCGTTGTCAGAATCATAGATTCGAACGAATCTCCTTACCTAAAAGAAAATCATCTGCTATTAATTATTTCAATCCAAATTATTAATTCGTTATATTTCTGTGTTCTTCTCAGATGGGAAGTAATCCTAATTCAAAATATAATCAATTTATATAATAAGACGAATTGATATCATGATCATGTTTAATATGGAAATAATATTGATGCAGAGGATTTCCATAATAAAATCATTCACCTTATACACTGTGTTTAGAATCAAATTCACTTAAATAATGTTTGAATTAACTTATTTTGTGTTAAAAATATATTATAATCAAAATTTTATTAAAAAAGTTTTTTAAAAAAAAAGTAATTTTTTCTTAAAAATAACTTATTCCCAATCATATACTTATTTGAACAGATTTTTACATGTACGGATTTGGATCGTATTTCGTAATAGGATCATCCTATTAAAGAGAAAAAAATACAAATTCTATGGCTTAAATATGTTTTTGATCCTTATAAAATTTGAGTTTTTTAGTTTTCATCCTTATTTTTTAAAAATTTGAGAACTAGTCCTCTTAAAAAAAAATTTCTTCCACGATAGTCCTTCTGTTATCCCTCAGTTATCTTCTTATGTATACACTTATTTAACACTGTAAACGTCAAAAACTCACTCTCTCTCTCTGACTTCTCTTTCTCTCTCTACTCTTCATCTCCCAAATTACTTTCTCTCTCTTTTCTCTAAACCAGGGACAGGTTGTGAGAAATTTGCGTTTAAAGCACTATCAGTAACAGTGTCGTTGACCCCCCCCCCCCCCCTCAAGTTCATTTCCTTAGATTTATTTGTTGTTGATCCCTTTTCTTTTTTCTTATTGGAATATTTTGCCTTGTAATCTCATCACATTCTCTTCAGTTGCCAATTCAATCCATAGGTTCCAATTCATTCCATCTATATATAATATATACGAATACTTTAAAAATAATAATAATAAAGCAGACCAATGACAATGCAGAGAGCTTCAGTTGAGGAGCAAAGCAGTGGAATGGGTAGCCAACTATTGACACTTGCACATTCAAGATCGGACCATTTGAACGTAGGAGATCTCTATTCCTCCAGATTCTTCTAGCTACCTCTTTCCCTTTCCCTTCCCTTCCCTACCATCTATCCATATTAATGTGATGCTCAGATATGGATCAAGAATAATGTTTTACTCTATTGGCCCACTATTGAGAAAAGCATTTGCAAGATGATGGCTTCTTGTTAATTTTTCCATCTTTTCTGGTCAACTATTGGGACTTGGCAGCAGATGCATAATTGAGAGAAAAGAGAGATAAAATGATATGGGAGATGAAGATTAGAGAGATAAAGAGGAGTCAGAGAGAGAGAAAGATTGAGTTTCAATGAGTTTTCACTTTTCAACGTCTACAGTAATATATTAGTGTCCACATAAAAAAATAATTGAGAGATTAGATAGAGATCTAACAGAAGAACTATCGTGAAAGAAAAATTTTTCTAAGAGGATTAGTTCTCAAATTTTAAAAAAATAGAGACAAAAACCAAAAAAACTCAAATTTTATAAGGATTAAAAACTTATTTAAGCCCAAATTTTATTAAGGGATCTATTTTGATAAGCTATAAAATCAACTAATTATATTTAAAAATTTTTGTGTTTTTTTTTATTTTTAATAAGATACTTTTTTATTATTTCACTAACAAAAATGGATCCATATCCCACAACTAAATCAAAAGATTTTGTTTATAAATTAAATCAATTTTCAAATTTTGTAGTTCCAAATATAATGATAGCGATTTTCATATAGATTTCATTAATATACAATGTCAACATTTTAAAATGGCACCAATTTTTAAAGTGGTGAGGGAATAATTTCAATATTCTGAGGTTCAACTAGAGTGGAATTGGATTCAATTGTGATTTTAAACATACTAGGATATTTTATAAGTATATGATAATATGTAAAAAATAAATAAAATAATAACATATATATTTTAAGTGTTAATAAAAACTGGAACCGGCAATATGATCGTTCCTTGGTGATACTGGCAGAATCTTTCAGTGGAAATCAGCGCTGAATTTTTTGGCCGCCAGAATTTTTTTTTTCAAAAATAATTTTGTAATATTTAGAAATTCAAATTTAAATTTAATATACTGTTAACATAAAATTTTTTTACATTATTATTCAAGATTAATACTTAATATCACAAAGTTGATATGAATGGGCCTGTAAGTTAATTCAATGGTTTTTTGTTGTCTTTTTAGTTTTTGCTTATTATATTTTAGCTAAAAAATAGGTGAGGTGGCAGTATCTTATCTTTCGTATATGTTTTTTGTGAAAACTATTTTCGTGATATATATCACTGTTTATTATTTAATCATATATTACTAATTGTTTGATTTTTTATTTTTTAAAAAATTATTATTTTAATAAATTTTTGTTAATAATTTAATAATTCATAATTAAATAATAGTACAAAATTTTTTACAATGACAATAAATCAAAATTTAAACTCTAAAAATTTGTAGTAATCACAAAAATTTCTAGAGGTGGGATTTTCATTGGATATCTTGATCATCCGGAAATCCTATGATTTTTTTAAAAAAATATTATAAACAACTTAATTATTCCAACTCAAGTGTGCTTTTCCTTGTTTTTATCTCTCTCTCAAGAATGGGTGTTAGTGACGAAGAGGAAGAGATTAAATAATTTACATGTACTTTAAATGTCCGTGATATCATTATTAAAAAAAAAAATCCTTGAGATCGCCACATCTGAAAACCCTTGAGGTGGCGATTCAAGCCCAAGTGTTTCTGTCATTAGACCACATAAAAAGTTATTATATATTCTTGAAGTATAAATAAATATATGTGTTAAGAAGCATTTTAATAATTAATTTTATAAAAATTTATATAAATTATATATTAATAACTTAAAATTAATAATAGATATACTTCTTAAAATATATATTTATTATACTTTAAAAAGAATACAATAATTTTTCACGATACATGCCTCACCGCCAAACCCCGTTGGCCACCAAACAAATCACGTTGGTCACTACTTAACTTTTTCCGTTGTCACCGAAGCCCACTAAAAATACCCATTACCTCTTGTGCAGTTTTATCTTTCTCCCTTTGTCTTTCTATATTCATATCGAATGGAATTTTACGAGTGTTTTTTAAATAATAAATTCAAAATTTAGGTTCAAGAGAAAGTTAACTCAAAACCAAGGTCAAGGCATGCATTATTGAGGTTATAAATAAGTATTAATAAGCTTAATATTTATATTTATAGATTTGACATCACATATTGACTTAAAATTTTTAAAGTATTAAATTTATGGATCTTTCTGCTCTCATGTGTCACTTTTACCCATATTTGAATTCTAACAATGCATTGGTTTGCTATATGAACTAAAATAAATAAATCATTGTTATGTTTTTGGCTGATTGTAATTGCTATTTTGCAATAAGGGGCCTTGAGTGTAGTTATTAGTCTCATTTCTAATTGAGAGAAAGTGACATATATATTTAAGGCCTGTGTGTGCTGAAAGGCATTTAGAGGGTGTTTGGGAATGATATTTTTTTAGAAAAAAATAGCTTTTTTTTTTTAATGAAAGGAGCTTTTTCTTTTCCTTTTATAATTATTTGGTATTGATTTTTTAAAATATATTATAATTTGTGATTATTTTGATTACATTGACAAATTAAGTATAATTTTGAACTGAAATTTGAGCATTATAATTATAATTCAACTTTGATTATTTCAATGTTGGACACAAATTTAGCAAGTCATCCAATATAATTTTATCACATTTAATTTAAACAAATTCATTTCATACCTTTTTAGTAATTTATTATATAAAGATTATTCTTTTTACAGTTCAAATAATACATATTATCCAAATATAAAACTAATTACATCATAATCGATTATATATTATATATATAATCTATTATTAAAAAATATATATATATTTTTTACATCCAAACACATACTCTCTGTCTCTCTAACATCTTGAATTCTTCATCTTAATTCAACAAGTCCTAATTTAGTCTTTTAAACATTATTAAAAAATTCAAGTAATTTTTCATTTTTTATGTAAACTCTCAATTTAATCTTTTAAAAATTATATCAATATCACTTTGATCTTTTAAAAAAAATCAACTTTAACTTAATCTTTAAATTATGAAAGATAACATTAAAATTATTCTTTTGTGTACAGATGAAGATTAAATTAATATAATTTCTATAATTAAAACAGTAAATTAATGTCATTTTTCTAAAAGATTAAAATGATATCACTTTTCATGATTTAAGAATTACATTGAGATTAACATTCTTTGAAATACGAAAATGATATCGATATAATTTTTATCAGCATGTTTGATTTGATTTTAAAAGTCTCCAAACTATGATTTAGACAAAAGCTTCTCTTTTATTACTTTTGCCCAAATCATAATTTTAAAAGCCAATCCAAATATCTAATAAATTAGAGGTTAATTTAGTGTTAATTTTTTTTCAAATATTAACATTTAACATATGTACATTAATGGTACACATTTTAAATTTTCATTAAAGCAACATAATTTGTATAACATAATTCTACATGTGCATTTATAACATGCTAGGAAAATTTATATGTCTTTAGAGTCTGTTTGGATACATTTTTTTAGAAAAATTATTTTTTTAAAAAAATGTTTCAATACATTTTCAAGTGTATTTGGATGTAATTTTTTAAAAAATAAAAGTTAAAAAAGGAATTTACTTCTTTTTTTAAGAAACCAATGATCTTTAGCTTATAGAAAAAATAAAATGAGAAATGATTTTTAATATAATTTTATGATAAAAATATCCTTTACCTTTATTAAAAATTATATTTTATATGCTCTTTCTTTGTTTTTTCTATAAACCTTATTTACATAAACTTTCTTAGATAATTATATAAATTACATTTTAAATAACACAACTTTAAATCATTGTGTCCAAATATCTTAAATTAAATTCTGATTTCAATGACTATACCACTTAGAGAAAGTAAAATAGAATAACATTAGTAACATGTTGTTAAGCCTTTGGTACATAATTAAACATATAGTTATTATCTTATGTCTCATTTTTCATGACACTATTACTATGACATACTTAAAAATCTAATCGTCCCTATTATGCTAGTCTATTTAATTATATCTTACATATAATAACTTATTATATTTTGTATTTGGATATCTTTTTCAGTAATTTTGATATAAATTAAATGCTTTTATTTTTTTTATTCAAACAAATTTAAAAATATTTTTATTATATAAAAGTACTTTTTAGATATTATATCTAAATATAAATTATTTTTTCTTAAAAAAGATATATTAAAATAAAATATATAAAAAAAGTATTTTTTTTTAGAATCTTATCCAAACGAGCCCTTAATCTATCCTATTATATAAAGGGATTCCTATATTTGATTTTCGATTATGCATCTTCTTAAAATGCCATTATTATTTGATATTTTACAAATTAAAATAATGATAAAAATATCAACTAAAATTACAGAGAAATTTATAAGAAGTTATTTTTAAAATTTAAACACATCCCAAAATTATAGGAAGTTATTCAAAATTATTTTCATTGAAAAAAATAATTATACAAATTAAAATAAAAAGTGAAAATTTAAAAATACTTTAGGATATCTCAATTTGCTAGTAAAAATAAAAAATGTGGGCTAATAATGTATACATATCAATTATTAAATAAAGTGTTTAATAATAAGATGATAGACAAGAATTTCTTCACATAAAAGCTTACTTACCACAGCAGCTCATAGCCTAATACTTATTATACTCATTTTTATTTGTCATTTTATATAAACAAAATTTATTTCATTTTATTCGTTGTTTTAAAAAATCAATGAAATATTTATTTTTTTAAATTCAAAAAATGAAATAAGAGAGAATTAATAAAATAAATAATAATATTTCAAGTTTTCTAATAAAAAAGTAATTTGATAAAATATAATTATTTTTTAAAATTATTTAACATCTTCCTTAATTTTGTTCCACTACCTCAAATTACAGATTAAAAAAACATATAAAAACGAACCAATTAGGGAGTAATAATTCCGAACATTGGATGGTAAAAAACAAGACGCAACCCATAATACTGACTTTGTCCCACAACGACCCACCTCTCTTCACAACCAAAGCTCCGCAGACATCTCGGATTCTGACTCAGGGACAGCGATGGCACTCTCACGGCTTCGACACCCTCTCATCTCTCCTGCTCTTCGCCTCCTCTCTTGCTCCTACTCCTCCACTAGATCCCTTCATCGGTACCCTTTCTCTTCTTGTTTCTGGTATCGCTTTCCAATGGAGTATGCTGATCGTTTTGTTATTAAAGTTTCCTTTTTTTTTGTTGTAATTTTCCATTGCACTGGTTGAAATTTGATAATGGGTGGCTTTGTTTTCTGGAAGTTGTAATTGGGTTCCTCTAGTTTTTCATCTCTGTGGGCCTGCAGTCATCATTTATGCTTTTCTTTGTCAGAAAATGAGGGGACATTTGTGCTTGGATGTTTGGGGATGGTGGGCATGTCTCAGATTGGGCCTATCTCTGTTAGAATTTTTTCTATTGGAAATACATAAAGACAGCTAGAGGAACAGTTTTTGTGATTGCAACTCACAAACCTCATGCAATTTAGTATTTGGTATTGCAGTCGAAATGAAAATTTGTGATCCCTCCCTTTAGAAATCACTTGGTGATTTGTTATGCCCTCAACTATGTGATTAGGAGCCTAATGGTGGATTATGTGGCTGGGAGAGTACTGAAGCCGGATCGTTCACTGATTTAAATTATTTCTTTTCACTTACTCCTTTGTTCGCTTTCTAGCCTCTTCATATATGGGTATAGGATTTTCTCATATGAAATTTAATGAATTGGTTACCAGTTTATGACTTCATGGGTATATGCCCAATTTGGATGTTCCTATGTTCTGCTTGTAAAGGCATGTCAATGCTATGACAGCTTATTGAAAATGTTGTGTGTTTGACATGAATTCTTGGGGTAAAATTAATGTAGAAAGCATGTAATCTTATAAGTTGTTTAGAATAAGATATTATTAAGTTTTTTCAAATTTGCACGAGTGCTCATTAGAAATGAGAGCAGGATGCAAATTGCGGACTGCATCACCTGATGCAGCTGCAATATTGTTGTTGCGGTAGTGTTTGCAACTGCATCACCCTGCAATTGTGGGGTGATTTCCATGCACAGGAAAAGCCGCAACGCAGTGGTGTTGTGGCTGCAACCCACATTGCAGTAGGCGCAACACCCTCAATTGCAGTAACCACAACACAACCGTGACCACAACCATAATTTAAAACCACGACACTTATTTAAACTCATCCAAACAAAACTGTAATTGTTTGTTCAGGCTTCATTGCAGTTGGCAGGTTAATGGATATCGATGATGATAATAATAAAAAGAATATGAATGAGGTCTATGGAGTGGAGAAAGGGAAAAGGGTTTAACATTGGTTTGATAGTTATGTGCATAGATAGTATTGTATGTCTTGATCTTGTTGATCATGTTCTTGTTGACTGAAGAGCTTTTAAGTTTTTCTACCATGTGCAAATGGTCCTGCTTCCAATAGGCTAGTTGATCACTAAACTGCAATGTTGCTAGCAATTACTTAGTGTTGGCATGCTGTTTGTCATGGTTGCTTTAATTTTTGAACTTGGTGGCATCATTTACTTGTACCATGTCATTTCTGAATTGCTTTCTTTACTTTTGAAATAATGCCGGGCTTTTAATGTTCTAAGAATCTTTAATTATAAGTTGCTTTGGTGCCTTTTTTTTCTTTCTTGTTTGCTTCCAAGGTTCTAATATATCATTTTGGGTTGTCTTCTTGGCACAGAACTTCTAATTCAGGGATTTTTTCTGTGTGTGGTGATGGGAATCTAAGGTTTGCATCCATTAACCTGCATTGTTTCTCAATATATCTTATTTCCATTCTTGTCTATGGGATTAATTTGAACTTTGAAGATAGTGAGTTTTGGTTTAAACATAAAGATAGGGAATTTTGGTAATATCTTATTATGACTATGGGGGTTGAAGTTGTCTCCCTTTTTGACCACCCAATCACTATTGTGAATCAGATGACCAATTTCTCTTTAAAGCCAATCTGCCTATCTTGAGCCTCTGAAATAAAAATGTGAAACCAAGCCAATATAGAATTATCAACTCAGGTTTCAACTTGATCCAGCATCAAATGGTCCAATCCATTTCAGATGCATGTGTCCACTTTCAAGTCCTTTGTTTAACTTGATATTTTCTCTCCTGCATTTCAAATTTATGGACTGGAAGGGGGATTGGCATCCTCTTCCTTGGATATATCTCCACACTAAAATAGACTGCATATCTTTCTCTTTAGTTCATCTTTCTTCCTTGTCTTCTACATTGTTATCTTGGCAGTTCACTAATGGTTAAGTTTATCAGGCATGCATCTTTGTCTAGGCTTGCTGGAGTTTGTGATAGTTCTCTGAAGATAAAGGTTCGTATTTAAATTGATAAAAAACTCCTGACTGTGGCTATGATATTCTCAATTCTCTGACAACTTTCAACAATTTTGGCAGTGGATTGATGTCAAATACTTCTCATCTTCAGGTACATACTGTTTCAGTTTCCTACTTTTCTAAAGCTCCTACTTATTTAGGGTTTTACTTTTGTGGCTTTGCTTATGAATTAACATACTTGTGTGCTTCTCTTATTATGATGCCTATTTCTTACAGCTGGTTAAGGCAGCTCAGCTCCTGTCCTAGAGATTTCATGTGGATTATGCTATATAATTTTTTTTGGTTAAATTAACTGTTTAGTCCCTATTGTATACATTCATTTTTAATTTGGTCCTTATAATTTTTTTCATTTCAAACAAGTCCTAGTCGTTTTAAACATTTTCAATTTAGTCCATGTCCGTTAAGTTGTGCATATGTGGCAAAACAAATCCTAATATGGATGCTGATGTGGCCAGCTCTTTGTTTGCCACATGCACACAAGTTGACGGGATCATAACATTAAATAATGGAGAGCTACCAAATTGAAAAAGATTAGAACTATGAGGACTCATTTGAAAAGAAAAAAATTGTAGGGACCAAATTGAAAATGAGAGTAAATTATAGGGACCAAACATATAATTTAACCCTTTTTTTTGATGTCATAATTTGTATATCAGCTATTAAAAAAGTCCAAAAGGTAACATGATCCTGCAACTTGCAGCCTTCTCATGTAAATATTAGAAAATTATGGGTAGAAAAGTCAAGAGATCAAAGAGATTGGGCAGTCTTGCTGCATTCTTAATTCTTAGTCTTTCCTTGTTCTCCTTTTCATAAAGACTTTCTCGTTTTTTATGGGCACTGTTCATGTAAATGTAGTGCTACTGTTCACAGGTTCATGGTAGCTAGCAGCTGAATTGTAGCAGGTTTTTTGGGGCCTTAGTTTCCTTTATGTATTCCAGTCATTTAGGGTTATTTGGGTTTTTATTTTCTGTCTTTTGGTCCAGCCATTTGGGCTTTGTAATGTCTTTATTTTCATAGCTTGAGTAGGATATGTAATAACCTAAAAAAAGGCCCATTAAGGTTAAGTCTTAGGAAACCTATATATTTTCTGTTTTTCCCCAATCTTTGGCAATAATGAATTTTAGATTTGGATGCAATCAAACCTGAGAAAGTACATATGCTTTCTCTTGCTAGGAGTGTTTCCTAGATAAGACTGATAGTTCTTCTCTTTATTACTGTTCCTGATAAAGTTTTTGGGCATCATAGATTTAAAGGTTGCTTTGGAAACCCTAATCCCCAATTCCCAATTTATAAAAAAGCCCTAACCCTAATTTTATAACCTTAAAACTACGAATCTTCTACATCCTTGAAGCCCTTTAGAACAATCCGGAGAGCTATTATAATAGTTAGAGCACTCTTGGATGTTTAGAACTTACACTGGAATAAGAAGCTTGTGGATGCTGAAGTTGCAGTCAATTTGGTCAAATTCCTTAAAGTGAGTTGAATTGCATACAAAACCTCTATTGCCTGGATTAGAGTAAACTTGCTAGGCAATGTGGTTAAACTATTAAGACTCTTGAGTTCATTGTCCAAGTTGAAAATTTTGTTTCGAAGGATGTTTCAGCCTTTTATTAGACAGAACTAGGGAGTTGATGAATGGGCCTGCAGTGTCCAACTAATTTTTTATAAATTAGAATTTTCCCCAACGATGTTTAATGGGGACCAAATTCAAGCTTGAGTTTGATTTTTGAACTGTTGATCAATCAGGGCATTGAACACATCAACTCAGTCAAATTGATTATTGTGAAAAGGAAGACAGGTGTTGAACTTCAATTGAAACTTGTTAGACCCCCCATTAAGAAAGTCTACCGCAGAAACATATTTAGTGGGAAAAGAGGGGCATTACATGAAGGAGCTGTGGAGAAAGGAGCAAATGAATCACCTCAACAGAAAAGCAATGTAGGAGAACCAGGTGGGTGTGGGCTGCATAACAGAAAGCTGACGTGGTAGGAGGAAAGAGAAGAAGTGGAGGACGTTAGGGAGGCAGAACACGGGCTGCATAACCAACTACTGAGCTGGCTATGAGAGAGAAGGAGGAACAGGGCAGGTGGGGCGCCAGTGAAGGAATCTGTTAACAGATTATATATAGGAGAGGAGCTAGTGAGAGAGGGGGGGATTTTTTTTGGGAGTCGGTTGGGAGTAGGGAGAGACCAAACCTCTCGAAAGCTTGGGCTGATATTTCGTTCTTCTGTAATTTTCATTTTCAGTTTTCCAGTTTTTCCTATTATACACTCTGTAAGTCCAGAGCACTAATTCCAGTTCCAGAAATCAGAAGCAGGTTTCTAACAAATTGGTATCAGAGCTCCCGATCCTGGGAGCTGTGGATGGTGAAGCCTAAAATGGAAAATCGGGTGGAGGCGTTGGAGAAGGGAATGGAACAGCTGAGGCACGACATTGACAGGATGGGAATGGAGACTCAGTAGGAGAGGATGGAGGCCCGGCAGGATAGGAAGGAAAGGGGAGCTCAAATAAACATAATAGAGTAGGTCCATCAGCAGATGCTGCAGTGGATGAAAGGGAAAGATACTATGCCACCCAGAAGGCAGACGGGCATAGTGACAGAGGAAGAAGGAGAGGAAGTGATGCAGGGAAGGGCAGGTTCCAATGGGACTATCACAGGACCCACTCGAAACTCACCATTGGAAGAAAGAGGGAAGGAAGCTAGAGATACCAGTATTCTCGGGAGATGATGCTTTTGGATGGGTGAATAAGATAGAGAGGTATTTCCAGGTGAATTCCTTGGAAGACCATGAGAAGTTAGATGCAGTAATGGTAGCCATGGAAGGGAAGGCACTGAACTGGTTTTCCTGGTGGGAAACCCGCAATCCACAGGCGAGTTGGGCAGAGTTCAAAGCATCTGTGGTAAGGCAGTTTCAGCCCTCTTTAGCTCAAAACCCGTATTAGCTGCTGCTGGGACTCCACTAGTCAAGCTCAGTCATGGAATATAGGGAGCAGTTTGAGCTACTCACGGTACCTTTAGCAGTAGCTGATGGGAGCATGCTAAAGGGAATATTCCTCAATGGCTTGAAGGAAGAAGTGAGAGCAAAAATGAAGCTACACCGGGTGGAAACCTTAGCCGAGCTGATGGACTTGGCCCTACTGGTGGAAGAAAGAGATTTTGTTGTAGGAAGAGGAAAGGTGGGAATGAGTTCAAAAGGTCTAAGTCGACCCTATTTCTCCAGCAGAACAGCTGCTGTAGAAGTCGGGACTGAAGCCACATTCAAATTATGAATCTGCCTCTAGAGGAAATTCTTATCTCACAACTGCCTCCAAGGCTGGATTCATGGGGCAGAAATCTGTAGAATCCCGCTCAGCTGAAGGGAGTAGTTACCCGAAGAGGGCCACCGGGTTCAAGAGGCTCACCGAAGCAGAAATGCAGGAGAAAAGAAGGAAAGGGTTATGTTTTAGGTGTGATGAGAAGTTTGGACCGGAGCACGTCTGCAAATTTAAATAGCTGAATGTATTGCTGCAGGGAACAGAGGAGGAATTGGCATCCCAGGAGGAGGAACTTGAGGATGAAGTTGAAGAAGAGAGGACGATAATGGGAGGAGACAAGGCATTGCAGCTGTCGATAAATAGTATAATGGGGCTAACTTCAAAGAAATCACTCAACTTGTGGGGTGAGATACAAGGAAGAAGGGTGGTAGTACTAGTAGATTGTGGAGCTTCTAGTAATTTCATTGATAAGGGGATAGTAAAGGAGCTTAACCTAGCCTTGGCAGAGACACCAGAATATATAGTGGAGGTGGGTGACGGGCATCAAATTCGGTGCCAGGGGGTGTGTAAGGGGGTGAATATGTTGGTACAGGGATTCAACATTACAGCTGACTATTTCCTGTTTGAGTTGGGAGAAGCGGATGTTGTGCTCGGGCTGGAATGGTTGGAAGGATTGAGTGAGATCAAAGCCAAGTTTAAGGAACTAACAATGAGATTCTTGTCAAACGGAAGGCTAGTCACGTTACAAGGGGATTCCTCACTTTCTAGGTTGGCAGCCTCCTTAAAATCTATGATGAAAGCTCTACATAATGAGGGAGAAGGGTTTTATGTAGAAATGACGACCCAGGAAGCTGGGCAGCAAGTGGACCCTGCTGACTGGGAGGAACTGCAGCATGTCCTGGAGAAGTTTCAAGACCTTTTCAAGGAGCTCCATGGTCTACCTCCTTCCAGGGTGCAGGATCTTGCTATAAGGCTGAAAGAAGGAGCCCCAGTACCCAACATAAGACCTTATAGGTATCCACATTATCAGAAAAATGAGATTGAGAAAGTGGTAGCTGAAATGCTGGCAGCTGGGATTATAAGGCATAGTACGAGTCTGTTTTCCAGCCCTATTATATTGGTTAAGAAGAAGGACGGAGGATGGTGGATCTGTGTTGATTATCGAGCCTTGAATAAGGTGGTTGTGCCAGACAAGTTTCCCATCCCAGCTATAGACGAGCTGCTGGATGAGCTAGGAGGGACAGTGATTTTCTCCAAGTTAGACCTAAAGTCAGGTTATCACCAAATCAGGACGAGGGAAGAGGATGTCTTCAAAACAGCATTCCGCACTCATGAAGGGCATTACGAGTTCTTGGTAATGCCTTTCAGGGTTAAACCAACGCACCCTCCACTTTCCAAGCACTAATGAATGAGGTATTTCGTCCATTCTTGAGGAAATTCGTGTTGGTATTCTTTGATGACATACTCGTGTCTAGTAGCAGCGGACAAGAGCATTTACAGCACTTGGAGCTGGTCTTGCAGCAACTAAGGGAGAATCAGTTGCTGTTAAACAAGAAAAAAATGCAGTTTTGGGCAGCCAAAACTGGAATATCTAGGTCACATCATCTCAGCTGAAGGAGTCCAAGCTGACCCCGTGAAGGTTGAAGGCATGACCAGCTAGTAGAAACCCAGAGATGTTAAAGGACTCTGAGGATTCTTGGGGTTGACAGGATACTATAGGAGGTTTGTAAAGGATTATGGCAAGATAACTCGGCCATTAACTCAGCTGCTGAAGAAGGACGGGTTCGAGTGGAATGAGGAAGCACAGCTGGCTTTTGAATTGTTAAAATCAGCCATGGTAACTCTTCCCATGTTAGCAGTGCCCGACTTCTCCAAAACATTTGTGGTGGAGACGGATGCATCAGGGAAGGGTTTGGGAGCCGTTCTCATGCAGGAGGGGAGGTCGGTCGTATATCTCAGCCAGAGGATTGTCGTGCAGGGCGCAACAGAAAGTCAGTATATGAAAGAGAATTGATGGCTGTGGTGTTAGCAGTAAAGAAATGGAGGCATTACGTTAATGGGAAGGCATTTCGTGATCTGAACAAATCAGAAAAGCCTGAAATATTTGACTGAACAGAGACTGATGGGAGAAGAACAGTAGAAGTGGACCTCAAAGTTAATGGGGTTTGATTTTGAGGTGCAGTACAGACCTGGAGGGGAGAATAAAGGCTGCAGATGCTTTGTCCAGGAGGGAAGAGTTCTGTGCCATCTTCCACTTTTCACATTGAACAGATTCAGAGCACTGGGCGGAAGAGCTGCAAAATGACAGCAAACTGAAAACCATCTTACAAGACTTGTTGACAGACAAGGAAGCACACCCGATATATATGGTGAGGGGGAACTGTCTGTACTATAAGGGACGATTGGTTTTATCGAGAAGTTTCGCGAGGATACCTTCCATATTGCATGAGTTCCATGCGACCCTTTTTGGAGGTCATTCAGTTTTTTTCAGGACATATAAGAAGAATATCCGGATTGTTGTATTGGGAGGGAATGAAAGGGAGACATCAAGAGTTTTGTAGCAGCTTGTGATATTTGTCAACGAAACAAATATCAGGCCTTATCTCTGGCCGGTTTGCTGCAACCGTTGTCGATCCCAACTCAAGTATGGAGTGATATTTCCATGGATTTTGTGGGGGGCTTGCCAAAAGCACAAGGAGTAGACATTATCATGGTGGTTGTAGATAGACTCACTAAATACGCCCATTTCATCCCTTTGTGTCACCCATTTTCGGCCAAGGACGTGGCTGAGGTGTTTGTGAGGGAGATAGTGAAAGCTACACGGTTTTTCCCTACCTCAATAGTCTCAGGATAGAGACCGAGTATTCATCAGTCAATTCTGGACAGATCTGTTCAAGCTATCCGGGACAACCCTCAAACTTAGCTCAGCCTATCATCCTCAATCGGATGGTCAAACTGAAGTGGTGAATAGATGTCTCGAGACTTATCTCAGGTGTTTTGTGGGGAATAAGCCTAAGCAGTGGCCTAAGTGGCTTGAATTGGGCGGAGTTCTGGTTCGAACACTAATTATAACAGCTCCACCAGAATGTCCCCTTTCAAGGCCTTATATGGAAGGGAACCACCTGCCTTACTAAGACACCCTGAGGATTCATCTATGGTTGAGAGAGGTTAATCAACTTGTTGCAGATAGAAACAGGATCTTGGATGAGCTGAAAGATAATTTGCTAACGGCACAAAACAAAATGAAGTCGCAAGCGGATAAGAAAAGGAGGGATGTCAGCTATCAGCCGGGAGATTATGTTTATTTAAAAATACGACCCTACCGATTCAAGTCTCTAGCAAGGAAAACCAATGAGAAGTTAAGCCCGAGATTTTATGGCCCTTACAAGGTGATAGAAAGAGTGGGGCAAGTCGCCTATAGGCTGCACCTCCCTGATTATACACGAATACATCCGTTTTTTTCATGTCTCCCCACTAAAAAAATCAGTAGCAGGGGCAGTTAGCCAGCAACCCTTGCCCAAAAATTTAACTGAGGAATGGAAGTTGAAAGTGTACCCGGCAGCAGTACTCAATGTCAGAACAACTATAAGTGGGGAACTAGAGGTGTTAATTAAATGGGAAGACTTGCCAGATTTTGAGAACACGTGGGAACCTTTCCTTACCATTCAAGATAATTTTCCTGAATTCCACCTTAAGGACAAGGTGAAACTTTTGGGGGAGAGTATTGTTAGACCCTCCATTAGGAAAGTATACCACAGAAACAGATTTAGAGGTGGAAAAGAAGGGGACATTACATGAAGGAGCTTGTGGAGAAAGGAAGCAATATGAATCACCTCAAGCAGAAAAGCAATGTAGGAGAACAAGGTGGGTGTGGGCTACATAACAGAAAGCTGACGTGGCTAGGAGGAGAGAGAAGAAAGTGGAGGACCAGCCAGGGCAGGCAGAACGCGGGCTGCATAACCAACTGCTGAGCTGGCTATAAGAGAGAAGGAGGAAAAGTGCAGGTGGGGCGCCAGTGAAGGAATCTGTTAACAGATTATATATAGGAGAGGAGCCGGTGGAGAGAGGGGGGATTTTTTTTTGGGAGTCGGTTGGGAGTAGGGAGAGACCAAGCCTCTCGAAAGCTTGGGCTGATATTTCGTTCTTCTGTAATTTTCCTTTCCAGTTTTCCAGTTTTTCCTCTTGTACACTCTGTAAGTCCAGAGCACTAATTCCAGTTCCAGAAATCAGAAGCAGGTTTCTAACAAAACTCAATCTCATAAAATCTAGTTCAGACAAACCAGGACATACATGAGTTAGGCTTGGCTTATCTCTGCTCAATCTCGTCATCTGTGCAAAGGATGGTGTTTTTTTTAAACTGTTTTCATGTTCAAGAGTCATGTAAAGGAAGCACATTTACCAAACAGTTAATGTTATCAATAATCTTAACATTCAATGTTATCTAACTGTAATTTTAACGTTAAACGTTGATTGGGGATTGTTATTTGACAATATTTGTCATTTATTTTTTCAATTTAAGTGATGAGAAATATTCTAAAGCTGCAGGTTGCTATGAAACTCTTTTAAAATGTTGTTTGACAATTTTTTTTTTCTCTCTTAATTGTAGGCCTTTAAATTTTAGTTCAATGATCATAATTTTGCCTACGTTATAGTTGATGCAGCTTTGACTATCACTTCACTTGTGTTATTATAGGAAGGACTGTCTCCTTGTCTGCTATTTGTCTAGAATGTGTGTCTATATGCATTTGAGCATTTGTTTAGTTAGATGTTTTTGCTACTTTAATGAAATTTTAGTGATTAAAGGGCACAAGTATCATTTTTTTCTTCTTTTGGTAGACTCTTCACATGTGGTCCTTGAGATGCCAGCTTTATCCCCTACAATGGTGAGCTTGTGGGAACAAAAAAGTTTTTCCTCTTTGTTTCATCTCTATTCCTTTTAGGGCTTCCATGGAGTGTTGACCTTTTCTCATGGTTTCAGACCCAAGGTAACATCGCAAAATGGAGGAAGAAAGAAGGAGATAAGGTCAGTTAGGATAGAAGATTCTTACATTTTGATGGTTGTAAGTTACAATTCTGTTTTTTTTTTTTTATGCTTTCGGTTTGGAGATTGACTTCTTTTCATTGATTAATTATTTTTTGCTTGCTACTGATTAATCTGACAGATAGAAGTGGGTGATGTACTATGTGAAATTGAGACTGATAAAGCTACTATTGAATTTGAAAGTCTTGAAGAGGGGTAATTTTCTTTTTCTTCTTTTCAATTTTTTCTTATTCTTCATGCAATGATGTTTAAGCACTCTTGTAAGAATTTAAACTGGGGCAGTAATTGGATTGAACTGAATCTAGCACCTTTATATTATTTCATTTGATTAGAATCAGCTTGATATAAATTCAAATTTGAGATAAAGGATTCTTATATTGTAAGTTAGAAACATAATGTTTTTGCGGAACCACAATGACAAAATACTAAGGGCAGTTTTAAGGTTTAAAACACAAAAGAACAAAAATGGAAAATGTTGAATTAACCCTTTATTATTTCAATGACTTCTGTACATCATTGAAGTGATTGAAATTTGGGAAAAATTAATATTTGAGTCTGCACTAAAAGTATATATGCATTTTACAAACTAAATATAGTTTTATAGATAAATAAGTGCTTGTGTATAATTTCGTAAGCAAGTATAAATTGGCAAGTATAAATTGATAATAATTTCTTGAGCAAGTAAGATAATAACTTTGTAAGCTTATAAATAGATAATAATTTGGTAAGCAAGTATAAATCGATAATAATTGAATGGCACACTAGAAGCTCTATCCAATTACATTTCTACTTTCAGCCTAATGATAATAAGAAATGAGGTACCAATTTCAAGTTGTCGAAGAACCACTCAACCAAAAAATCAAGTTGTTAAATTATTGCCAAAGAATGTTTTTAATAATTTTAACATGCTCTTTCACTTAAAGCCTGTTGGAGCATAAATGCAGCATAACCTCAGCCCTAGCTACTGCTGATGGTTACACTGCATGAACTGAAACTAAAACATAAGAGAGGGGTGGCAAAGATACAAACTTCTGATTACTCGGTGCTCTGAGAGCAGTGTCACACAACCTAACACTTTAAATTATTAAGGAGTAAGAAACCAAGACTAATTTTATATAAATTTGGTGGCTGTCAGTGGCAACACTAAGTTAACACTTAACAACAAATATGGAAAAACCACCCATGAGTTGTTGAAGTCATTGGCTCATTCATTGTTTTTCCAGTTTGATCCCTTCTGTATTTTATGCATGTCTAATGCATATATGTCTGTTTTAGATTAAAAAAATGTCAGAATTGATTTTCTTAGAATTTTTTCACATTGGAAATTTGTTTATAAAATGATTTCCCTTTTCGATCTTCTATGATAGCAGGGTTCAATATACTTGACTGTTTTTGCCCCTAGAATGTAGATCATGGATACATGAGACATGCAAATTTTAGTGCATAATAAAATGTGTTTGTTGTGGTAATTGGATGATTCCTGCAGATTTCTGGCTAAGATATTGGTACCTGAAGGTTCAAAGGATGTGCCTGTTGGACAACCAATTGCAGTAACAGTGAGCCTTCATTAAGTTCAGATTCTTGCATTATTACTGTTTTGTGAAAACCGTTGCCAAGTTTAATTCAAACAATATTGCATTCAGCAAATGAAAGTAGCTTTTCTAGACAATAGTTATTTGATTGGTGTAAGCACTAACTGTGGGCCTTGACAAGGTTGAGGATCCAAATGATATTCAAAATGTTCCTGCTTCTGTGGGGGGTGAGGCCGGAGTTAAAGAGAAGAAACCTACACATCAAGATGTCACAGATGAGGAGAGGGAACCAGAATCAATTTCTACTAAGATTAATGCATCAGAACTTCCTCCTCATGTCCTACTTGAAATGCCAGCTTTGTCCCCAACAATGGTGAGAATATTTCAATGCCACTGTTTGTTCCTATTGCTAACATGAATTTTCTTTCCTTTCATGGAGGCTTTAGTTTTCAAGTATTTTCTGTACAGAACCAGGGGAACATTGCTAAATGGAGAAAAAAAGAAGGAGACAAGGTTAGTTATGTTTTAACTTAAGATTTTGAGTGAGATTACCTTTTTCATCTATTTTTTAATATTTTAAAGTGTGAAGGATGTGGATGCTCATTGATATCGATTTTTTTTTCTTCTTTTGCTAAGCATTAACATCTTATTGATCAAACAGATTGAAGTGGGTGACATATTATGTGAGATAGAGACAGACAAAGCTACCCTTGAATTTGAAACTCTTGAAGAGGGGTAATAGTCTTTCCCTATACTGAAAACCATTCATTATTAATATTCTGTATGTTTGGTATGGTTGTGTTTGTGTATATTGATACATGGTGAATTATTGTTAGACAAAAGTCTATTTGGCCTAGATGTTGCATCTTAAATAATAATTTCGTGGAGACTTGGGCCATGTAATATGAATTTTAAATATAGTTATAACATGTCCGATGTGTTGCAGAAATGTTTATAGTTATGCCCTTGTTGAAAGGTATTAATTAATTTCCATCAAGCAGTAAATTAAACCTCCACAAAAGTAAAAAATAAATGGTGTTATGGTTCTCAAACTGCTGACCCAAATTTTAAGAAAGCTTGCATGAGCTTTATTTGTACTCGTTCTTCTTCATTTTCTAGAAAAGCAATTTATCTTTGCCACAAGTTAACTTTCTGGCTTAATGTGGGCACTAGGTACCTGGCTAAGATACTTGTACCAGAAGGTTCAAAAGATGTGGCAGTTGGACAAGCTATTGCAATAACAGTAAGTGTGGAAATGCTTTTACAAGTTTTTAACTTCTTCTGGCAATGCAATGTGAAATATGTGAGGGTGAGGGTAGCAGTCTAAGGATTATCTTGTTTTGAAATACAAACTAAGGAACCATTTGATAATATCATATCTGGTTATTTGGTTGGTTTATGAAATTGTTGTCCTTTGTTTTCATCCTGTAAAGAACTGGAGTTTATAAAAATACTTATGCTGCCTGCTGTCTAACAAGGTTGAAGATGCAAGTCATATTGAAGCTGTAAAGAATTCTATTAGCAGCAGTTCAGCAAGCCAACAGGAGAAAGCCACCCTCCGTGACACTAAAAGTGAGGTTAAAGCACAGAAAACCAATACAATAAGGATCAGTCCAGCTGCAAAGTTGCTAATTGCAGAATATGGATTGGATGCATCGACATTGAATGCATCTGGTCCTCATGGCACCCTACTGAAAGGGGATGTTCTTTCTGCAATTAAGTCAGGAAAAGTGTCTCCAAAACCTGCTTCATCTAAAGAAAAGACATCGTCATCATCTCAAAGTCATAAACAAGTTGCAGCATCACAAGAGTCAAAGTCTGACTTAAAGCAGTCAGATGCTTATGAAGATTATCCTAATAGTCAAATTCGCAAGGTAGGTCCATTGAATTTTCAGTTGAACATAAACAAGGTTCTTCAATTCTTGCAGGGTAGGTAAAGGGGGAGTTTATGGGTTCAAAACCTGCTAGGATAGCATGTTTACAATGTAATGAAAATGATAATTGCTAAATAAGGATATATCTTAGACAACAATGCAACTTAGGCCCATTTACTTGATTCTTTACTGGCCTAATTTCTGAAGTATGTAGCTTTTAAGAAATAGAATTATTATATAAATGAGAATGTTGGAGGGCAATTGATAATGAAAAGGTTTTAGGGAGATGATTATATAATCATGAGAAATTAGAAAATAAGGTGGGCAAAACCAGTATATTGTTCTGGCAATTAGTGACTGACATAAATAGTAGAGTTGTAATCATATATGGTGCATGGTCAAACAAAAAGAACATAGGGATGATGGATTTAGTTTCATACATAAAAGCAATACTTTCTTTTTTAAAAAAATAAATTTTAGAGGGAAAGCACACGAAAGGGGACAAAAAGATATAATTTAAAACAGAAAAATCAAAATTCATATATATAATGCATTTATATTTTATTCTCACACACACACACTTATATAAACAGCAGTTCTGCTGTTATTTTCCATTGATGTGAGACTTGAGCAAGTTTACATCATTTATACGAACAGTATTCAAAAGGATCTCTCTGCATCCATTGTTTGGTGCTGTGAAGCACAAACACCAAATACAATACCAGTACAATACGATACCGATACGGCGATACGGCAATACGGAAAAATCTAAAAAAAATTAAGATACAATACGGCATATACATATATATAGATTATCAGCATATATATTACATATATATACATATACAGTCTTGGTAATCAATTAGAAGCATTAAAAATTCAAATTTTTGGCTTTTGGGAGTCCAATAATACCATGGGTGGGTAATCGATTGCTAGACTTCAAAAAGGTCTTTAAGTAATTATTTTTGCTTGGTAATTGATTAGCTGGTAATTGATTACCAGACGTATCTAGACGTGTCGTTTCTGTTTCCGACACCAACTCAGCTTGGATATTGACACGGCAGAGGTCTCCAACGTATAAGGGGAAATGTGTTTGTCCTTAGACCTACTATGGGAAAAGATTGTTTTTATGGGCTCTATCTGGTGTTTAGCACATTTTTTTTCAGAGAATCTCCTTGTGCGCCGGTATAAATGCTTTTTGATTGATTTTGGATGTCCTATCCTCCTTTTTCTATTTCTGTCTATCAACCCCATGATTACATGGGAACATTTGATAATTAATGAAGGGTGGGTTTCATTTCAACTCTGCTGCCTTCCACTCACCCTCCTCAATAAATGATGACTGTGTAAATTTTTTTACTGTTGTGCAGGTGATTGCCAAGAGGTTATTGGAATCAAAACAAAATACACCTCACTTGTATTTATCATCAGGTTTTAATTCACTTATGCTCTGCTTGTAAGTGCTAACTAATCTCTTTGTGCAAAGGCTGACTAGTTCATATAAATTTTCATTGGCATGTATCAGATGTTATACTGGATCCTCTTCTTTCTCTTAGAAAGGATCTTAAAGGTATGGACTTGTAAACTGTATTGCTCTTGGTCATGGGACATTTGCAATCTGGTATATTCTTTTTGTTTTCCCTTGACTGCAGAGCAGTATAATGTTAAAGTTTCGGTGAATGACATTGTTATCAAAGTTGTAGCAGCTGCTCTCAGAAATGTACCAGAAGCAAATGGTAAATAATTTCCTGTTATTGTTATGTGATTCTATTGTTAGTTGATTTGCCTATGGAGTTGTGGGTTTCCTTTCCTTATTGCACATTTTAAAGTTCATGTAGCATTTTTCCTTTTTGGAGTGTAGAAAACAATGGCATCTTGTTATCAACAGTTTGCTGAAAGCTTCCTTTATTTATGGGTGTTAACTTTGGGTTCTTATCAAATGATCAGAAAAAGACTTCTGATTGTACTAGTTCTGGTGATAACAATATCATCAACATATACAACTAGATGGATGCACTGATTCTATAAAGAATGACAATAGAAAACAAAGCGATCTGCCTCACTGACAATCATGCCAAACTGTTGAATAACAATGTTGAATCTCCCAAACCACACCTGTAGAAACTGTTTCAAGCCATAAAGTGAGTGTTGCAGGCGACAAACTAACCTAACTCCCCCATGAGCAACAAAATCAGGTGGTTGCTCCATATAAACTTCCTTAGTGGGCTCCACATGGAGGAAGGCATTTTTAATATGAAGCTGGCAGAGTGGCCAATGGCACATGGCAGCCGTGGACATAAAGAGGCAAACAGAACCAATCTGGCAATGGGTGAGAATCTGTCACCATAGTCCAACCTATAGATCTGAGTATATCCCTTAGCCACCGAAGCGTACATTTAGACGGGCAGGAGGCAGAGAACCGGCTCCCAAGTGCCACTAGAATGCAAGGTGGCCATTTTCATCCACTATAAATGGTGAAACAGTGATGGCATCCACTGAGGAGTTTTCTGGCAATGCAGCCAGCAAGAGTCTGGTGAGAAAACATAGAAAACAGGTTGACCAGAATGGGTGAGTCGACCTGGTCTGGACAAGAAACAGCTGGAAAAGGTGGACTGAAATTTCAGGTTCCTAAAGGTGAGAACCTTCTGATTCCAATGGCAGGATCATATCGCCAATTGGACATCAGAAAAGCATGAACCAGAGACAGAAGCCACTACGGAGAGTGAAAGCATGCTGGAAAAAGAGGGGCAGGCACCGGAACCTAAAGCAGGGTGAGAACAGCGGACAACAAACAAAGGAGTTCCATATTTTGGGAACTCGGTAGTGGAGTAGTGATGTGATTAGGTCACGGAGAATGGTATTGCTCTAATACCCTATTGAAACTATAGGGATTTGATGAAAAACGGTGGGAAGAGAGAAACCAGTATATTTCACCAAGTAGATGTTGTGTTTTGATACAAAGCACTAACACCTATTTATACCAATAACCAAGGTCAAGTACTAGTATAGTACAACTAGTACAAGCCCAACCCAATATGGCTACTAACATAACAAGACTCCTAATACATGAATAACCCTAATATTCTAATAGATGCCAATTAACTTTCGGTTGAGATTTGTGTAGCCAAATCCTGACATACCGAATAATGGCTTTTATTGTTCAAGCCCCTTTGAATGTGTCCTTAGTATCTTATGATTTTGTACTGAACATGCCAAGTTTGTTTTAAAGTGATACTTGAAACTCTAGAATATTTGGAATTGCTTGAGAGAAAATCCTCTTAGCCTTCACTGATTTATATTAGAAACGTTACAAAATCATATCCCACAATTATATGGATTTCCTAAACTATAGAGATACAGTTATTTACAGCATATATTTCCTACTCTAATTACAAAATATATCAAGGGATATTTACAGTATTTACAACATGTGATTCATCTCCTGCTCCAACATCTCCACGTACCATGGATTTCATTTTGTGATCAACGGTGATAAGTAACAAATGATGGTGGTGAAGGAGACACCGGCTGAGATGGAGAACCCGAAACCTGTGAGCTTGGAAGAGCAGAGACCTGTGGATCAAGATAAGGAATCGGTAAAACCTAAGAGATGGATTTAGGTTCCACAGGTGATGTGAACTATGAAGTAAGGATTGTCCTCAAAGGTGACATCTGCAGACATGTAAAAACAACAGGAGGGAGAATAGCATCAATACCCCTTCTAGACCTGAGAATAACCAAGAAAAATATTTTTGATAGCACGAGCAAATAATTTATCAAGACTTGGAGAAAGATCATGCACAAAACATGTAGAACCAAGAACACAAGGAGGAACAATGTAAAGGGGTTCCTTAGGAAACAAAATAGCATGAGGAACTTTGTTATTTAAAACAGAAAATGGCATCCTATTAATCAAGTAATTGGCAGTGAGAACAATATCACCCCAAAACTTTAAAGGTGCATTAGCGTGTAATAAAAGAGTTTGAGCTATTTCAATGATATGATGGTGTTTTCTTTTAGATACACCATTTTGTTGAGGTGTATGTGGACAAGTGAATTGATGAATCATGCCATGATGCCATAAAAAGAATTAAAAGTAGTAGAAAAAAAATCTTTTGTATTATCACTTCGCAAAACACAAATAGTTTACCCAAATTGAGTCTAAATTTTTGAAAAATAGTAAACAACTTTGAATGATCTTTCATTAAGAATATCAAAGTACATCTTGAAAAATTATCAATAAAAGTAACAAAGTACCTCAAACCTAGAATAGAACTGACATGACTTGGACCCTAAACATCAGAATGAATAATAGAAAAACGATACTCTACTTGATTATTAACCTTGCTAGGAAAAGAAGCATGAACATCTCAGCTGACATGATGCACTCAAAGGACTGCAATTGAGAGAGATACCATCTTGAATTTATTGAGACTCGAATGACCCAAACGACGATAAAGAAGATCAGGAGATTCTATGACAACAAATATGGTTGAGGATGGAGATTGAATATAGTTAAGAAAAGAAGCAACAGTAAAGGTTGCGGAACAGTTAAGTGTGCGAGTAAGTTGATTGAGAGAAATTAAATTGATTGACAACTCGGTATAAATAGAACAAAATCTAAAGGTAGAAATGGGATAGGTGTAGCTTGACCAAGTGGTCTTAGCCTTAGAAATATCAAAGAGGGCAATATGGTGTGGTGACTTGGGAGATGATAATGTGGAGAAAAGGGAAGGATTACTAGCTATGTGATAAGAAGCACTAGAATCCAAAATCTGGGATCTAATATACGAAGAATTAGCGAGGCAAACCGTATAATTACCAGTATGAGCTACAATAGCTAAAGATGAGACTTGTTGGGCTGCCTTGAGTTGAAAATACTCCTTATGCTCATGGTTTGATAAAATGTTATGGTTGGCACCCCCAAATTCAGTCTTCTTCTCAGTGCCCGCTGCCAAAGATTGCGTCACATTAACTCATTTCTCAAGGAAACCATGCAAAAAATAACCCGGATCTTGAGTGTGCCCTAGACGTTTATAGTGAGTGCATTGGGGGCAATTACCAGTGCCACAACCATCTCTACCATCAAGACCATGGCCTCGACCACCACGGTCATTCGAGTTAAGAGACAAAAGCTAAGGATTCTAAAACTGTTTGGGAACCAATTCCGGATGTTGCTCTAAAGAAGGAATTCATAGTTAATGAGAATCTCTACCGTAAGGGCATTAGTATTGGTTAAGATTTGATTCTGAACAGATTCAAAATCTTTATGTAGACCATGGAGGACAAACGTCATATACATGTTATCAAGCTTATGCAAAACCTTCTGAATATCATCACCACTCAGGATCAGCTTAATCTCTTCAATGTTGAACTATGCTTTGGTCAGATAAGAGAGCAGGTCATGTTCTGTCATTTGAAGAGTTGCTAGGCTATGAACAAAGTCATATTGGCATTGAACATCATTGGCGTAAATGCTCTGGGATTAGTTGCATGCTGTGGTAGTGTGAGGGTGCGTTCAGCAGCAGTTGGCAGTGGGTCCTCCGGGAAAGGGTTGGTCGGAGCTGTTTGAATTGGCTGGTCACCTTACTTTGGTGATCGGAGACTTTGCCGGAGTGGTTCACCGCGGGGAGACGTTGCATCGTCACCAGAGTGATTTCACGGTGGTGGTTGGAGTCATTCATGACCAGAGAAAAAAGAAGGCTCTAGATACCAACTTGAAACTATAGAATATTTGAAATTGCTTGAGAGAAAATCCTCTCAGCCCTCATTGATTTATATTAGAAACATTACAAAATTAGATCCCACAATTATATGTATTTCCTAAACTATAGAGTATAGAGATAGCTATTTACAGCATATATTTCCTACTCTAATTGCAGCGTATATCAAGGGATATTTACAGTAATCAACAGTGATAAATGTGCCTAAATTCTTGTATATTAATCCATGCAGCTGGAATTAATCTTCACTGCTTTTTTTTTTTTTCAATATTCTGCCACAGTGCTGTAATCAAGTGTATATAATTGACTAACAATCTGTTGCTTGGTTACTAGATTTTGATGCTTTACATTCATGGTGCATTGTTTAGTGTCCATGCCCTGACATTGCTCTTCACATTTTTGTCTATTTCTTTGGGTTTTACACCCAACATGCCATGTCTATTTGGTAGTGAAATGTGCCTAAATTCTTGTATATAAATCCAACCAGCCGGTATTAATCTTCATTGCTCTGTTTATTTTGCCACAGGCTGAAGTAAAGTGTTAAAAAGTATCGTAATATAGTTACATTCTTAGCTTGGTGCATTTTGCCACAGGCTGAAGTAAAGTGTTAAAAAGTATCGTAATATAGTTACATTCTTAGCTTGGTGCATTTTTTAGTGTCCACATGCCTGTCATTGCTCTTTATTTTTTTTTTTTTCCATTTGTTTTCCCACTATTAGAACTGAATTATTCTCTATAAGAGTTTCTGATGCTGGAATCTGCTTTACATTATGGCAGCCTACTGGAATGATGAGAAGGGTGAGGTCATTTTATGTGATTCTGTTGACATATCGATAGCAGTGGCCACTGAGAAGGTAACTGATGGTGTTTAAACTGTCAGTATTGTTTTACAAAGCACTCAAACCTTTTATATGGCTACAGGGCTTGTTGACTCCAATAATCAAGAATGCTGATCACAAGACAATATCTGCTATCTCCTCGGAGGTAATTTAAATTCATTTATGTAGGTTTTCGGTTAATGACTTTATTTGGACTTCTCATATGTTTGTGTTAAATTTGGGCATTACAGTCATGCTAAGTAAATTAACATATTTGAAAGTAAGGTGCTTATTTTATTTTCTTCTCGAACAACTTTGATGGTTGATTGGTACTTTAGGTCAAGGAGCTGGCTGAAAAGGCACGTGGAGGCAAGTTGATGCCACATGAGTTCCAAGGGGGGACTTTTAGGTGAGTTTACTGCATATATTGTCATGCAGGCTTGGCAATTCCCCATTCATCGTCTTTTAAAAAAAATTGTTATGCCAAAAGCAGTAATTCTGAGCTTCGTACGATGCCTAAATGCAGCATTTCAAACTTAGGAATGTTTCCTGTGGATCAATTTTGTGCTATTATAAACCCCCCTCAGGTTCTCTCTCTTTCTCTCTCTTTCTCACTCACTCACTCACACACACACACACACACCCCACCCTGCGCTTACAAGTCTAAATCCAGTTACTCACCCATAAATAGAGATAAATAAATTTATCTTAATATTAATAAAACTTTTTCATAATAAATAAGTAGCTGCAAAATTATTTTACATATTTTTGTAATGTGTCACAGTTAATCACTACTGTTCTTTTACTTACTCTGGTTAACTTAGTAAATACAAAAAACCAAATTCTTATTTTAAAAAATTACTAATTACTATGGCAATGAAGAATAAAATCTATCATGGCATGGTGAACCAAGGATGACGCTTGCCTAATATGATTATCTATAGAAGAAAGAAGGAAACAGAACCAGAGATTCCAGGTTTACGGATATTCTTAATAGTCACTCTAGTTGCAGACCCTTCATGAAATTAATCCTATTCTTTTACTTACTCCATTTTGTTTGTTTGGTAAAGATGAAGAGCCAAATTCTATTTTCTGTACTCTATACGATGCAATGAAGAATCAAAGCATCACAGTGAACCAAGGACTGCAAATTCCTAATATGATTGTTTGTAGAAGAAAGAAAAAAAAAAAACGGAAAGAACACCTAGGATTTCAAGTTTACCATTCTAGGTTTCAGGAACATACAGTAATGAAAACATGCTATATTTAAAGAGTGTTTACAAAAGCCAGGTTTTTATTAGTCTGACAATAGTTACTCAAGTTGTAGACTGGACTTTAAAATGTTCAAAGTCTTTTGTTGCTTCTTGTTATTGTGGTTCTTTAATATTTTGTTTATCATATGCTGCAGGCTTGCATTCTTGCAGTAGGAAGAGGCAACAAAGTTGTGGAACCAGTAATTGGAACTGATGGTATAAATTTATGGATGATACTTCTGGCCACTTAATGCTAAAATTTTAATTTTGTTTTGACGTGGATTATTATTTGCTAGGAACTGAGAGGCCATCAGTTGCCACTAAGATGAACATAACATTATCTGCTGATCATCGTGTTTTTGATGGCAAAGTTGGAGGTATGTATAATTGTAACACTTGACTTAACCAATGGAAAGTAGGACGAAGTTTGGTTAGTGTTACATTCATGCCTTCTGGTTTGGGAAGTTGCAAAACTGATACGGGTCAATGCCAGCTAAAATAGAATGAAATCAATTACCATATATTGCAGTACAATGAACACAGGAATAGTTTTTTCATATTCAAGTATTTTATGTTTCTTGACGCCTAAAAAGAAGAATTGTGGTAGGCCTAGGATCTTGTGAGCAAGCTATCGGCTAGAAAAACAAAGGAGAACAACAGATGATTGAATATGAACTTGTATTGATCTTGTCAAGGACTTAATGACTAGTGCTTTATTTAGGGACTCAATGTCTTATTGCCTTGTTTCATGTATCCGGAGCCTCAGTGCCTCAATTCTGGGAAAAGTTATTATGTAACTTATTTCTATAAAATTCTGAATTAACTTCTGACAGACACGTGATAAGAAATTCCTAGTTATGGATTTTCTTGGCTGGTTAAATTGTTTTTTAGATTAATAATTGACTATTGAAGAGACATTGATGTGAAACTTATTCGATAGCACCATATGAATCAGGATTACTTATGAGCTTTAACTCTATTTGCAGGTGCATTTCTCTCCGCTTTGCAATCAAACTTCAGTGATATAAGAAGACTTCTTTTATAATGACATACAACGTTTCCTATTACTTGATTGCACTTCTCATTGCCATTCAGTGTGGATTAAATGCACCACGATCTGGATCAAACTTGCATAGCATCCCCATTTTTGTCCTTTATAATTTTATCTCTTCATCTGATACAGTTTTCGATTATTGTTCCGTATTTTTTTTTTAATAAAATAATGTCTTGGGTCTAAATACCAAATGTCCTGAGAGAATACCCATCAAGGCACCATCTAACATGAGGTTCCCAATAATTGAGATTCAATCATGTTGAAAATTTTGTTCGTTAGACAATTTACTACTCTTTCATGTTTAATTTTGTATAAATAGCTATGTGTAGACAGCCGCAGAAATACGACATTTTGATGAATAAAAATTTCTTTCATGTGCTGCATATACGACTTGAGTGATGGCATGATTTGGCATTGCTGGTACTTTTGGCTCAATGATCGTCAATTAACCACTTATGGTTGTTTCTCCCCAGCATTTCATCCCAGTTTTCATTTTTCATCCGAATTTTCACACTAGCATGTGTTTGGGAGTAGTTTATTTTTAAGAAAAAAATCGTTTTTGTTTCAAAAGCTTTTGTAGGATGATTTTTATTATAAACTGTTTTGATTACAAAATAAGTTAATCCAAACAAATATTAATGTTAGAGAATATGGACTTAAATCTTCCTGTCTAAATCTGGATTGTGGATTGAATACATTGATGAATATGGTTATGCAACTTACAAGCTAGCACCATACATTTGGAAATAGACCGGCAAAGATGAAAATTTTTGTATTTGATTCATTTAACTTAATTGGTAATAGCTACAGGCACTTAGCCATCAGCAGATTACAGCCATAGATTTGGCGTTAACTCGTTCATTGACATGTAAGTAAAGAAAAGCATAGATGAACTTTAAATTGCCATTTCTGCCTTATTTCTCAAGCTCTAGTATTTATTATTGCAGCTATTATGGGGGTTCCTTATGTTATCCTCTAAAATATGTCCTCACAATTGCATGAAACTTTGTGTGAGTATTAAGACGGGGTGAATTCGTTCTTAAGGAAACAATGACAGATTTTGAAATTTAAAAACTTAAAGCAATAAGGACATATATTGATTAGTAAGAGACAAGTAAATTAACATAAATAAATATAAAGAGATAGAGAAGAGAAGCTTGCATAATGAGTTTATCTTGATTTAATTATAACTCGTGGCCTAAGTTCAATCTCTAAGTAATCGATTGAGATTTTCTTTATTATGACGTTTTTACTTATAAGGACATCACACAAACTCTCCTCTATTTCTTCCTCAAACAAAGTGATAGTTATATTTTGGTACTAAAGACTCAACAAACCTTCCTTAACTTTAACTCTAAGAAGAATAAACTAACCTTAAGAAATAACTCTCTCTCTAAAAAAGATAAACAAATATGAAGATATAAGGTACAGAAGCTAATGAATTCTGCCAATATAAAGCATTTATTTAAATGTTCTTCTCAAAAGCCTCTTTGAATCCTTTAAAAGACAATCCATTTTGTAGTAAATATGTTTCTCTTTATGTACGTTAGCCATTAGAGTAATTTTTTTCAAAAGACAACTCATTTTAGGGTTTATAGATGACCCACGTGCATTTTTAGACATGTATTCCTTTTCATCCAGTAGTTGTTCTTTTTAGCTCACTAAGTGCCCCTTCGGTTCAGTAGATGCTCAAAGTAGGTGCTCTTTTTCTCTGTCAAGCCTTGCATGAAATACTTTTAAACAAGTAATTTGATATTCAAATTTGTCAATAAATGCCTAATTAATTACACACTTAATAGGAAATATTTTGCCACTTTTTTAAATCAAGTTAAGTAATTTGACCCAATTTAATCAATCATTCATAAAGATAATTTGACAATTAAATCAAGAGTAAACTGTTTTCTTAATTCTCTAAAAATATAAGTGTCTTCACTTTAATTTTTTAAATAAATTTTATTAACTTAGTCCCTAAATCTGGAAAGTGAAATAATTTTGGTCCTTTAAAGAAATTAATTCTAATTTAGTCCCTCAATAATAAAAAAATGTCATTAATTTAACCCCTTAATCATTGAAATTATATCAATTTAGTCATTATCCATACACAAAAAAATGATTTTAATGTCACTTTTTATATTCTGTAATTAAACTGATGACAAAATTATTTGGAGGATCAAAGTGATGACACTTATATATTTAAAGGATAAAAAAGGATTTTACTCTTAAATCAATCACTCGTTAAGATAATTTGACACATGTTATAAACAACTTACTAACCTAATCAACCAAAAATTACTCAATCAATTTTAAAATAATTAGACACATGCCATAATTAACTCACCAACCTAATCAATCATAAATTACTCAATCAATCATTAAGCTTACGATTGAGCACATAATCAAATAGAAATATATCATAATCAAAATTAACATATGCTCAATCACGCATCATCAAAACCAAAATGTCCAACACTTTGGAATCACTTCATTCTCCTCTGCTTTAGTTTCAACTTTCTCCTGCACAAAAACTCTTGCTCTTCATATGAGGCTGGCTTTCTAGACCTCTTGCAAAGATACTAGAACCACTTTACTCCAGCAGCACAATGTGTAATATCCTCCGAGTAAAGTACTCTTTCTAGAAAATGTACTCTACTTTTTTCACCACCATTTCAGAAACGCAAAATAACAAGCAATTTTTATGTAGTGTAGAATTCAGAGCGAGAAAGGAGAGAGGATACAGATTAGAGGGACAATTATAGAATCAAAGTGTTAAAATTACAAGAACCAAAGATGAAAGTGTTGAAAATTACAAAGCCAAAGTAAGAGTTACAGAAGACAAGTTACAATGTTCAAGTTTCATAAGGCGGGTCCACAACCACTTGTTCCATAAAGGCGCCCAACAGCACTCCATCCTTGAAGGAACTCGTCATTTCCATCGAGTCATTGAGATCAAGGGATTGATCGCATGCCTGAGCAACAAAGGAGGCAAAGCTTGGCTTGCAAAATTCATCCATTGCCTCTTTTTTAACTCATTCTTCATTTTCCAAGTGCCTCTCCTGACTTGTTGATGAGTTTGGAACAATTCAATATTAAAAATGTTATTCCTATACTTCAATTGTAAACGTTTTTTCATACATTTACCCTGAAAGATAGTAAGGAAAAGAGATAAACTAAATTTCTTTTCTTTTTTTTCTTTTTTCTGTCTACCTTTTTACCATAAAAGGTAGGTGTATAAGAGGTATAGAAATAATATAGTTGATTCAATATTTTGCTTGCATGGAACTGATCAACAATGCTCTGCTCATAATCACCAAGACTCCCATACTAGACATTTTTGGAACTTTAACATGTTGACTTTACACAAATGAAACTTGGCCTCCCCTTCCTCATCTAAGAAAAAAGGCTCACACTCGGGATGAACCTAAACCTAGTGAGATCTCGAGCAACTGAGTACCTTGCTAGGGAGCAAGTGTACAGTACAAATCATTTGATAAGCATAAATAAGGGCCCCAAGTTGAGACCTCCCTGGGAATCCTCCATTCCTCCCTTTTAAGCATAAGTAAGGGGCTCAGCCCCCTCAGGTAAGGCAATCAACCTAACCTACTTTGAGTATACTCTTCCTTGACCACTCACCAACTTTATTGTTGGAACCCTCTTTGTGTAAAATTACCAAAAAGAAATCATTTTTACCAAACAATATAGGATAATAATCACCAATTTTGGGTGCTAAAAAAATATGTTTTAATTCTAATTTTTGTATTTTCGCTTACCTATTTAAAATTTGTATTCAATAATTATTGTAAGAAAAATGTATTCAATATTGTGATTTAGATTTCATCTCATTATCCTCATTGATTTTCAATTTTATTGTTAATTTCTATTTAATTCACTTACAATATTCAATAGACCTTGAATTAGCATATAAAATTTTTTAACATTAAACTTTGACACTTATAATGTATATAGATTTTATATGGTGATTTTGATAAAATCATCATCTCAATAATAATAATAATGTTGGATGACTTTCTGCTTTTACAAGCGTGATCGATTCACGCAATTCCTATGCCGATGTAATTTTAGGTTGTATGTATGGAGCGGACTTTGCAAATAAGGAATTCTCTGAGTAAAGATTGGTTGTCATGTCCAAAGGTAATGTAAAAAGATAGATAAAATGTCAAAAAACAATAAATAAAGTAAATAAAGATATAGGATAAGGTGATAAAATGGATTTATTTTTGATTGATTGGTAGTCTTCCTAAAATATACAAAATGCCCATTTATAGGCATCAAGGCCAACGAAGAGTCACTCTATCATTGTACACATAAATAACAATCCTACAACTTAGGGTGCTTTTAAGAGATTCAGCATTGCTTTGTAACTTGGTCACAATTATCAAAATCATATGGAATCTTCAATACTCATTTGGTGCCAGGCGTTCCTCTTAACCTGATATGCTATCTGCCCACTCATGTTTGCATGTCTTGAAGGGAATGAATTGCTTTTGTCTTAGCTAAATGATTTACACCCTTGGCTACTTATTTTACTCAAAGTGCCTACGTACTCCCAACACAAACCCTAAAGATCTAATTTGACCTACTCAACTTCGACCCATCTCACAAGAATGACCTATTTGACTTTTTGGTCATAAACTGTGGGGATAACCTACTTAATTTTAGTTACTTTCCAAAATGTAGCATTCCACTCCTTGACTTACAAACATGGCACCATCACCATCAAGCATTCCTAGACATTTGATTTGACGTGACTTTCTCTAAATCTAACAAATAATAATAATAATAATAATAATAATAATAGTTCTTGCTCTTGTCAGATGGGATGATTTCACGATGATTTTGGAACACAGGTGAGTTCTTGGATCCAATTTGACGCAATGGTAGAGATACTTATAAGGCCCTCAACATCCTAGTCAATTATAGTGAATATGAAGGTGAGAAGTATAAATGGCGAGAAATAGTAAATATATTAAGACACTGTTTACCTACCTATTTATATACAGGTGGAAATTAGCACCCTACCTTCCCTCGTGGGTGGGGTGCACACGATACCGTCCGTCATGATTGGCATGTTACGAAGTGTGAATTATGTTATTAGGCTGCCTTCTCCTACAATGCTAGGTGTCCTTTGCATAATATATGCACCTTCCGAAATTTTGATGATGGATCAAATACTTGGTTGGTTGGATCTGGATCGGATCCCCCCTGCTTGAAGGGTTTTCCTCCTCTCCTAGGCTGCCGAACCGGTTGGTTGGTTACCCTTGGGCTATGGGCTCATCCTATACTGCTCATACAACCTAATTATTATTATTATTATTGATCTTGCCAAATGTGTCACACAATATTAGTAAGATAAAAATAATTGTAAGATTATTCATCATTATACCTCGATAAGAAAATGCAATTGGAGGAAAATCACTCCCAAAACTACCTATGATTATTAATATACAAGAGAAAAAAAAACCAAATACAATTTTAGAAAATATTAATATAGCATTTTTCAATTTTCATACCTTTATAATTTAAAAGCATACTAGAAATGGGCTAATTTTTTCAGAACCTAGCTTGTGCCGGAAACCACCTTTCCCTCTTAAAGCAATCAAACAACAAAATTTCATTCCCATTGTTTAGAGGAGGCAATAAAAAATATACCAAAGGAGAAGAAGCATAACCACTCTAAATCACTCGACAACCAGCAGAGTTAGATTACATGACTCCCTTCAGCAATATGGTTGGGGCTACCTCCACAATATATAACTTCTGGTGTGTTTTTATTGTCACCACAAGCAAAAAGAAAATGCTAAAATGAAAGCTACAGAAGGGATTTTATCATGCAACCTTGGAATGACACCAAGTTTCTAATCTTCAAGCTCAATAATCTTCACAACTGATGAGTCACCAACTTTCTGGCAAACAACAACTCGGTCGTGTGGCTTAATGATGCCAGAAGCCTTGCCATGGTCTAAAGCAACCTTCAAAATTGATTCATTTGATCCACTTTTAGACTCAGCCTGCATCACAGAGACAAAATCACCAAGTTAAACAACTATAAAGTGCATGATGATGAATATACCCTAGCAATATTAAATACAGATCAGTTTTACATTTGTGCAATGGCTAACCCAAAATATGGGGAACAAAGGGTGGTCATATTGGTTTACTTGAGTGCCACTCCTAGATCAGAATAATCCTAGAATTCCTTGTGAAGAGGGAAAACAAAAGACAGGAGAAGTGGTATCATAAAACAGACTGAACTGAGATATAATGCAGAATGAAGTTGATTTTATATTAGGTTTAAATTTGGGAATTAGGTCTTTTAATGTCAATTAGGGTTCAGAGCGCAACTGTTAGCAATTTGGAAATTTAGGCCTTAGTTGTTTGGGCCTTGGAATATCTTATTTCTAGTTGGATTAGTATTTTATTTCCTATTTTGAATTTGGATTTATTGAGTCCTAAATTAGGATTTATACGGTACATTCTCTGTTTTTAAGATTTTAGATATTGAATTTGTATAATAAGAATTTGATTTTTTTTTTATATTGTTCTTAGGTTTCCCTTCCCCATTTTACATCAGTATATCAACTGACGTTAAATAATTCTTACTGGATGTTGTGGATCTGCCAGCAAAGGGAAAAGACCTCTCACAATTAGTGATTGCCTTGCCTGCCATTGGATCATGAAAGAAAACAGATAGCAAGAACTGATTAGTTTCTAAGACAAATTTTATAATGCAAGTCAATGAAAAACAAACTTTCAGTTTAATTGAAATAAGAACACGCAAACGTGTAATCAAAACAAGAAAGAAATATCTGAAGGTTATAGGCATAGAACAGCAGCATTTCTTTTTCATCATTTTCACTATCAAATCAAGTATTTGCATAACAGATGTTTCTTCACATGTAGTGATACTAACAAGAAAAAATTTTACATGCTAATGATTCTCCTAAGCTTTAAAGCATTGCTTGTTTGATCAGTTTGAGAAATCAAAAAGACAAAATGTTGACTCCAGGGATTCACAAGAGTGAATTTCAATAATTAAAGACAAATGATGACATAAATGATAATGGTTAATTCAAATTCCATGTGACCACCCATTATAAAAAAAATGATGAAATAACTTCTACTTTCATATGCATTTCAAGTAAGAAAAGTTCTAATTGACTTCTTTTTTTCAACAATGAAGCCAAAAGATGTCAAGAAAATCAACTTTGGAATAAACTCACAAGATTGATGATCTTGTGGTAATTAAGAAAATTTTCCAAGAAAGTTGATAACTTGTGCATAAAACTATTTATCAACTGTTTATCTAGAATAAAGTTCTCAATGGTAGAAGCAGCTGATACAATAGTAAAAAATTTCTTCGAATAATTTGAGTTGGTCAAGTTCAAGAGCAGCTAACCAAATCTGGGTTTATTATCAAGCAGAATTACAGAATTCCAGACAGTAACTACTCAGTTTAGCAAAATCATTCAGGCAACCAAAAGCACTGAGCTGACTCAAGACACTTAATCAAGCTGACTTAAATGGGTGGCCAGCATCAAGATTTATCCAAAACTATGTCTTCTAAATTTCTTCAAGTTTCAACAATTCAGTTGCATCATTCTAGCAAAATCTACGTGAACTTGCCACGAAACAACCCATGTAAAGCTAATGTCAATAATTTACCTCAAAAGCACCTGTGAAAGTCCATCGGAGTTGATTTGTCTTTATTTGAGGAATGACAACAGATAACACAGGCATGGTTGGTCTGTACTTTGCAATCAACCTACATAAAAACACAATAAACAGATTAATGATATGTCAGCAAGATATCAAAATTGCAACAGAATAGCACTTGAGTGTCAATGACTTAAATCCAACAAGAACCGAAAGAAAGAAATTAACAAATGTGAAATCTTGCATCAATAACCACAAAAATGACAAATATTTTAATAGAGGGGAGTCATAGAAGGAGATAAAATGAAACCTTGCAGCTCTTCCAGATGAAGTGAAGCAAATAATAACAGAGGCCATAACCTTGATGGCTGCTCGAACCTGCATGTTTCAGCACTAAGAAATTACTTCCCAATATGTCATTCAATCAGTACGTATTCCTTTGAGCAAGTCATCGAATGAGAATAGGAGCGAAAGTAGGAATGAGAATGGAATGGAAGGGAATACCCATTCCCTCAAATGAAGAGAATAAGAATTTCGCAAAGAATGAGTATTTCATTTCCTATTTTTCAACCAAACATGGGAATGGGAATATCCCATTTCCATTCAATTCCTTTCCATCATATCAAACATGCACTAAGAGAATGGTGGTGGAAACAAAAATCATAAAAACAAAAAGAAAGCAAAAAACCTTGAAAGCAGCAAGAGAGAAAAATACCGCAGAGGAAGCTATTGATTCCAAATGCGTCATTGGCTCTCCCACATATCTGACAGCCTTCTTGAAATACAATTCTTGATTATAAACTTTCTCTGCCTGCACAGAGCAGCGGATTAATTTCAGTCTACATTTCTCCTTTCAGAGGGTGGGACTGGAGAAGGGAGAGAGGAGTTAAAACTAGAATCTTGACTCTTAAGAGCAACCACACTTCATAGATGATCGTCAAGACATGGGAAAAACAATAAAATAAAAAAGAAAAATTTACCAAAAAAAAAACATTGTGTCAAACTTGTTTGCACAGATTTTTAAAGACCAAAGGCAAGTACATAATAATACAATTAAGAATAGCCAAAACGAAGAATTTGCTGCAGAAAAAATAATGGAGGGAGATAACTTTATAGCTAAAGTATATCTTGACAATTTAGTAAAACAAATTAAATCATCTGGGAGACCAAGAACAAAAGGCCAAGAACCCTTATATGCCAAACATTCTGTAGATAGCGACAATTACCATTACAACAAGAAGCAGAAAACATGTTACCACCCAGGCAAAAAGAAGGGCTATGACTAAGTAAATGGATGTTCACATGTGAAACCCTCTTCAAACATTGTAAGATGCAATTAATGGGAGGGAAAACATAATAAAATCCACATATTCGAAAATCAATGAAGATTAGGCTGTGGAAGTGATTTAGTGAACCATCTGAGGAGCACAGCCATAAACAATCAAATACGCACTAGGAAACTTTCTAAGAATAACAAGAAATCAATTAAAAAACAACAGAGGATGAGAGATGGACTAACAATAGGAAAACTTCAATAATAGCATAAATGAACATTTATAAAGATAACAAAAGAGAATTTTATCCCAAAGAACTAATAAGGCTGAGATGAGATTTTTTTTTTTCTTTTGGTGAAAAGTAAGATAGAAATGTTGTTTATAACTAAAGCACAAACCTACCTCAGCACAAATTTTTCCAACAACAGAAATAGTCTCTACAGGGTATAATCCCCGCAGGGTCTCTGCCCCAAGGAGAATTGCATCACTGCCTGAACAAAAAAAAAAAAAAAACAGAAGAAAACATATTTAGACATGAAAGGTGCATGGCATACTTCTGCATTAAGTGATGAACATGATAAAACTGAAGGAATATTAATCATAGTTGTTAGAATCACACAAATCAATACGATTCAGCAAGCCAGTGATTCATATCATGTGGTGAATCACAGATGGCTTTGAATCGTGCATGTATTGCACGGTTCAATGCAATTCCGTATCAACAATATGATTCGCACGATTATGCAATTCAGTTTTTTTTTTTTTTTTTTTTTGGCTTTTTATCACCAATTCTTGTAAGAGAATTCAAATTCGAAGGGATAGAGGCTTAAATTGTTAAATAAAAGGAACCAAAGGGGCATTACTGAACGCACTTGATTACATTGCTTTGTTTCGTTACTAAACATAGAACCAGTTTTCATTCACGTTATAGACCAGTCATTTGACTCACTATTTTTCATTCTTTTGGTTCTAGCTTTTTGGGTGTTCACACAGTCACTTTGTTTTCATTTTTCTGGTTCTGGGAGTTCATTCAGTCACTCTATATGGCTTCTAAGGCTAAGAAGAAGGGGAAGGAGGATTTTACCTATAAGCTTACTTATAACTTCTGGCTTATGATGGTGTTATGGTATTATTGGAGTTTACTATTTCCTTATTGGTATGTGACGTTTAAGTATTTATTTGAGACTTTTGAGTATTTTGTTCATGTTTTAGGTGTGAAATCATGTACATTTAAGTTTTTCATTGATGTGTTTCTGAATCGTACAATATGTTACAATTCACAATTTATGATTCAAAAATTGAACAAACGATTCTCGATACAATTTACAATTTGACAGGTATGATATTAATGAATAAACAGAAACATGCACATGTATTTAATGCGAGAGTTTAGATGATTCTGTAATGCCATCAATATCAAAAAAAATCAAATAAGATTCCCAAATATAACATAAAGGAACTTAAGCCGGGAAGAAAAATTTACCATCCAACACTGCATTGGCAACATCAGTTGCTTCAGCACGAGTAGGTCTTAGATTATCAGTCATAGTGTCCACAACACGTGTGACAACAACTGGCTTTCCAACCATGTTACACTTGTAAATAGCAGCTTTTTGGAATAAAAACACCTGCCAAATTGATACAGATATATTCAAGATTCTAGTAAAATTTTATACTGGATAGAGTAAGGACTGCCGCAAAAGCCATATGCAGACACAAATCAACCCATGATGATGAAAAATACAAACAAAAAACAAAATGGAAACATATCATAAAACTATTACCCCCTTGTAAGTAAATCATATATAACATTCAATTTTTCTGTCCAGAAGTAAAAGCTGACCTTCTCAGGTGGGAGATCTATCCCCAAATTTCCACGAGAGAGGATAACACCATCTGCTTCTCTCAATATCTCATCAAAATGTATCAATCCCTATAAGAATTAACAGAAGAAAGTTGAATTTTGAAATCACAATCAAGCACACTCACCAAAGGATCTTGATCTACTGCTTTTGTCTGTTATAGAAGTGGAGAGTATATTGTTCAAAGGATCTTGAAGTTTCTTACCTCTATATTTTCAATCTTTGCAAAAATCTGTGTCTGGTTGAGGTCACCTAGTTTAGAGAGAAACTCACGGGCCTGTAAAATGAAAAAATGAAGGCATTTTTTCAATGCTATGAGGAAAACTAAAAGAAAATGATTCACTTAATCAACAGTGTTATAAAAACTAATCAAATTTACATTCTGGAAGTTAAATAAGGAAGCAAGAAAACCTTTAAGATGGGAGAAAGGGAAATTACATCAGATTAAAACAAATAAATTAGAAATAGGTTAAATTACTCATTTGGTCCATGTAGTTTCACTCCAAATTCAATTTAGTCCCTACAGTTCAAAACTATTAAAAAGGTCCCCATAATTTTTAAATAATGCAAATCGGTCCCAATAATTTTCAAACAAAACAAAATGGTCCCTACTTAGTCCCTATAGTTTCACTCCAAAAATGGACCTTCCAAAGAACAAACCTAGCTAATAGGGAGCATTTTGATTTGTTTGAAAACTATAGAGGGGCTTTTTAAACAGTTTTGAACTATCTGGACTAAATTCAATTTGGAGTAAACTATGGAGACCAAACAAGTAATTTAACCTTAGAAATAAGATAAAACCTATCAGGAATAGCCCTTACATGGCGAACATCTTCAGCATGCCGGGTGTACAATGAAAGGAAGTCTACATTGTTTCGAACACCCCATGTGCTTATTACCTGAGTTAGTGAGTGAAATGTCAAAAGGAACATTCAGATTCACAGAACTACAAGATAGTAACCAAACGGTATTTTATGTTCATGACCGTAAAAGGAGTAACTCAAACCAATCATACTCTTCTGGTTGATGCAGATAAATGAATTTACCACATGTTATTTATACAGTGTACACACACATTTAATCTTTTGGATTGCCAAATAAATAATCTTTTTTTCATATTGACAGACTAACAAAAAGCTAAGCCATTTTTCTGAGAAAAAATTTAAGAAGTTTCAAGCATTGTTAAAGTCAAGCTATAATTTCAAGTTATAACAAAATATAATTTAATTTTCCCCACGAATACGGATAAAAACTGAAACATTCACTCTCAAGTATCAAAAAATATATTGGCAACTAGACCACATAATGTCAAACTCACTACTTTATGCACACAAAGTTCTTATTGCTACCTCCTTATCCTTATCAGTAAGAGTAGGAAGATCAATTCGAATCTGAGAGACATGTAAAGTATACAAGGACCCGGCGAGTGTAGCAGAATTTTTTACGAGACAAGTGACATCATCCCCATCCACCTCACTGACCTGCATTGTGAAATCAAAACTACTTGAGTGACAGTAATAAGTAATAACACAGAAGAATTCTAACTTAGAGTATCAGCAGTATTCTACTTTCTTCATTCTGTATCGTATAATGCTTCCTTAAAAACGCTAACTGAAAATAGGCAGCATGCATGTGGCAACTTTTTTATCTGATACAGAACAAAGTTTCTCATATACAGCATCAATTTGGACTAATACAATAAGAAATAAAGTAAGAATAATGACAACAGAGGTTAAGCAGCAAATAAGTAGAGAAATGGAAAAGAAAAAAGGAGGGAAATGGAAACAAAAATAAAGCAATGCCTCCTAGGAATGTTAAATCATGCAAAAGTGGAATCCAAATAATTCAATATCCTCTATATGCAATTTCTAAGTAACTTTGGTTCTTTCAAGAATCAAATGTCAAAAGCTACATCTAATTAGCATGAGAAACCATGATAATAATTACTGCATAGTCTCACACTTAAAGCAATAACAAAACAAAACCTTAAGTTATAACAAAAATCCTAAAATAATATGAAATCCTAGTAATAATTCTTCCCATTTTATGTCTCTTCATGTTGAAACTGAGTAGAACTTAACAAGACATTCCAAATGTCCATATACCTATGATAATGACAAATCATGTTTCCATGATCACCATTTATTATCATTTCTTTTAATGATCTTCAGCAGTATTATAAATTTTTGGTATTGCAGTCAGGTGGATCACTAGTATTATTATTGTCAAGGACCAACTCTCTTAAAAGCTTAAGCTGATTGATGAATGCCTATGCATATCTCTAACAATTATATATCATTTTTATTTTACCGTTTTAACGAACTACTATCCTCAAACATATGCTCCATGTGAGTGAGAAAATTTTACATATTTATATAATTATATCAAATTTATAACTATGTATAAATAAATAAGAACGTTCTATTATAAGTCAGTCAAATATTAGAATGAAAATTTGTAGATTTATAGGATCCAAAGAACAATTTGGAGAAATTCAGTTTTAAAATGTCTGTATAAACTTTTTGAGTGGAATGACTAAAAGGAAAATATATCAATAGAAAAGTTTGGGATAGTTTTTCTCGTTTTATGGCTTTAAAGAGCATAAAGAGTGGATGTAGGTCATTCTTAAATTGTGTCTAAGCAAAAACTAGGGACAGGGTCATTAAAATGAACAATATAATAATTTAGCAAAATGTATGGACTGCATAACAACAGTATATATTTGAAAAGATAAGGATAATTCATTTCAATGAGCATTTCTGTCCATCAGGCTTTTATAAATAGTATAGATGAATAGCTAGCATATAACCGAATTTCACACCTAAATGAGGTCAAAAGGAATATATTTCAATAGTATATGCAACTGAACTTAATAAGATAATCAGCATGAACTATGCGCACAAGTATTGAAGATTGAACTAGTCAATCCAAGATTGCATTACCTCCAGCCACACAGAAGTTGTTTCACTTCCTGTAAACAGGTATTTACCAATAAAAATAGTATCACCCTTCTTCACAGCCTGCATAATTACGGGACACTTTAGTTAAGGGGACACAACATTGCACACATAATCAATGTAGAATATGAGAAATATAAAAACTAAAGACTCAGTCCCACAAACGCGCATGACAAACCTATAGAGCTACTTGAAACAAAAGGCTGAAATAGAATTAAAAGTTGGAGGCCAATTAAAAATCCATTAACCTATAAGAATTTTCCATCTTAAACAGACACAGTCAGAGCTAATGTAAGAATATTTTAATTACTATCTCATGAAAAATTATGATTAGCAATATTATAAAAGCCAAACTGGTTTTATTTTATCAGCATATCTCTTACTGATGCCTAAAATAATACAAAATAAATTATTAGCTATCTCACTAAATTCTGAACTGCCTCTACAGCCTTTATGTTATTGGGATATTTAGCCTACCATGAAACAGCCCAGCTGGGAATCTTCGAAAAGAATAAAGTTCAAACAGTTTCACAGTTGAACTGTTGTTCACAGTATGCATGTTCTCTACTGCCCAGGGAAATCAATCATGCAAAACACTGAATCCATCTAACTTTTAAATTTTCATTAATTTTTTCAGATTGCACTGTAGTTTAATGGACTTGTAAGCTCGCAAGCAAGCAAATAGATGCATGCCCACACACACACAGAGTACAGAACACCTATATTTACGCATATTTTCATATTCGTATGTTTTTAGTTACAAATACACTACAAAACACCTAAATCTATTCTAGAACAAATTATGCCAATGGAAAAAGGCTTTGACTCTTTATATTTACATATGATAATTACATATATGAGCATGCTTCAAAATTCTCAAAGATGTTTAAAAGTAAAGGAAAAACAAAACTATTTTAAGAAGTTAAACTTTTGGACCTTGTTTCCACATGTATGTAAAGCAATATTTTAAATTTCATATGGTAATGCTTTAGTTCTCTCACAGATGGAATATATATTGGTGCTGGTTAATACCAAAGTAAAGATCATATTTAAATATCAGTACTGTTCTATGTTGATGAAAACAAAATTATGATATTTATATAATATTAATTTCCAATCTTATATATATCACAAGGACAACAATTATAGTTGCACTTGCACGTCACTTTCCTCTTGTATAAATTTTAAATCACAATTCCTGCACAGGGATTGGCCCATGTGAAGGACCCACATACCTGTGCAGAAATTAAGTGGTGTAAGATGCAAAGAAAAGTGATGTGCAAAATTCTGGACTCATCTCATAAATCCTTACAGATATTTAGAAACTATAACATATTATAGAGGAAACTTGAAAGTTTTTCTCCGCTCCAGTTTTCTTCTTCCTTTTCCTACAGCAGCAATGTCATGTTGCATCTTGATCTTTTTTATGCCCCACTTTTATTTCATATTTCTCAACAAAATGTAGTTTAAACCATATCTGGGCCAAGATCACTATCTTTTTTCTGCTGCCACCAAGAATCCAACATACATCTGCCATCAAGAAACTAGAGATTCTGAAGATACCATGCCTAAAGGTATTAAAGTCAGTAAGTTTAAAGAAATCTGATGTCCACTAACTTTCTCTGAGAAATAATGGCCAGATGAACATTTAATAACCTATTGAACTATAATCTTCTGCAGAGGATGGAAAACACATGGCTTTTAATTATTCTCCTTTTGAAAATTTAGTACACGCACATACATTTTTAATAAAAGCTGGTACCAATACAGCCGATACAGTATGAAATATGAAGCTTCTGTCTTATCAGATGCTGCTATGGGTATTAATTAAAATTAATGTAGAACAAAGGCATTATCAGTCAAGAAATTGAACCATGCAAAAGGCCATGATGAAAATATGGGATAATCAACAGAGGAATGCCATAGAAAATCCTTATCAATTGGGGAACGATATTTATGCATCACATTCAGTACTCCTTATAGCAATGAACAACTACAGAGTATTGCCACATGCCACAACACAAAGGACAGATACAGAAGTGGCAGATACTAAATATGACAGTGTTATTCAATTTGGACTCAAACAAAAATAAATAAATAAAGAAATATAGAAAGAAAGAAAGAACGAAAATTATAAAAAAAAAAAAAAAAATCATGGTCTATCCAGAAATTGATGATTCCAAACCAACCATTCCACAGACCACAGTTAATAAACACAGAACAACTTATACAGTGTAATGTGGACGAAACACAAAGATGCAACAAGAAAACAACTGATAAGAACAATTCAAGAGTGCAAGAAAATAACTACCATGTGGTGACTTTGACTATACACATAAATAGGCAGAACTCAACAGACTACCAATAAATATGAATTACATAGAGAAGGTACACTGACCTTTGATAGCCCACTAAAATTTACTGGTAAGAGATTTGAAGTAGCTTCTTTGTTTTGATCTGGAGTTAAGACTACAGCTGTGTCCACTTGAAGGGAAATTGGGTGATCAGTTTTATTCATAACTTGCAATTCTGGACCCACAGTATCTAGCATAACCTGGAATTATACCATAATGAATATTTATTTTTACATTAATTAACCTTCAGAAGGTATTTGCACATATGGAAAATACATTTAAAGATAGAAGCAAATGTATTAAAATCACAATTGCTTTTAATGATATGTCACGAATCATCATATGAATATGTGTAAGGACCACAGTAGATCTTAATTTCTTTTTACATACTCGATACATTAGAATAAGGCTAAAATTTTGTGTCTAATCGGACCACAGAAAGATATATTTATGCTAGTACAGTATTAATTACAATCTTAATTACAAGAGTAATCAACTCCTAAATTAGCTCCTTAATTAGAGCACTGATTGACTGTACACATATACACACATATCTAAGATGTTTTCTAACAGATATCAATTAACTTCGTATGCTTGTTCATGCATCTAACTTTGATATAATGCTAAGCTAAGATTGGCCTAAGTGAAAAACAAATAAATAAACCGCAAACATATGATGAGGTTTACCGCGCAAAGTTTCTTGGTACTTTTGATGGCAGCCTTTAAATTTTCCAATGTCTCTTGGTGGTATTCTGGATCACCCCATGAGAAGTCAAACCTTGCCACTAGCACATGGTAAGAAAAGAAGAATAAGATGACAAATAGATCACTCAGAAGCTTATTATAGACAAAAAAGAAGGGCCACCACAAACTACAAAGGAAGAAACTGAAAAACTGTGAAAAAACTATTCAACTTATTCATGATATGTATTTTCCCCAAAAGAGAAAAATCTGCAACAAGCTTGAAGGCAATAGGGGTATTTCTTTCCACTCAGAGTTATACACTTCTAGGGAAAGAAGTCTGTCCAAAACAAGTAGTTGATTCTAATTGACTGCACTATTCTAGTTTTAATGCAAAATATCAATAAGAGAAACAATTTAGCCAAAAACCCCCCTTATTACTGTTCTTGACTAAAAGAGGAGAAACAGTGGGGCCAATGTGACAGAAAACATCCACAATCAATTTTTAAACAAAGATGACGAACAAAGATTGTAACGGGAGAATACCAGACATTCCTGCATCAAGGCAACGGGAAATAGTCTCAACTGATCGTGACTTTGGACCAAGTGTGCCAACAATCTTTGTCAGAGCTGGAAAGAAATTCTGCAGAGTGCATTTCAACCACTTCAAACAAAATCCAAATTGACAAACACTGAAAAATCTTCAATGAATAAGGACCAAAAATTCTCTAGGAAAATTATATAACTATAAAATCTCTAACTTTTTTTTATATCTTGAAATTCTCTGCTTAATTTCCATAGTGCACAAAGATATACATTTTTTTTTCCACCAAAAGGAATGTGAAAAACAATGAAATAGCCAAAAGATCAGTAAATTACATAAGCCATCCCCTCTCCAAACTTAAACCAACAATCCAAAAATATGAAAAATAGTTATCCATTCTGTGAAATTTTCAATGCCCTCTCCCCAAAACCTCAAGAACTAGCACCATATTGTTGCCATAGAAACAGGTAGGTACAAGTAATTTTTCAAAAGACACCGTTGCTTGGACTCTATATCACATTGATTAGCTACGATACCAATAACACCACTGTCAGAGTCAAAGTATCTTTCATCTATAACAGTCATTTTTACAGCTTGATCAGCTAAATTTCTTAGCAATCAAAAGCATCATCAGCAGCATCAACAAACATTTGCTCCAAACAACACCATAATTGGGTCACCAAAAGTTGACTGCTTTCTCCTAATCACAGTACTTAAAAAAAAACAAGATCAGCAGAACCAACAGAACACATCACTTCAAAAGAAACCTAAAAAAAAAATGAAGAGAGTGAGTGAGTAAGAGAAGGAGATGCTGACAGGCTTGGATGGCTCGAGGATGGATGCCATCCTAATGGGTTCCTCAAGAAGCAAAGGGCTGGACAGCATTTTCGATCAAAGTCGTCCAAGGATCAAATGCAGAAGATGATGAAATTGTTGTACGGACAACATTATTGCAAGCAAAGTAAATATATAGGCCGGGTTCAAAAAGTAACAGTGACGAAAAATTTAATACAATAATATTATCTGCGTACTATTTTCATCATATTATTATTATACTTTTTTTATAAAATAAAAAAACACATATTTTAACATTTTTTTAAATAAGGTGATGGAAGGTTTGATCTAAAAGTTTTGCTGTGTATCAAATATTTTTAAATTTGATAAGTGATTAAAGTGTAAGATTCTGTTTTTATTTGAGAAAAGAACATATAAAATTTTTAAATTTTAGATTATTTATAAATAATTTTTTAAATTTTTAAATTATTTTTATTAATATTTAAATTATAATAATTATATAAATTAATTTTATTTTTTTTATTTATTTTAAATTAAATAAAAAAATATTTAAAAAATTTAAAAAATAAATAAAATAATTAATTTACATAATTATTTTAATTTAAATATTAATTAGAATAATTTTAATATTTAAAAAATTATTTTTAAATAATTTAAAATAAAAAAATCTGTATTTTTTTTATTTTGTGTCATTTAGTGTATATTTAATAATATATTAATTTTTAAAAAAAAATATTTTTTAATAAAAAATTTTAATTAAAACAAATAATAATTACACATAAAACTGATTATCATTAAACAGTAAGAGTAAAAAAACAGCCTGATTCCGTAAACACACCAGACATACTGTTCCCAGAAAAGCAATGTGGGACCACCGCCACGTGTCTTCTGACATTCAAAGTCATTATGTCGGAGAGAAATTTGTAAGCATGCGGTTGTAAAATTTTGAATTTTCTAAATATGTGTTCCGTTGTATTATTTTAGTCTCTATTTTAATTATTAATTTAATTTTTATAATACTAATTATTATTAGTGTATAATTGAGAAAAGAAAGTAATAACTCATGTGAAGAATTTTTGTACTAGAGAAATTAATTAAGAAAAAAGAAGAAAAAATTTAAAATAATAATAAAAGAAAGAAAGAAGTGAATCTATCGCTATCAGTGACCAGTGTATCATGTACTGTGTATCCCTTACTGGCAACGGCTCACGCAAGATTTGACTCCGCCAAACAGCGGCTGCCCAAAAACCGGGAGTCAGCAGCACAAAGCTTACATTTGCTAGTTTTGACACAGAAACTTTGGATTTCTTGCCTTAACTAGGAAGATTACCAGTAATAAAAGAAATTTATGAGAATAACCTAAAAAATAAAAAATGAGAAAAAATATTATTACATATAAAGAAGAAATAAAAAAACAAAAAGAAAAAAAATATTCTAAAAGACTAATTAAAAGCTTCTATTAATTAACTTCTTTACCTTAAAATTTAAAACTATGACATATCAATTATATCAAATAATAAATATATTATAATATTTAAAATTTACAATAACATTATATATTATATAATTATTATTTATTACAATCAAATATTTTTATATGATAAAGTTAAATTTCACATTATAAATTCAAACTACACTTCTTTTTTTTAAATGTTATAAAAGATGATACCATTTTTTTAATTTATTACTTACCTAATATATTTTTAAACTCGTTTTTCAAACTAGTGTTACGGGTCGACATTTGTATTTATTATTATAAGAATATGAATTAACGCAACTATAATATTTAATTATTAAATAATGTCAATAAAAATTTATTTGGCTGATAAGGACCAAAATACTTATTTTAACGTGATTTATGTTCAATTCTCACTACTAATAATTTATCTTAATATGTGATTTGTAAGTCCCCCTTAACATAACATGGTATGGTCTTAGAATTGGATAGTTTCTTCTTGTTTCTAATTTTATTGTACTATAAAAATTATCAAATATTACATTATTTTATAATATTAAGATAAATTGTATTTTAAAACATCGAGTAATAAATTCTCATTTATAAAACAATCTTTGATATTTGTCAAATATGGTTGATTTATTTTAAAAATATATAACTAGAACAAGACAATTATATAGTCTGTATGATTATTGAATGTCAAATACATACAACAATCTGTGCTCAATTACGAGAAGAATTCATTATAGTACTAAAATAATCACTGGTTATAACAATGTTGATGGTGTCTGATACATTAAGGGTTGCATCATTAAGGTTGATCTTCACCCTTAATGACCCCCTACATGTGCATTATTTACATCAGACTCACACATGTTGGGGAAGATCTAGAGTTCTAAGCAATATAGTGAAGGGCTAACAAAAAGATGAATGTATCATGAGAATTCGGGTCAGTGATCGAGGCAGGATTCCAATGCCGGTAGGTGTTCCTTTTCATGTTGCAAAATTTAATTTATATCTTCTTTATTAGATAATTCTTTGAACATAAAAATTTTGAAAAAAAAAATCATAAAATAGTATACTATCAATCTATTAATAAAAGTTTTTTTTTGGTTAAATAAAACTGTTGTCGAAGTAAAAATATATTGGTAGCAAGAAGAGTGTAAACAAGAGGAAAAAAAATTTCAAACTGCTCAAATTGTTATTTTTAGCCTTTCACTAACTTTTGATAATTATTTGTCTTTAAAAATTTTACACTTTTTTAAAAAAATTCGAACAAGTCATGGTTTGTTAATTATTTAGTCACTTGCCTCATTGATATATATTTTTTAATGAATAAAATTAATAAAATTCAACACATGTTTATTTTTTGATAAAAAAATTGTATAAGTAATTGTTCACGCAATTCCGAACATTATAGGTAAGATTTGCTTAAGGTGCATTTCTTTTTCATTGCACCAACCATGTTTGGATATTCAACACATGTTTAGTTATAAAAAAAAATTTGAGTGGAGTCACATTTAAATTGTAAAGGTGGGGCATTTGAACATAAAATCATCACATGTAAATGAAATTGCAAAATATCATAATTGATATAAACACACTAGAAAGAACGACTTCACTCTATAGAACTTTGTTCTCTATCCTTTAATATTTCTTTCAAAATAAACTAATGATACAATTCTTTTCATCCTCTTCCTATTTATACATATAGTTATTACTAACAAACATGTGCACACCCTCACCATTATGTGGCTCCGCCACTTACTGCGGTAAAAAAGTGAATCCCAAGTTAAGATGATAAGCATGTCCCCTAAACTCAACGAAGGTAAATGAAGCTGTTGTGAATATGATAAATATGATAGATAAGGTGGATATTGATATGTCATATAAAATAGATATGGATATATCGAAGGCAATGGATATAACTACTACGTTAATTGATGGGTACAATGATGAACATATATCACAATGATCCTAAGTCACACGAGTTTGAGATAACTCAACTTATCTCCTATTTGTTACAATATCTTGGAGTGAGAGTGGAAATGGAAATGGAATGAATATTTTAAAAATAAAAAGAATGACATTCTTTAGGGAATAAGTAATCTCTCTCTACTTTTTCTATCAAATAAGGGAATGAGAATATCTCATTTTCACTTTTATTCACATTCACATTCTCATTTTATTCTTTTTCTTTCTATCATACCAAATGGGTCCTTATTGTTTCTGTCATGTTTGTTGTATGCCATCATCCACAATTGGCCTTGGAATGTCTACAAATTGAAGAGCTTGCTTTACATGCACAAAGATGCGATTATTCTAGTCCAGTGCAGTTGAAGTATATTCTAATATCCAATAGTGTAGTTACTTTTGTAGAATTGGCATAAAATAAAGAACATAAATATTAATTAGTCAAATGATTAAATAAATAAAATGAAGTATAACTTAAACTAAGCAAGAATAGCACATAATCATCTTTATTATCAATAAACCATTGAATAAGTATGAAGTAATCTATTGTTTAGTCGCCCAATAACACTTCCTCATATTCTAAATTTGACATAAAATATTCAGTAAATACTCGCTGGTTGATGACTTAACAATGGCAATCGTTCTAAAGGGCAATATATTGTTCATGATCATGTGACGAAAAAAACACTTCATGTCAATCTTGTAATATAATCTCATGCAAGTGCTCGAGATGAAATGATCATCTTAGAGTGTGTTGATGTAGTCTAAACTATCGCATTACTCTATTGATAGAAGAATTTTGCAAATTAGTTACCAAATCAAAATGATAAATTTCGTAGCAATAATCATGGAGTCTAGTCAATATATCACTCCTATAGTCCAGCATACAATCTGCAAGAAAAAAAATTATTTGACCATAAATATGCAAATATTTACATAAAGTTGAATAAAATTTGGGATAATGGACATAATACTTGCCTTTCGATATTTTATCTAGTTCAAATATTGCTTATAAATTTATAATAAGACAACACATAAATTGGGAGTATAAATGTAAATTTTGCAATTATACTATTTTAAAATTCTAAGCATGTTATTGGCGCCTCGATTAATTTTATTGATAGACATTATATTGAGAATATTAGTTATGTGTTTTTCTATTATATGTTTTTTTTATTAATTTGATTGTGTCAGTAGCTTTAATAAAATAGCAAATTCCAAAAACAAATGCCTAGGAACTGTGCTAAAATGCCTCAGCACCTTGCCTAATTAGTTAAAGCTAATCAAATATTATCATCACTCATCATATAGATGTACACTAATCATTACAAATATTCACTAAAAAGTATTATAAAATACAAAATCTATTGTATATCTTATACAATAAGCATGAGTATTAAAAGTTACACCAGTCAACTTAATTTGCTCTAAGCCCAAATTAAAAAGTTACCCAAATTGATTTGTGAAAGAGAATCACTCAAGAGACATTTTCTAACCAAAGCTCTTGTTTAGTTTAGCTTTAAGTTGAAGGAGTAAATTTTTGTGTGAAAATTGTTTTTGTACCAATTTGATGGGTAGGTCAATTAGTGGGTGCTGATATGGCTGGGGTGATGAGGTGGATGGAGTCCAAGCTTTCAAGGTCATATACTTTATCACTTTGCTTGGATTGGGAAAGATGGAAGGAAAGAAAATAGAGAGAAAGAAAATGAAGAAAAGAGAAAAATTTATTTTCTCTCTTATTACTTGGATGAAGAAAAAAAAGAAATAAATTTTTTTTTCTCTTATTTAGTTACATAAAAAAGTGAGAAGATAAAAAATATATTCATATAAAATGACAAATTATAATGGAATGAAATGTAGGTATAATGTTATTTTTTATGTCACATATCTAATACATTTTTTTATAAATTAGATGAAATAACTAAATTATAAAATAATAATTTTAATATAAAAATAATAATTTTTGCACAAAAATTCCTGCTCCACTAGATTTCTTTGTCGAAAGAGGAGAGAAGGAGTAAAATTGGAAATTCATCTGTTTTCTCCTGCCCATGTGAGTTTTCTTCCCTTCCTTAGGACGAAAAGTTTTTTGTAGGTCCCACCATTTTTTTTTTCTTTCTCTTCTAACTTCTCTTGTTAACCAATTTATGGAAAATTTTCTCCTCACCCCTTCTCTCCTCCTCCATTTTCTATCTTTTCCCTTTTCTACTGATCTAAGCATAAAGTTAGGGTGTGTGTAAGTTGATTGCTGGATTCACTATGACCCTCAAGTTAATAAAAATCTACTGAATGTATTAATTTAAAGAGAGAGTTGCGCCGGGGGGGGGGGGGGTGTGGCTTTAGAATCCTTTACATAGGGTTGAAGGATTTCTATTTATATGCATTATGTGTTACATGCTATAGGAAGATGTGATGACGTATTATAACCGGTGAGATGTACTTTCTTTAATTTGATGACCCGCATAGAATGAGTTGAACTTGGTGAATTTGGGTTCAAAGAGATGTCTAGTACACTTATCCCCAATTTAATACCATGGGAATCATAAATTTAGACTTCTATATTTACGGAATAGTTAGTGATAAAGTTGTTTGTTATATTGAGTCAGTCGAGTCGAGTCATGTTATGTTTGAATTGGAGTTAAAGAGAAAGAAATAAAAGAATAAAGAATATTATTATAAATTTTTTTTATTTAAAAGTTTTATAAAAAAAATAAAATAAGAATTTTTAAATAATTTTTTAAAACTTTCTCTTATTAATTTTTATAAATATTTTAAAGTTCTTACTATTTAAAAAATTTAAAACATTTAAATAAAAATAAAAAAATTATTTAATTAATCTTTCATTCTCTTTCTTTTTTTTTTCTCTTCATTATCTCTTTCATTCCTATTTTTTCAAATTTCTAAAAATAACCTTAATTTCCAATTCAATCTCTCTACAAGCATCTAACTTTACTGGCCTCAAAAGCTCGAACTTTCTTCATTTTGTCACTCAAATCATATTAGCACGCATTCATCAATCGGTAGTCGCCTAGATAAACAACATGAATAATTCATATTTAATGGTTCAAATTCTTTTATATAGTAGGATTTAATAAATGTACAAGTTACTGTGTACAATAAACAATTGAATCCACAAAAAATAATTATATTCATACAAAAAACAAAATTCTCAAACCTCAGGGTCCCACAACCGGGTTGCAACCATGACCGTTTTGGCGGGTTTTGTCCAGTTCAAATATCTGGATCCGGGTCATGACTGCGCGGAGCAAAAGGGTTACATTGGTAAAAGAACGCAATTCCGCGTGGTTCCCATTAATGATGGTGACGGAACGCTGTTGCGTCCTTCTAAGTGAGTGCCCTTTGCATCCTGCCAGTGATGCCACTGTTCCCACACTTTCTCTCACTGTGACACATAAATTCAACAAGAATATAATATTTTAACTAAATAATAATATTTTTTTATACGACATAAATTTAATGATTTCGGTCTCCCTTTTTCGTTTTTGAATGAAACATTTAAAGCAGTCAGGGAATGCAGATTTACTCAATAAATGATGTTTCAAAAATATATTTTTTTTTCCAGAGAATGCATAGCCATATATCAATAGTATCTTATGTGATTTCAGTTAATTTTCAAAATTCTATCTCTTTCTTTGGTATGGTAGAAGAAGAATAAGAAGAAAAAGAAAAGAAAGAAGAAGTGAAAAAAGTATCATTGGTTTTATTTAGCACATGTTTAGTTTAACTTAATTTTTTTTAAAAAAATATTTTTTTGTCAAAAACTCTTGTAATAAAATTTTAATTATAAATTATTTTAAATATAAAATAAGTTAATTTAAATATATATTTAATATCATCTAATGAAAAAAAATATAAATTAATTTATTATTTTTTATAATTCATAATATAATTTGATTTTATCATGAATAAAGTGAAAAAGTAAAATTTTAAAACTTTTCTTTCTTTTTCAATCACTTAAATTTTGGAATGATGCAAAAATATAAGACCCACGAAACCCTAACATTCAAAATTTCTTCATTTCTCTTGTTAAATTAATAACAAATAAGGGATAAGCTCAATTCTTAAACTTTATCATTTTTTTCACTCAAAAAATATAATTTTCAGAGTACCCAAAAATAGAAAGTTAATATTCATAATTAAAGTGATTAAAATATAATATTATCTATATGAATTTCTTTTTTATATAATGTAAGTGGTTTTTTGTTATGTAAATGTAAAAATTTGGATATCTAAAGCTTAAAGTACATTTTAGAGAGTAAAATGTAAATGAATAATTATTTATGAAAAAAATTAAGAGATAAATTTTTAATATATATATGATTTCACTATCTGGTACCTCTCGCTGACTGCACTCTTCTCGCAGTTGCTCGCAGATTCTTTAAGAGTGTAATGTATTCGTTTTTGCATGTGATTCTAGGTGACTTTCAAATATATATATATATATATATATATATGATTTTATGGTCTGGTACCTCTCACTGACTATGCTTTCGTCGCAGTTGCTCGTAAATTCTTTAAGAGTGCAAGTGTATGACTCCAGGTGATTTTCAAAAATCTATTATAAAGTTAATTTTGTCAATTTTCAAAAACTATATACATATATATATATATATATATATATATATATATATATATATATATATATATGATTTTACTATTTAGTGTCCCTTGCCAACTGAGCTATTCATGTAGTGCTCACATATTTTTTGAGAGTGCAATTTGTCAGCTTTTATATGTGATTGCACGTGACTTTCAAAAATCTACTATAAAGTTAGCTTTATTAGTTTTCAAAAATTATTATCTAACTCTATTACTTTATTCTTTTAAGAAATACATACTTTTTTATGTTATCTTTATTTCAACATGTTCAATGTATGTTTAGAAATTGATTATTGTTTTTAAAAAATTATTTTTTTCAAATTTTTTATTAAAATTTTAATTATAACCTATTTTCAGTATAAAATAAATTAATTTAACATACTTATATTTTATTAAATTCTAAATTATTAAAATTTTAATTAACAATTATAAATATTATACTTTATTCTGTAAAATATATCTCACTTTAAAGAAATGAAATTCATAAAATGTACATAGTTTTTACCAAATTAAAATAGGTGCATTTTAAAACATATCTTAAATTTTAATACTAGCATACTCATGTACACATGACATAAGTTTTTCGGCACTGAAGAGAATATCACGGTCTCAAGCGAATTTCAGTTGTCAAAACAATTTGTTTTAAGCCATTAAAATAGCACCTCTACGTGCATTTTTAACAATATTGTTGACAAAAGACTTCCCAAGAAAAAAGATTGACAAAGATAGAAGTGAACATATAAAATTGACAATTGAGGACAAATTCAAAGTGAACAGAAGCATGTACATTTCATTGACTGACTATAATTAATTTCTTAGCATGTTTAATACGTTGGCTGCTGGTATGACTAGCATCTTTTCTATTTAGGGTTTCGTTCATAGACGAAGAAATTTCAGCATTGGAAATTTAATTTGATGATCAAAAGTTTAGTTATTTGAGTAAAAGAAATTATATACTATTAATTTATTTTAAGAATTATATATCAAGTACAAAGAGTAATTTATTATGAGAGATAAAATAAGCAAATTTTAACTATTATTTATGTAGTATATGTGTGATTAATAATAAAATTTACTTAATTATTAAAAAAATTTACATAATTTTATATTTAAATCTTAATTACACGTGTATGATTAAATAATCAACATTTCTTTTTCTCACTTTCACATTAAATTATTTTTCTAACATTTTATTTTATTTTATTTTGATTATTTCTAATATTTCATTTTAAAAAATGAATTGAAGTTTTTCAATAAAAAATAACAAAAATAAAAATAAATTCCTAATTACTTATTTTTATTTTTATTTCAATATAATAGCAAACTAAAAGTGCAGAAAATTAAAATTCAAGAAAACTTTACCAACTTAACACTATAACCTTTGAATCATGACATCATCATCAACATATGCAACAACTAAATAATTAAATTAAAGTTAAATAAAATTAGTTAAACTAAAAAAAGAAGGAAATTATATTTAATTATAAAATAATTTTTTTATAATATTACTCGATCATATATTATCTACTTATTTAAAAATTTATATTTTTTTATCAAAGAATAATAACCCATAATAAATCAAAATTCAACTCACTATAAAAACAAAAACTAAAAAAAAAAAGACCGTGTCGGGGAGATTGAAAAAGAAGCAAGAAATTCAGATATCATTAATTTCATTCACTTTCTTCAATTTCTGCTTCTTTCTATTCCACGTGGTGTATTTCCTCACTGCAGCTTCCTTCCATCCACTCCGCTTTTTCCTTCTCTCTCTCTCAATTCCCATCTTCTACTGGTTAGCTCCCAGCTGAAAGATTCGTGGGCTAGTTCTTCTTTTTGTGATCGGTGAGTTCTTGGTCTCCTATGCTTCCATTGTTGTTCATGCTGTTTCAACTTTGATCGTGCTGGTTACCTGTTTTTTTTTGCTTTATTCTTGATATAATCACTTTAGGGGTTAACATTTGAGTTTTAGCTAATGATTTTTTTGAGCAACAAGTAAGTGAAGTGATGTAAAGTAAATATTCATTAGCAAAAAGAATGTAAAGTTGTGATTTTTTTTTTTCATGCAGAATAAAGGTTTTTGGAATCTGGGTTTTACTGATTTCACGGGTCTATGTCATTTTCCTTTGTAATTGCAGTGCGAATTCGTATGGAACCGTTTACCCGGAAAAGTATATTCCTTTCCACTTGTAGTTTTAGTTAATTCTTGATTTAGTCAATGAGTAAATAGAGTAAAGGAGGAAGGCAAAGAAACAAAAGCAATAGAATCTCCAGTAACTTTTTTCTTCAGTAAATTTTCTTCAGGGATATTTACTAGAAAAGAAAATTTATATTTCCTTGTTGGCCTTGCTTCTGTCTATCAGAAAGAAGACGAAGAGCCAGGACGAACACCTAAAGGAGTAACAAGGAGTAATATAAACAATGTTTTTTTTTTTTTGGTTATACTGGAATACAGAGGCACCAGAGCCAGTTCATACTGGTTTACTATTGAAGATTTGATGCAAGGAATTAACACATTTGTTAGAATTATATGCTTAGACAAGTCATGAAAAATGGAAAGAATCTTTTAGTTTTTCTTCTCTTTTTTGATTTAAAAATCTAAGCATTCTCTAATAGTTTTATTTTTTGGTCCATTGGTGTGGATTACACTATGGGAGGTAACCCTACAAAATTATGTCTTAATCCCAGATTAAGTTGAACTTTTTTAAACTCCAATTTAAAGTCAAAATAAGAACTTACAGAGAATTATATCTCCGTTTAATTTAATCCTCAATGGAATTGCTAATTGATATATAATCACTTTTTCAATCCCCATTAGATATGAATTTCAAACTTTTTGTAGTTTGCTTTTGCTAGATTTTGCCAAATTCCAAAACGTATGCAAATTGGTAGCTAAACAGTAAGCTATGAGATGCTGAAGTAGTTTACCTAATCCCCATCTATCCATTGCTTCAAAATGCTTAATGTGGGGGATAAATTTGCACCATATAAAAACAAAGGGGAGCAAAGATAGACTGGTTTGCAAGAGGAAACATATGCTTTTAATTCGCAAGTAATCTACTTCTGTACTTGAAACCTTTCAAAACTAGAGAAGATTATATAATCAACTTTCAAACCAAAACTCTTGGAATAGTTTGGCGTGGTTGGAAGATGTCAGGGTAGTCCATTGTATGCAGCAGGCAGAAATAGGACCATGCATAGAGCAAACTTAATTACTGCAAGCTCAATTGCCCCCCTTCTTCCCCTGTCGTGGAACAAAATAACAAAAGGAAGCAGGTAGAATAAAATTACAGTATATATTTTGTTGGATTATTTTTAACTGGCAAGTAATCACATTATAAGCATATTTTGTTTCATAAATTCTGAGATGAGATTTTACACTGAGCATCTCAAAATATTTGATGCAGGTAGCAATTTACCTGGTAACTGGATTAGATATTTAATGTCCATTTTAACAATCTGATGTTGTATTTTATTTGCTGAGTACTACAGAGCTATGACCAAGGACTTGTCTAAAGAGCTTTTTTTTTTTTTTTACCATTCTTAGGTAAGCGATGGTTGCTGAATCATGGTTTCGCAGTCTGTGGAGGACTCCACGGAAGGATGATGCCAATTCTGAGAAGGTGGTGATTGGAGTATTGGCGTTTGAAGTTGCGAGCTTGGTGTCCAAGCTTGTTAATTTGTGGCAGTCTTTGAGTGATAAGCAGGTTGCTAGGTTGAGAGAGGAGGTCACAAATTCAGTGGGTATAAGAAAGCTTGTTTCAGATGATGATAATTTCATTGTACGTTTAATCACTGTAGAGATGCTTCAGAATATGGCACATGTGGCTCAATCTGTGGCTAGGCTTGGGAAGAAATGCAGCAATCCTATTTTGAAGGGTTTTGAGAATGCCTTTGATGAGTTTATCACTATAGGTGTTGATTCATATGGGTGGAAATTTACTTGGAAGAAAATGGAAAAAAAGGTTAAAAGGATGGAAAAGTTTATATCAGCTAATGCAAGTTTATATCAAGAGATGGAAGTGCTTGCTGAACTTGAGCAAACTCTTAGAAGAGTGAAGGCTAATGGGGAGTCAGATGGGGCTAATTTAATTGACTATCAGAAGAAGGTAGCATGGAAGAGGCAGGAGGTGAAGAACTTAAAGGATATTTCTCTGTGGAACAGGACATATGATTGCACAATACTTCTTTTAGCAAGATCCTTATTCACAATATATGTTAGGATTAACGATGTATTCGGAATTCAAGAGATAATAGATGTTGGTGAAACCAGGAAGTCAAGTGTTTTGAATTCTGTTTACATTCATGGCAGTCAATCCGTTTCTGCATTATTGCAATCTTCAGTCCACCCATCTGAGAATAATGTCACCACCAGATTTGCTTCAGGACCCCTTAGTGCTTTTACTGCTAAATCAGGTCCAACTGATAGATCAAATAAAACCAGCATTTTTCGTTCAGGTCCTCTTGGTGACTCATACACAAAGTCAGGCCCAATTTCAGGAAAGTATAGAAGTGTCAATTTTTTCTCAGGTCTTCTTGGAAAGAGTTTGAAAAAATCAGTCCCAGTTAATGGAACAAATAAAAACAGCAAGTTTTGGAAGTTTCATGGCCACTCAACCACCATAAGTGGGAAGGAAATTCACGCAAGACCCAATCGCCTGACTCAAGTGGGACATTTCAAAGGATGTATGGCTGCAGACAGTTCCTTGGTTACTGACTGCCGCTCAAGTCCAAATGATGTTCATTTAGGAACTCAGAATCCCAAAGATGCTGTCTCAAACCTTCTTGCTCTGGGAAAAGTAGTTCATCATACTCAATCAGTCTTCAGTTCTCTGTGCAAGCTGTTGAATCCTCCACCCGAAACCCTTGGTGCTGCTTCTTTAGCACTGCACTATGCAAATGTTATCATTGTGATTGAGAAGCTAGCAGCTTCTCCATACTTGATTGGTCTTGATGCAAGAGATGATCTGTACAACATGTTACCCAGACGTGTGAGAGCTGCCCTAAGGGCCAAGCTAAAGCCATATACCAAGGTCATGGCATCACCAGTCTATGACACAAGTCTAGCAGAAGAATGGACTGAAGCTATGTCAGGTATATTAGAATGGTTGGCACCACTTGCTCATAACATGATAAGATGGCAATCAGAGAGAAGTTTTGAGCAGCAGAGCTTCGTTTCCCGGACAAACGTGCTGCTGGTACAAACCCTTTACTTTGCAAATCAAGAGAAGACAGAAGCAATAATCACTGAGCTTCTTGTTGGTCTGAATTATGTCTGGAGATATGCTAGGGAGCTCAATGCAAAAGCTCTGGCAGAGTGTAGCAGTAGTAGGGTAGACAATGAATATCATGATCTGAATGGATAAGAAATTTTTTTTATCTAAGCTCGTGGCAGTTTCCAACAGAAGTCCAGTTCCTGGCTGGTGACCGGGATGAGGATTTGCAGAAACACCTACCATGTGTCTTCATAAATCTCAACGAATGCAGATCAAATTGTAGATGAAGTATGAGAGAAATACCCACAGCCACTATTATGGAAATTTTAGTATCAAAATGCAATCTAGGTGAGGAATTTTTTTTTTTAATAGAATTTAGCATTATTTTTCTTAGATGAGTTCCTAGCAGCTATATGGAAGCTGGTCTCATCTTTTTGCAAAGTCGTCCTTTAATCTCTTTGATGAAGTGCTGTTTAGAGTGTGCATATTTATAAGCATTACATATTAAATTGTATAGCGCTATCACACTTGTTATTTTTATATAATATCTTTTGAATTAATGGTTAGGCATGAAATTTTCGACATGCTACTGATAGAGTGATAGTGAATACCATAATTGTTTTCTTATGTTGAATTCAAACGTTGTTTATGTCATTGTGTGGATGGATATAGCTCATGGCTCTATCGAAACAGATAGAAGCTTACATTAGCAGCACTTCCGTAGAAAAATTCTCCAATACGCATATGCACCAAATTAAAATAGCCTAGCCAGCATCATCCATGTAATCTGGAAAAGAATTCTACGTAAATTGAATCTATCAAATAAACGTTCATTTATCTATTCTTTATAGTGGTATAATAAACTTATGAAAATTACTATGTAGTCAATTTTTGTTGGTCAAAATTTTTGACAGAATAATTTGACATGTTTATTGACTTTTATTTTAGATAAGTAAGTGGTTTCAATCATTTTATTTCATCTATTAACTATCTTTAATTCTTGTTGAACTTTGTAAAAAATTCTAGTTATTTTTTCTTACTGTTTATCTCCATCAGCATTAAAATATCCATGCAATAACATTCTCTCCCAATTTTAAGAAAAGTTTATTTTTTATTTATAAAATATTTTCTACTATTATTTAATTACGTCTTGTTAAATTATTAAAAAAAATTAATTAAGATAATAATTATTTAAAAAGTCAATTTTTTTTAAAAATTTAAAAAGGTATGTGATTGAGTGATAGTATATAAAAATTTATACTGACAATAAATTAAAATTAAATTTTTTTAAAAATTATTAAAATTAAACTGAAAAGATGAACTTAATCCCTTTGATTTTATAGCGAGTTTTACTCACACCGATCTCCAATATGATTTTTACAACTATGTTTATAATACAAATAGGAATGCCTTCACCAAGTCTTTGCTCAAACTTGATGACTTGCATACGCCAAAAAGTCACCATACACATACATGCTTGCCATAATATGGTCTCTCACTGGGGCTTGTGAAATGCAAGTAGTGCTCTCCCACAAAGGCATGGACTACTCACATGCATAGAAATGCTACTAATGACCATATTTTTCATTAGAACCAGGCATAATCTAATTCTAAAGCAAAAGAAGTTATGATACTGTGCAACCTGAGCATCATAAGCTGAAAAATTCTCAGTTACACTTAATGTAAGGTAATCGTTTTATACTCTACTATTGAGCATGTGTCACGTCAATTTCATCAGTTATTATTATCTATTATTATCCATACACAAATAATAATTAACATTACATATAATTAATATGTCAGATATTTAAAATAAAATTATCTTATATTAAATATATCTAAGAATCTCTGCACCTGTAGCATATATGCAACGCCAAGAATAATAAGACACCAAGATTCATGACAGCTACAACATAGCCACGCATATAGGGTGAGAAACTCTCACGTGTGTTACAACTCATACATTGAGACTTGGAAAAGATCTGCAAACTAATTCTGAAATAATTAGAATATATGACTTGGCTTCGTTTGCATGAGTTTCTTTTCAATAGTTTATTTGAACTTATTTATTATGATAACTACTTATAAAATATCTTAGTTATATTTTGATGAACTTATTAAAACAGTTTTTAAAACTCATATAATTGTTTTAAACTTACTTTTATAAATTTGAAATTGAAACTTATGAAAATAAATCTTTTTTTGTGTGTGAATCAATAATGTTTCTCATACTTAGAGACATAATTTACTTTCATTATATCAATATCCTGTAAGTTATGAAAATAAAACTTTGTAAAAAGCTAAAAAATAGTTTAGGTGATAGTTATTTTTACAATAAAGGAAATGCTAAAAGCTACGAAATTGTTTTACGAAATCATATACGAATTGCTTTTTCTGTTGCCAGTTGCCTTCTATAACTGATTTTTTGCTGTTTATCTTTTTATCACCCATGATTTCTGCTCAGTCAAAAGTGTTTCGTAAAATTTTTTGTAAAAAATCTTTCTTGTGAAATAACATAGCTCTTATAATAATTTCTGCCTAAGTTAACCATAATAAATTATCAAAATTTTATTCCTACATTAATGTTTCTTGAAGTATCTAATAAAAAATTATTCAACTTATTTTAGACTACACTTATAACAACATAACTTATGTAATTGAATAAGTACTTATTTAAGTTATTTATTTAAATAGATTCTTAGTAGGTTTAAACCAAGAGCTTGTGTAATAGGACAAAAGAGACTTGATAACATAGTCATATATATCTCTGGGATTGGAGGCTCAATATAATACTTAAGTTATAAGGCAATCTTATTCAATAGGTTAATTTTTTGGGATGAGTCTCTCATAAACTTAAGTCGTAACAGTATTCTTGTCATTAATAATTTCAGTTTAAATTGTCAAACTTGAACTGATTAAGTTAAAACTTCTATGATTAGGTATATTATTAAGTTGTGAATTATTAGCCAGGAGGTAACATGTTAATATTGTAACTTTTGTCTTTATCATCGCCACTACTAGCATTTATATATGTTTAAGGTAAAACCCTCGACTATTATAAATTCCGTGTATTTATTTTCAATTTAAATCCCTAGATCATTAGAAATTCTTGACATGTAACTTCGAGTTAAAACTTTCAATCATTACAAACTCTCCATCCTACGTGAGGTCTTTAATTGCCTCTTATTTACTACATTTTGGAGGGAAAAAGTTAAACTCCTCTTGGCACTTGACAGGCTTGTGTGATATCATCTCCATATAGTTTTTCCAGTAGCCCTTAAAAAAATATCTTTGTCACTAAACCCACTTGAAGTTTCACGACTTAAACAAACGAAACATATAATATGTGCACATTACGTGATTTCTAAGGAGTTAAGGTGATAAAGATTTCAAACTTTAATTCAGGATGGTAAATTGAGAAAGGAACTATACTTTTAAAGAGTTTTTTTTTTGGTCTAGATGTATGGGTGAGGGAGGAGGGGGGCTGGGATCGTTCCTCTTCCGAAATCAATCCTAGATGGGGTTACACAAAGCATTAGGCTTTAACCATTTGGCCATTGCCTGCATTCCTTTTAAAGAGTTTATTTTACCCTTATTTATTTATTTTTTTGTCAATTTGTTAAGTTTTATTTGATCTAGTACTTGGTTCGCCCAAAATTCAACATACTAATTGTTTGGTCAATCCTGAATGCTAAAGGCTATACCAAAAAAAAAAAAAGTCCTGAATGCTAAATAGTCCAAAAGCTCAATAATGATCAATTGCCCCATTTGTTTAATTAACAAGAGTCATTTAGATTTTGAGTTTTTAATGTAATCATCTTCTTCTTCCCTTATCCTAACTATATCAATATCTTTGATGAGTTGTCAAGTCTTTATTATGCGTTCATTCTCACAATAAATGTTTAAAGTCAATAAAATATAATTAGTAATTAATAAATATTTGATAATTAATTTAAAGTATTGATAACCTAAAAAAAAAATATAAATATAGGTGTAATCCCCCTTCTCAAGACTTCCTCTTTCTTGGTTTTTGCACTGTACAAGGTTCAATCTCATCTCAAGCATGAGATTCTCTTTTATTTCTAGACAACCATAGTGATGTTTGATGTATTTCTAATTTTGTTCTTCATCTTTTACCTCTACACCATGACTCTTCGCTGATTTTTCCTCCCATATCTTTGCAGCAATAGCTACTATTATTGTTTTGGAGAAATATTGAAGTCACACATAATGATATAATGAAATTTAAAATCATTTAATCATAAAGAATTATTAAATAATGTAAATATATCAATTTTTATCTCAAAATCAATAAATATTATTTTCTCTATTTTTTTATATATTGTTTAAGATAATTATATAAGGATGAAAAAAGTCATTAAATAGATATCTTTGACTAGATTGTTAAATAACTATCATTGAATAGGTAAATATATGTGAAAAAGTAAATATCTTTAACTAGATTGTTCTTTTATTATCCAACGTTAATTGATTTACTTAGTCGACTTTCCACTTATGATAATTGCATGATTTATGATAGAATTTTAAGATCTTCTGTTGCTAAGTGATTTGTAATTCCACTATAAATCTTTACCGAGATTTGTGGTTTATTTTGACCTTAGAATGGGAAGAATCTCCCTTCCCCTTAAACTTTTTTTCCCAAAAATCTTGTTCTTTTATCTATACTATTATTTAAAGGGGATTCTTCTCTTTAATATCAAATTTTCAATTTCTAAAAAACTGTTGAAAACTAATTGAAGACAAATAAACAAAGGACAAAATTGTAAATTTAAACATTTCTTTTGATAACTATATTAGGGATTCCCCTAATTGGTCTCAAATTTTTAGTTTCTCAAAAAACTATTAATAACTAATTGAAGACAAATAAAAAAAAAGATAAAATTATAAATATAAACATTTTTTTATAACTACATTAATGAATTCCTCTCTTTGGTATCAAATTTATTGTTTCCAAAAAAAATTAATAACTTATTGAACAAAAATAAAAATAAAATTGTAAATATAAATTTTTTTTAGTAATTACATTCTAAAGTTATAATTGCTTTTAAATATAGAGACTTATATTCTTATTACATACAAAATTATAATTGACTTTAAATATATTTTATATTTTTATAAAATTATTTTTATTTAAATAATTATTTGATAACAAATAAAAAATACGAAATAAGAGGCACGGCATTGCCTGTGTTAGTTAAAATATTCAAAATATTAATATCATTCTATTTGTCTTCTTTCTCATTTCTTGTCTCGAATTTTTAGTTTTTGAAAAAATTATTAATAACTAATTGAAGACAAATAAAAAAAAGATAAAATTATAAATATAAACAGTTTTTGATAACTACATTAAGGGATTTTTCTCTTTAGTCTTATATTCTCTATTTTCAAAAAAATCAATAATAACTAATTGAACACAAATAGAAAAAAGAATAAAATTATAAGTATGAACATTTTTTTTAGAGTAGACTATCGTTTTAATTCTTCAAAAATACAAGTGTCATCGTTCTACTCTTCTAAATATTTTTGTCATCAATTTATTCCCTGAATGTAAAAAATGTCATTAAAATCATTCTTCTATATATGGACATGGGCTAAATTAACAAAATTTCAATAATGGAGAGATAAATTAATGATAATTTAGTATAATTAAGAAATTAAATTGATGACATTTTTTGATCATTGAGGGACTAAATTAGGATTGACCAAAATAATGACACTCTTTAGATTTAAGGACTAAATTGATGACAAAAATATTTAGAGGATCAAAATGATGACATTTGTATTTTTGAAGGATTAAAATGTGAGTTTACTCTTTTTTTTAATAACTATGCTATACAATTACAATAGCTTTCAAATACAAAGAGTTATTTTCTTTTAACATATAAAATTATGATTTGCTTCAAATATATTTTACCTTTTTATAAATTTTTTATTTAAGTAATTAGTTAATAATTATATTAAATAATTTATTAAATAATTATATAGGTAAAAATAAAAAATACAAATTGAGATACATAACAGTACTTAATAACTATTAAAATAATTATTATCTTATTAATTTTTTTAAAACAAAAGATAAAATAAAATAATTTTTTTTAAATGACAGATAATAAAATAACACAAAGAGAGTAACTCGTGTGTATCGACAATGCACACTTCAAAAAAAAAAAAATCCTCAATGTTTTCTCCATGTCACAATTTTAATATTCAACTTTAATTATGTAAAGTTTTCGATAACTTATCGATAAAGGTTAGTTTAACTGTTAGATTCAAACTATATATTTCAAAAAAATTTGAGATTTGAATTTTATTGAATTTTTTATTAATAAGTAAATTATAAATAATATTGTAAGTTTTGTTGAAGTTTTTGACATATCTTAATTTTAAAACAGGATAACCTGACATTTCTCAAAATTTTAATGTAAAAAAGAAATTGGAGAACCTCACGTGAATAGAGCTACCAGTCCTACAAATCAAGCACGGTAGCTAGGTTGGTTTGTTGCGTGATTTGACACATTATTTGTTTTTTAAAATTACTTATAATGATCACTTTTCACTACATAATAAACTTCGTAAAAGAGTTAGGTTATTATTATATCGAGGAAAGCAATTCCTTTGTAGCTATTTATGGTTTTTTCAAGTTCATAATACAATAACTATATTTTATTATTTATAATTATTTTATAATATGAGAATTATTTGGAAAACAATATTAAACCAAATTTTGTATTTTAAAAATTTCTCTAAACAATAAAGATAATGAATATTGCATTACTTTTATTCTCTTTGATGGTCAATAGTAACTTACTTATATTGTCATAATTATTATTTTGTGTTTGTAACTTTAAAATGTATTCATAAATTAATTTTTAAATAATTATTAAAAAATTATCAACACACAATAAATAAAAGATACTATCTGTAATCAAGTTGTAAAATCAATATAATAAATAAGTGTTAGAATATGGTTGAGTTTATACTCCACACTATAATTCTTGAAATGACAAATGTAAAAGGACGCCTGGATACTGATAAGAAGATAAAGTGAAGGCTTTATTAAGGGAAAATGTTCACTTTAAAAGAAAAAGTAAAAAATTATAATAATGGATGATATATAAATATATTTTAATAATTTTATAATTTATTATATATGTATATATATATTTTTATAATATTAATTATTAATTTTTTTATTAGCAATTATAATTATTCACTTTTTTTAAGTGAATCAAGAGATGATTATTTTCGTAATTTCTTAAGGTATCTGTTATGTTCTTTATTAAGTAGGATAAGAGATTCAATGTAATACTTAAGTTATAAGATACTCTCACTCAATATATTAATATTTTATATAACTTTTCATAAACTTAAATAGTAACAATTGATCCTTTTATTCAATGTTATATCTTAATTAGTCTATCTTCTTCTTACAAACTAACAAATATTTGTTTTGATACTCTAAAAAGATTATTTTTACAAAATGCTATAAAATTATAATAGACTATAATATTTTTATCGTTAAAATTTTGATAGTATATGTGGACAATTATTAATTTATTAAAAATAATCATAACCGTTGATGTAAATACAAAAAATTTCAGAAATAAAAATATCACGATATATTCATATCCTATGTAGTTATGTAGGGTAAGGTAGAATTGAAATAAAAAAAATTAGGATATGTTCCCCCGTTCTAATAAGAATGATATAAAGATACCTTGGAACACTGATGTGGCACAAGCTACGCATAATAATAAGATCGTTCTCTAATAGCGTTGCCTCACACGCTCTCTCTGTCTATCGTAGACACAGTCGTTGGATTGAAGAACACTCGTCGGGTTTGGAGGTTCTCTCCCGTCGCCGGCATGGCCGCGCCGAAACACCGATCAACGTCTCTGAGCGATGCCTCTGACTTCGCCAAGATGGAGGGCACCGGTAGCTGGGACGCTCTCGAATGGACCAAGATTGAGGTTCCTTCTCAATTCAATCCAAGATATATGTTTTTTCTTTTCGTTTCTTTTTGGTTAATCTTTGTGGTTTATCCGCAGCCCGTTTCGCGCTACGTTTCGCATACGAATCTGGATTTCTTGCTTGAGGCAGAGCAAGTTGTGGCCGAAGTATGCAGCACATTGAATTCTTCTTGTTTTGTTTTTGTCATGTTAATGAATCGTAAAATCTTCGTTATTTTTCCTTTGCACCTCTTGTTTCGGTTATCTGGGTTAATTATTGCATGCTGTGTAGAGCAGTTATGGCACCCTTTTTCCCATATTTTTTTATTTGATTTGTGAATTCATAATTTGGTTTATAACTTTATATTATGTAAGCTGATTTTGAAAAAATATGTGGGAATGTAAGGATAGTGCATAGAATGGTAAGGGTGATTTGGGATATACCAGAATGCATACTGGTTTGGAGATAGCTCACAAGGATTCAACAGTGAGTCTCAAGTTGTCTGGCACTTCATATTTTCTTTGCCTAACAAGATAACTTGCTGCATTTCCTGAAAACTTGAGTAGGGTTAGTGGTTCTGTCATGTTTTTTAGGCTATGTATGAATGTATACATTGTATGATTTCCGCATGCTGAATTTGACACGCGTAACCTGTAACAGTCTGCTAATTGAGTATCCATATGAAACTTCTGTATTGCAGCTAATAAATGGCTCTGAATCATTACACGCCATTGCAGAATATTAAATAAAGATATTGATTTGTAAGGTTGTGTTAGACATCTGGTATCTGTTTTCAATATGGAGTTGTTTGGTAAATGGGCATTCTAATTTCCCTAGTACGTGAAATCTTTTTTGTAAGATATTTGGCTGTGACATATTCAGAAAATTCAAGATCTCCATGCTGGTTATGACAGATCAAGCATCGAAATACTGAATTTTCTGTATTGAATTTGGAGGATCCCTTGTCCTCCAAATTCCTTGTAATTTTCTTCTCTTTGTTTTAATAAATTTATTCTTTAATAAATAGAAAAGTTTTCCAAGTATTTGGGAAATTAGGATATCCAACCCCTAAATGCCTCCAAAATATGTTTATTACTCTACTTTATTTGACACTGCTGCTATCTTAAATGCAATTACTAACCCGCTTGAGTGATATGTAAAAGTTCTTAAAGAACATCATAGGCTATTAAAAAGCCAATGTTTTGATTGTTTTCCTCAATTATGAGTTGGTTGAGAGCAAGCTGTAACATGAAGCTGTTGGCAAATAGTACTTATTGTACGCTGCAAGAAATGTCAACAATATGATTAGTTAGATCTAGTGACCCGTTTTTTGGGTACATTGAAGGTGCAAGCACCTAGGTAAGGGAGGGGGATAGGTGGCCTAATGGAAAATCGAACCTCCAACATCATCATCACATTCCAAGTGTTAGAGATTGGGGTCAGTTCCAGTTGAGCTTCAAGCTTGTTGGTGCATTTTTTAATCAATAGTTGTATATAGTTATTCCTAAATAAGGGAGACGCTAGAATATTTTACTTTGAGTTAAACAATGACAAAGCAAGCAAGTGAAACAACCATTGCCTTTTGGGCAGCCGAAGGATGACAAGCCAAGGATTCCTTCTGGCAGGCAAAGGTCATAGCTGTCTAATTGAGACTTCTGCAATGCTAAGAGAGAATTTAGTATATAGTTTACTCTATGTACTTTCCAGCTAATTCTGGAATTGATTTGCAAATCCTGGCTTTTTTAATTTGGAAACTTCTCATGGCTTTACTTTTAGTTGAGCTATCTTGGTTTATAGACAAATTTTGCTCTTTGAAAATATGTTGAGCTTCATCAAAGATGTGCAACAGCAGGGTGCCTCATTTCTTAAATGCGTAACAAATTAATTAGAAGTGCCAAGGATGTCTGAAAAATATATGTTTTGCATAGAAAGTGGTACAACACTGGGAAAGGAAAAAGAAACTGAGAATCTGAGTATGAGTATGAGGAAAATGACAAAAAAGTTACAAGCTATCAAAGAATAGATAAAATTTTTGATAAAAGCAAATGCTCTGAGAAATTCCTCTGCAGTGTGAACCTTTAGTTAACTTTTACTAGTAATACTAGTCTTAATGTTTTAACTCACATTTATCCTGTTTGAATCTATTGTAGATGAGATTAAGTTGTTATATGGTGTTTAATTTCAGGGACATGGTGTTGTTCTTGTTAATACGGATGATGCGGGCATGTTGATGGTAACAAATTTTCGTCTTCTTTTTCTGGTAAGTCATTTATGTAATATTTCCCGTACCTGAATTCTAGTGTTTAACAAGGCACTATGATATAGGAGTAGTCTTGAATTTGTGATCTGGAATTGCCCACATCGTAGAAAGGTGACTGAATACCCATAGGAAAGACAGTACAATGGTGTGATATTTAAGGTTTTTGGTTGAAAAATCATGGCATGCAGCTGTTTAGGGAAGTTTTGAATTTTGATTTAGGCTTGACAGGTGAGGATGTTCTGGAAACACATGATTAAGTGTAAATATATGTTAGGAAAGATAGGAAGATTTTACAATAAATTAGGCAATGCTTATCAAACATTAGGAGAGCTGTTGTGGTAAGAACATAATACAATAAGGCCAAATGAGAAGAGGTGAAATAGAAGATCTTGGAATATTTTCAACTATATGTCCTTTGGAAACTCTAATAATATTTCTTTTTCTATATCCAAAGTATGTCTTTATGAAATATATTACCCACAATAAGAGGCAAGAAAGTCAGTGTGTGCTTAATTTCTGTTTATCAAAGGTGTGTAGTTAATTTATTCAAATGTATGTTGAAGCTTAATTCTAATAATTCCTTACCAAGAACAATTTAGCTAAGTCATCTAAATTATACTTGAGCAAACCTTGGCTAGTCATAGGATAAAGTTACTTAAGCCCTCTATTTCCTTTACGTCCTCCATAATTAGCAGATTTATTTATTTATTTATACCTTCTGATAGATAAAGAAATTTTGTTAGAAAGAAAGGATAGAAACTACAACTAATGGAGGATAAGGAATTCTCCTAATTACAACAGAAACAATGCAGAGAAAACACTATGTGCTAAACTGGTTTGAACATGTTATAAAGCTATCCAAGCTTTATGCATATCAGTGACAGTGATAGAGGATCCTTTGAAGCAACCATCAGCCGAGCACCAAAGAGAGCCTATGAACACTATCCTATCCCATAAAAGTTGTAAGGGGAAAGAGACCCCCTTGAAAATATGAGTATTTTTCTCCTATAAAATGCACCAGAGAACACACTACCATAAAATCTTAGCCTCCTTGTTTCTTTTAAAACCTTTAAAGTGTATCAAGAGAAATTGCTCCAAGGTGAGAACCGAAAAAGATTATTCCATAAGAAGGTAGCTGCCATGAAATGCAGAAATAAGTGGGCCACTGTATTGGAACTGGACCTGCAAATAACACACATCAGGGGAGAGAGATGTGTATGAGTCAAGTAAGAGTAGAAGATATTCTATTTCACCAATTTCTCTATTGGTAGGTTTCCTGTGAATGTGAAGGTCCTAAGAAAAGACAGGACCTTGAAAAGAATAAAAGCTTTTTGTGGGGTTGTCATGGGTAGTAGAGAGATAATAAAGACGAGGAAAAAGCTCAAATAAAGGAATATGCCCTGCCCAAATGTTCTCCCAAAAATTGATACGTGAGCCATCACCCAACCCCAAAGAAACCAATGGCCTGAAAGAAGTGTATCCTCGAGAGATAAACTTCCAAGGAATTGCATAAGATGCTATGACTGTTGGGTTGGTATCCCACCCATTCTGATCTAAAACATACTTGTTTTGAATTGTTTGGTGCTAGAGGAAAAAGCTGTAGCCATTTAACTGCCATACTTGCTTTAAATTATCTGGTGCCATATGGAATCAGTTTCTAGAGGATTTTTTTTTTTGTTTTTTTGGGATGAAAGAATAAATTCATTAAGGTGAACAGAAGAAATTACAAGGAATTTGGAGGATAAGGAATCCCCCATAACGAAAAAAGGAAAAATAAAACAACAAAGGAAAGGAGAAAACATGAATGGAGCAAAGCTGCCCAATCCCTTTGCATATCTGTTAGGGAAATTCCCTGAGAAAGACCATGTGCTTTACACCAAATAAAATCCAATTGCATAATCTTATCCCAAGTCAGCTGCTAAGCCATAGAAACCTCCTTAAAAATACATGCATTACGCTCCAACGAGATGCACCAAAGAGTAGCATAGATTGCACATTGTCATAAAAGTTTAGCCTCTTTATTTCTGGGGCACACCCAGCATTCACTAAAACAACTGAACAATTTATTCCGTAAAAAAGCAGCAGCACGACAATGTAATAACTGAAGAGGAATTCTAGAGGAAATGCCATGGCCATTTAACCGCTAGAGGCATCTATTTGATCACCAAATTCCCAAGCCTACCCTTTTCATTATTAGGCTTGCGACAAACCTCCCAATTGATGAGATGATCCTTGCTTTGCTCACCCACTCCAAACCAAAGAAAGTCCTTCATAATTTTCTCTATCCTTTGAGTCACTCCCATGGGGATATGGAAAGGGGAAAGGTTATAGAGGGGAATACTGGAAAGCAGGTCTGAATGCGAGCTATCCAACCACCCAAAGAGTAGAAAGAGCCCTTCCAATTATTTAACCTTCTGAACCATTAGATCCCAAAAAGATAGCCTGTGGCGTGGATTACCGCCTAAAGGAATACCCAAATAACTAAAGGGTCATTGCAAGACTTGACAGCCAGCAAAAGAAGCATGTACAAAGAAGAATCCAATTATCCTTATTTAGACCTTCCAAACCACTCTTAGCTCAATTGATCTTTTAAGTTAGGGGGAGCCCAAAACACTAGACATATGCTTTCATGGGCTTAGCAAGGAAATACACTTGTGGGCTTGACACTATGTCTTGACCCAAAACCTTAAGGCATTAGGTCTGTGGGTCTTTCTACTTATATGGTCCTCACTTAAACCATTCCTTTCCAATGCGAGAGTACTTCACTCACTTGAATTCCCAACAATCTTCAAACTAGAGATGGCCTCAAAGAACTTGAGAATAGAGAGAACATTCCCTAAAGAGTTGTTATCCTCCTCCAAAAAGAGTATAGTATCACCCCCAGTATAGTATCACCCCCAAACTGGAGGTGAGAGACCATAACCTCATTTGAACCTACTCTGACTTAGAACATTTACAACTAGAGTAAATAAGAAAGGAGATAAAGTTTCCCCTTGCCTAACTCCTCCCTGGCCTGGAAACCAAGAATTAGGTTCAGCATTCACAATTACTAAAACAGTGACAGTTGAGAGACAACCAGATATCATCCTTCTCCGTCTAGGACCAAAACCCTTTCTATTAAGGACCTTATCTAAAAAACCCTGGCTGACCTGATCATAGGCCTTCTTGAAGTCTAGTGTGAAAGCTAGACCATGATTTCCTGTGATTCTGATTTCTGACATCATCCAGGAACTCATTTGCAACTAGCATTGCATCCAAAATCCGTCTACCTGCAATAAAAGCACTCTGATTTTTCGAAATAGCTTTAGACAACACTTAATTCAATCTGATTGAGTGAACCTTGGTTATGATTTTATACATGCTAGTAACCAGACTTATGGGTCGATAACCCTTCACCCTAATAGACCTATCCTTCTTAGGCATTAGAGTGATGAAATTAGAGTTCCTACTCAGACCAACCTTACTATTGCAATATAATTCAGCAAACAACTTCAAGAGGTCTTCTTTAATTATATCCCCACAATTCTGGAAAAAAGACAATTGTGAGTGAAACCATCTGGCCTGGAGCATGAACAAATTTATGAATTATAGCAGCACATTGCTTCCTTCTTGCTTGTGTGGCAATCAAACCCTAGGTGTGATGCCTTAGACTTCTTCTCCTCTACTCTGTTTACTTAACTTTCTACATTACCCAAACCCAATTTCCTTTGCAGACATCATAAAAAATTTACCTCATCAAAGCACTTGTTGATCATTCCTTCTATTTGCCCTAAAACCCATCAAACTCCATATACTAATACCATAGGTACTGTTCTCACTTCACAGCACTCAAATTGCCATCAACCTAGTGCTAAAACCCCCTCCTATTACCTGCAAATCACCCTTACCCTCAACCACACCCCAAAACCCTTCAGGCTACCTTTTTTACCCCAGGTTCACCTTAGAAAGCCCTCATTACAACGGACCCAACCCATTAAAATCCTAAGCTTTGTGCTTTCCTACATCACTATAACTACATTCGTTTTTTGTAACTTTTTGATTTGGGACCCTTTTAATGGGGAGTGAAAGAAAATTATAAGTTGAAATATAAACTTTAAAGTGAAGATATAAAACTCTTTGGCACATAACTTGAATGTTAACTTGGGACCACACCCAGGGTTTGTTGGTAATGACCATGCGCTTATATGCAAAAAAATGCTTTTAACTGGTATGAGGTGTGGTTTGTTGGGAGAGGTGGTGTTGAAGAAAAAGATATAAGAGGATGATTGACAGCTGCAGGGAATTATTTTTGATTGTGTATTAGTATCTCATGGTGGCATGCTATCACTTGATTAACCATTTGAAATCTAGTAGCTTTGGTGTTTCCTTGTCTTATATGTCACTTTTGGTTTGCAGAATCTAAGATTTTATTTTATTTTATTTTTTTGATGAGGCAGAATCTAAGGTTTGACTCATATACTAAACAAACACATCTGAGTAGCTGTACACTACCTAAATTATCTAATTAATATATGGCACATAATTCACTTCTGCCAAGTTCTCGATTTGTTTCTCCAGTATCCACGCTTGCTGGCAATTGGTTGCCTCCCCTTATCCAATTATCAGACTCACTGGTCAAAGAATTAAGGAATTCATCTACAGAACATCTATTGCTGAATTTGTGTGCAGTTTTGTGTATCTACTCTGTCCGTAACTCTCTGTCTGTGGAATTTTGTACCTGCCTACTTCTCTATAAATATTCTGTATTGAGTATATACCTTCTGATTTGCTTCATTACATTTTCTAGAGTGAGGCAACTAGAAAAGTTATTGCCCTTGGAACAATACCACTAGCAACCATCGAGAAGTTTAGCAAGACAGTAAGTTCTTAAACTTGCAAATATTTCGACAGACTACATTTTTTTGTGTTTATGACTTTATGTTTTTTATTATTTAATTTGGACATGTTTTAGATTGACAAGAACCCTCTTGTCTTGTCAGCCTATTTCACATATATGTTGACAAATAATTTTGACATACTATAAACAGATATCCATCAATTGAAATTCAAGTAAATATTGTCTGAGTTTGGTCAGCCTCCTTTTATATCCCATCTATCACTTTGCTTACTTTAATAAATTGATTTTTGTTAGTTCTCTTTTCAACATGTACTTTATTTTTATTATTTTACAGTCAGAATTTCTTTGTTAGTTGTAGAATATTTAAAGTCCCCAAATCGTTACCAATTCTTGTGGTTATCACCAGTACAACATTGGAATAATTACAAAGTATGAACCTAAATTGATTTATAAAGGGTATATAGGAATTTAATATTTTGATTGGTTCCTTCAATAACAATTTTTTTTATCAGTTCTGATTTTTTTTTTTTTTTTTGATTTTTGACATTCTGCCAATGAGTTGAACTCATGCTACTGGTTCATGTGTTCATATCAACTCAGCCACAAGAATGAATGTTTGTATTCTCTCAGTTTTTATTTTGTAAAAATTTTGAACTGCATTTAGGATATGGTGTGTTATCAATCAATAAGTCTGTTTGTGCACCATATTTCGATGCTGGTTCCCACTTTTGCTGACTTCTCTTTTTTTTTGGTCAATTATTTGGAAGCTCTTATGTCTTGCTCTCTTCCCAATCTAGGGTGTAAAGGTTCAGTCATTTGCTCGTCAAGTAGACAAGACACCACCACAAAGATTGCTCCAGGTGATTGGTATGCTCTCAAATAAGCTCCTTTTGATTGATAATGTCTTTTAAATTTTTATAACCAAAGGCTTAAGAGAGAATAAGGAGAAATAGACACATTATTTAATGTGGTTCAACCTACAGCGAATTGTAGGCCTATGTCCACTGGCAAAATAGAGAGAAAATTTGCTATGATTAATGAAGATTACAAAGAGTAGCCGTTCAACATTCAAACCCTAATCCGAATACACCTATCGGAAGTCTAAGCCTACATCGGACATGAGGAAGACCTAGGGACCGTATTTAAGCTGGAGGATGCTCCTAATCCTTTGAGCTGGCTTTTGGGAAGAGCAATGGGCACCTCTTGACATGGTATTAGAGCCCTGGTGTAGCTTCCTGTTCCGATGACCCAATACCCTGTGTAGGAATTAAAAACCACCGGTGACGCTTGGAAGTCTAAGCCCGAGAAGGGTGTACCTCCCTCCGAAGTGAGGGGGAGTATTGGAAGTCTAAGCCTACATCGGACAGGAGGAAGACCTGGGGACCGTATTTAAGCTGGAGGATGCTCCTAATCTTTTGAGCCGGCTTTTGGGAAGAGCAATGGGCGCCTCTTGACAACACCCAACACTCATTGTGAAAGTTATTATGTCGGGTTACATCGCAGGTTTGTCAGGTCGGGTCACATGTTGGGTCAAGCCCAAAACTAAATACTAGCCTTATATAATAATTCTTCCAGTTGGCTTGTATTCTCCTCCTCATCAACAAGAAATCAACTCAGCACTTTACCCTGTTGCCCTTGAAAGGCATCACCGTGTACAACAAATTCCAACAAGTCCAAGCAATACCTAAACTTGGTAGCTGGAACAGCCTTGGACATAATTTTCTATGGGTTCTCATGAGTAGAAATTTTCTGCACAACCATATCCCTTGTGATACAATATCTTAGATGAAGTGATATCTAATATCAACATGCTTGATGCTTTTGTGATAAATCTGACTATTAGTCAAGTGTATAGCACATTGATTTTCACAAAAGACTTTTGTCTTTTTTTGCAACTACCCAAAAACACTCATTAGACCATCCAACCATATAGCCCTAGTTTATTGCCCTTGTGTCATATAATCGGCTTTTGTGGTTGACAACGCAACTATGGCTTGCAAGGGGTCCTTCCAACAAACAATACTACCAGCAGGAGTGAAGAGATAACCAGTCAAAGACCTCCTTATTTGCAATCTCCAGCAGGACACTATTAGTGACACTCATGAAAATCACACGTAGGGCCTTCTCCTTCAGATCATCCTTTTTTACTCTCAGCATATCTTTTGGAAATTGATCCTTAACTGCCTTTCCACCGATCCTGTAGGAACTCGTTTTGCGATAAAAATTCTCCACATCATACTTTGCTGATGAGGCCATCTTTTGAACCTGGATCATGCCCCAAAGAGGAGCGCTTTGATACCAGTGTGGTTCAACCTATAGTGAACAACAGGTCTATATCCACGGATAAAATATAGAGAAAATTCACCATGATCGATAATTACACAGAGTGTCCGCTCAACACTCAAACCCTAATCCCAATACACCCAACACGTTATGGTGCAAGATATTATGTTGGGTCACACTCCAGGTTTGTTAAGTCAAGTTTCTTGTTAGGTCAAGCCCAAAACGAAATACAAGCCACCTATAACATAAATTTGAATTGATGAGAATGCTATGCAAGATATGTAGACAATGCTTATAAATTAATAAATCAAAGAAAGATCTTTTAGTTGATTGGAGGTTTCATATTATGAAATACTATCACTCTATATGGATTTCCAATTCTTAATTGTATTGTATTTTGGTCGAAATTATGTGGATGGGTGAATATTTTGGCTACAAGCAATGATGTTTGTTAAGATATTATATGTATTGGGTACCTTGTGTGATTTTACCTCTTATTGCCAAAAAAGATGCTGTCAATATAGTCTTTACAACTTTCTCTCTCTCTCTCTCTCTCTCTCTACCTAATCTGCTTTAAGGTTGTTATGAAAATGGACAGAATATGATGACATTGATTAGAACAATAGTTTGCTCAATTTATAACTTTTGCAAGGAGTGGGGGGCTTTCTGATTTTTTAGGTATTTCTTAGGATTATTTTGATTGTATAAATTGTTTTTATGGTTTCTATACAGTTTCCTATTAGTTTAGGTTTGTTTTCCTATTGTTCTTTCTTTTTCCTTGTGTACAAATGGATTACGAACAGTAAAAAGACTATAAAAAAATATTACATCAGATGAAAAGAACCTTCCAATCTTTTGCTAGTCAAACAAAGACATCCGTTAAAAAACATGAGTATAAGTTGACAAGGAGGTAGGAAAATAATCTTGTCACAATGGCGTCACAGTCTTGCAGACAAAGCTCACTTACTCAAGGCCTTATAAACCCTCTTCATCCCAATCTCAAAGCCCTCTAGAATGAAGGGTGATGAGGCACTCCAAAGTGCCAGGGAAGACCTATTTTTTTTTTTTTTCTAAAATAATGCTAAAATTTTCTTTACAAATTTGCTAAGTGACATCATATTGAAGGAAAGACGGATGGCTGCTAGTCTTTGGGCTTCAAAAACAAGAACTCAAGTATCAGTAGAGGAGATACGGCTTTTTGAATTAAGACCACAGATTTTTCTTAGTTTGGATGATGGAACTCTGATCAAGTTTTGGGAGGAGGCTTGGTGGGAAACATCCCTTTCCTAGAGGCCTTTGCTCGCCTCTATAATCTCTTTACATTGCACAAGTCCCCAAAAATTTCTACTCTACTCAGGGTCTTCATTTAAATTGGGATTTACACATAGTTTGCAAATTACAATCCCTCTTTTCTCTATTACTTGGCTCTACTCACTTCTCTGCAAATCCAATAGGAGAGTTTGGACTTTGTAATGTTTTTGAAATGTTTTCTTGTAAATCCCCTTTTCAGTTCTAACTCAATCCCCTAACTGTTAAAGCCTGAAAGGTTTCTCTTTGACAAACCCATCTGGGAATCCAGAGCTCCCTCTAAGGTTAAGTCTATTGATTGGGCAACAATCCTTAATAGGCTTAACAAAAATGATTTGTTACAGATTTGTAGGCCTCATATACTCTTTCCCCAGGCATGTGTTATGTGCATGTTGAGTTTTGAAACTGAGAGACACTTGTTTCTGAATTGCAAGGCAGCTAATTTTCTATGGAATAACCTTTTTGGGGTTTTTAGTGAGTGCTGGGTGTGTCCTTCTATCTTGGAGCATTTTTTGTTGGTTTCTTTTAAAGGTTTTGATAAAACAAGGTGGCCAAATTCCTATGGTAGTTTGCAGTCTTAGCAATTCTTTGGTGCATTTAGTTGGAGTGGCACGCAAGCATAAATAAGGGTGTCTCCTTGCCCTTAAATTTTCTTTGGTATAGGATTATGTTCTTAATTTCTCTTTGGTGTTTTGCTGATGGCTGTTTCAAGGGTGTTGCCATCTGCGGAATTTAGAAATAGAGAATACACTCAGTTCTCATTGATATTTCTGGATGTACAAGGCTATATTTATAGGGAAACTCTAGGAAAAAATCTAGGAGAAAAATTAGGAAAACAATCAGGAAAGAATTAACTGTAATCCCTCAATTCAAGGGATTGATTTACAGCCTAAAATCTAGCCTAGAATTTCTCTAACAATATTACAACAGTAAAGATTGGATTGATTTGGATTAGTATCCAAATCATATCCGTATATTTCAATATCCAAATCTGTATATTCAAACAGAATCCAAATCATATCCGTATATTCCAATATCCAAATATGTATATTTCAACACTCCCCCTCAAGCTGGTGAATATATATCTTTCATTCCAGCTTGGAAACCATCTCATGAAAACTCTCACTGTTGAGTCATTTAGTTAAGACATCGGCAAGTTGATCTCCTGAAGGAACATAGGACCTGCAGATTAGTCCTTCCTCAAGTTTCTCTTTTAATAAAATGTCTGTCTATTTCAATATGCTTTGCCCTGTCATGTTGGTACAGGATTATGAGCAATATTAATTGCAGACTTGTTGTCACAATACAGTCTCATGGGACCCTGCCACTTGATCTTCAGGTCATCTAGTATAATCTTCAGCCACAATAACTCACAAATTCCTTGTGCTGCTGCTCTGAACTCGGATTCTGCACTTGATCTTGCCACAATATTCTGCTTTTTACTCCTCCATGTTATTAGATTACTGCCGAGAAAGGTACAATAGCCTGTTGTTGATCTTCTGTCAACCACAGAAGCCAGCAAAATCCGCATCTATATAGGCTTCTAACTTGAGATTTTGACTCTTCTTAAATAGCACTCCTTTCCCTAGACTTCCTTTCAAATAGTGTAGTATTCGAAGAGCAGCTTGCATGTGTGATTCCTTTGGATCATGCATAAAACTGGCTAATTCAAACTTACTGCATAAGCAATATCTGGTCAGGTATGAGCAAGATAGATAAGCCTTCCTACTAGTCTCTAGTACATTTCTCGATCAACAGCTAGTTCTTCACTTGCTGCTGTTAGTTTCTGGTTTGCAGCCAAGCTTTCCAGTTTCCTTCAAAAGATCCAGGACATATTTTCTCTATGAGATAAAAATCTCTTACTTGGAGTATGAGACTTCAATTCCGAGAAAGTACTTCAGTTTTCCCAGCTCTTTTATCTCAAACTCTTTTGCCAAACACTGTTTTAGTTTGAGTTTCTCCTCTTCATCATTACCAGTGACTATTATGTCATCAACATATACCAGAAGTGCTGTAACTCCCCCTGAATCCGTGTGCTTGATAAACAGTTGCGATCTCCTTGACTTTGCTTGTACCCTTACGCTTTCATGACTTTAGTAAATCTTCTGAACCAAGCTCTTGGTGACTGTTTTAGCCCATACAGGGCTTTCTTCAGCTTACATACTTTAGTGGTTGTTTCTTTCCCTTCAAAACCCGGTGGAATACTCATGTAGATTTCTTCTTTTAGGTCCCCATGTAAGAAGGCATTCTTTACATCATATTGTTGAAGTTGCCAATCAAAGTGAGCAGCTAGAGATAGTAGGATTCTCACAGTGTTCATCTTAGCTACTGGTGCAAAAGTCTCCTGGTAGTCTACCCCCATAAGTTTGAGTGTACCCTTTAGCCACCAACCTAGCCTTGTATCTCTCGAGTGAGCCATCAGCATTGTATTTCAGAGTAAAGACCCATTTGCAGCTGACTAAATTCTTTCCATTCGTCTGTCAACTATCTCCCATATCTTGTTTTTCTCTAGTGCCCTCATTTCTTCCTTCATTGCATTTCTCCATTCTTCTTTTGACAATGCCTCAGATAGAGATTTATGAATAGCAATAGTATCTAAGCTCACAATAAAGCTTTTGTGGGGTGGTGACAAACGTTGTAGTGATACATAGTGAGACAATGGATAAATAGGTTACTTTGTGCATTTTCTGGAACCTTTTCTAAAGGCAATGGAGAGATCTAAATCATTCTCATGATTATCAACAGACTGTTCAGCCAAAGGAGGAATAGTACTTACCGTGCTTTCATTGATAAGGCCCGGATTGGTAGTCTGGCTTTGCTTCGGATTAGGAACAGCAACTGATCTCCTTTAATATACCTGAGAAGACCTTTTAGGTTCATGAACAGGATCGGTTTGAGGAAGAGTTATAGGTTCCTGAGAAAATGGGATTTGGAATAGACTCGAGTTGAGAATTTTCAGGAGCAGATTGGGAAAACAAAATCAGTTGGGGAAGTAGATGGAGAAGCAAGGGAAAATCGAGGTTTTGAGAGAAGGGTAACTCAAGATCACTAAGACCAAGATCACCTATTTCAAGGAGCATTCTTATCTTTCCAATGAATTCTCCCCCTGAAGATAAGAATGGTTGAAATATGACTTATTCTCAACAAAGGTTACATCTGCTGACATATTAATATTTCCTAGAAGGAGGATGATAGCATTTGTAACCTTTTTGTGTGCTAGAATAGCCAAGGAAGATACATTTGATGGCTCGTGGATCTAATTTTCCCCTCTGGTGGGTATGTATATGGACAAAGAAGTGCAACCGAAGACTCTTGGTGTAAGACCATTGGATACTCGGAAGTGAGGATAGAAAGTGGACAGAATTGTCATAGGTATTTTTTGGTCCAATATGCGTGAGGGTAACCTATTTATCATATAAGTGGCTGTAAGAATAGTTTCCCCCCTATAAGACTTAGGAACTTTCCCATGAAATAACAAGGCTCGGGGTAGTGTTAAGAAGATGACCATTTTTCCTTTCAGCAATTCCGTTCTGTTGGGGTGTATTGACACAGGATGACTCGTGTATGATTCCTTCCTTTTTTGAAAATATATGGTGACAGCACTTGATTAAAATAATCTTTGGCATTATCAGACCTTAAAACTTTAATTTTAACCCTAAACTAATTCTGAATCATGGAATGAAAGGAAGTATAACAATACTCATATCAGATTTTTTGTTTGAGCAAGAAAGTCCGTGTGACCCTGGTACAATCGTCAATTAAAGTAACAAACCAACGAGCTCCTGAGACATTTGGGATTGTAGAAGGTCCCCAAATGTCATTATGGACTAAATCAAAAGGTTTAGAACATCGTTTATTGCTGATAGGAAATGAAACCTGAGTGTGTTTAGCAAACTCACAAACATCACAATGAAATTCTTTAATATCTAGATTCTTAAACAAAGATGGGTACATAACTTTCAAAGTTTGAGAAGATGGATGGCCAAAACGAAATGATGAAGCCAAATGGCTTCTTTATTAGAGGTTGTAAGGAAAGAAACTGATAGATATTTTGGAACTCCTTTAGAGGCATCTGGTGTCTCAAGAAAATACAGCCCATTCCTTTCCCTTAGCAAGTCCAATCCTCCTCTCCGAGCCCGTTGTCCTGAAAAAACACAATAAGATGGATGAAAAACCACATAACACTGTAAATCTTTAGTGAGTTTCTGGATAGAGATAAGGTTGGCTGATAATTTTGGCACTTGAAGGACATCTTTCAAGGTATGATTTGGTGAAATAGATATATTCCCAATTCCAGCAACAGTAGCAAGTGATCCATTTGCTACTGTGATTTTTCTATTACTAGGACAAGGTGTATATGTGCTAAACTGTGAGGAACAGGGAGTCATATGATTAGTAGCCCCAGAGTCTATGATCCAGGAAGTATCTAAGTGATTCTTGAGGCATGTAAACCAAAAAAAACAGGAAGATTTACCTGAGAGAGAACCCAAGGGCTTTATCTAGAGATTCTAACAAACCTCTGATTTTCTCAATTTCAACCTGATTGAAGTTTCCTTTCTGCTGTTCTTCCGGAAACTCCGTCAAATGAGCTTGAGGATGTGCTGCTCGGTTCCCCCATTCTTGAGAAGCAAAGGTTCCAGACATTGAAGCCGAAAAAAAGAAATTTGTTTAAGCAAAGGTGAGGGACAGGTATAGCAATGAAGGCTGTAAAACAGAAAAGAAAGAAAGAAACGCAGCAATGAAGGCTGCAAATAGAATCCAGAAATCAGGCCTAATGCTCTGATACCATGCGGAATTTAGAAATAGAGAATACACTCAGTTTCTCATTGATATTTCTGGATGTACAAGGCTATATTTATAGGGAAACTCTAGGAAAAATCTAGGAGAAAAATTAGGAAAACAATCAGGAAAGAATTAATTATAATCCCTCGATCAAGGGATTGATTTATAGCCTATTAATTTCTCTAACAATATTATAACAGTAAAGATTTGATTTGATTTGGATTAGTATCCAAATCATATCTATATATTCCAATATCCAAATCTGTATATTTCCAACAGAATCCAAATCATATCTGTATATTCCAATATCCAAATCTGTATATTTCAACACCATCTCTGATATGTAGGGAGATTAGGCAGCCCTGCTGCATTCTTGGTCTTCCTGTTGTTCTTTTGTTTTATTTTGCATTTTTTTAGTGCTTTTGAGGATACTATATCCTCATCCTTGGGGTACTTCTCTTCTTGCTCTCACCATTATAGCTCAAAATCTTTCCTTGATGAACCCCTTTGAAAATTTAAGGCTCCTTCTAAAGTCCAGTCCTTCACTTGGACTTTGGTACCCAGTAGGATTAATACTAATGATATGTTGCAGATTCATAGATACCAGAAATTACTTTCTCTTCTGGTATATGCATTTTGTGTAGTTGTAGTTTGAAACCTTTTATTTTTATATTGCAAAGTAGCCACCTCTGTTTGAAACAAGATTGTTGAGTTTGGGTTAGAGCTGGGCGTGATTTTGAATTTGGAGCAGTTCTTTCTAGTTAGTTTCTGATGTTTGGATGCAGTAAAGACTAAAAGAGGGTAAAACATTGCGATGCTTTACTATTTATGCATTTATTTGGTGGATATGGTTGGAGCAGAATGTATGCATCTTGAAGTCAGCCTCTTTGCCTTTAAACATCTTCAGGGATAGGATTGTATTTGTGGCCTCTCTTTAGTGTTCCTCGCATGGTTTCTTTAAAGGGAGTTTCCCCAACTAATATGCAGAGGGATTGATGAGCTGTTTTGCACTGATGAGCTTGTTTAATTTTTCAGTTTTATTTATGTATTTTGTTCAGGAGAATATTATGTCTACCACATTTTTGTCATGATGAAATTTGTCTCTATAATTTTTTTTATACAAAAACTTTAAATTCAATGGTGAAAACAATAAACATGAATATGTTTCAAAATTTTAAAATGTCTCTATTTAATTCTATATCATTGCAAGAAAATAGAAAATCCACTTTTCTTTCGTATGAACAAGTGTTTCCTCTTTTTTCGTCAGTATAATAATTAATAATAGGTTTGGTTGAATGTATGTTCCTATTATATTTAGTGCTCTGTCTAGTTTTACTTGAGTTTTGGTCACAATGGTCAGGTAACTTAATCTTTGCTCGTGTGTGCAGGGAAAGATATGAGAATTATAGTCTTTGGTTTCAGGCCTCGTACAAAACAGGTAAATCTACTCTGACAATGGTCATGGTTTTCTTATAAAATTATCTTGTTGATATTTCTAGATACCGTAAGTATTGGTTTTAGTGTTGGTTCTTTAAATATGGCACATATTTACTTTGTGGAGATTTAACAATTTTAAGTCCTGTATAAAGGTTGAAATGTCTTTACAATCACATCCCTTTCAACTGAAAGGCTGTTTCAGAAAACCTGTGTGTCATCAAATCTAATCCCCTATTTCCTTCCTTTCTTCGTTTGAAAAGTAAATAGCACAGGAACTCAGTCACATGGCTTCTTCACATGCCAATCAGTAACTTATGTGCAGCCTAAAATGTGTCATTAGGGACACATACATGACGTCATCATACATGGATTGAAAGGGTCACAACAAACTCTAGTTTCTATTTAGCAAGTTTTCCCAGAAAATCCCCGAACTTGGACAGGGTGTTTTAATATTTTTTTTTTCCTTAGTTCTCTTTCATATTTCTCCTCCTACCAATTACTTTTAATAGTTAATGTATTATAGTGGAATGTATATTTTTGAACTTCTACAAATTTATAATTTTGGGTGTCAGCAGTTAAGGTTTGTTTAAGGTGTAGGAATTTCCTACTATCATGCATGAGAGGTTGGTTTACTTATATTCTCAGTATTTTATTTCTTATTAACTGCAATTGGAATTGTTATTATTTTTTGATAGAAAAGAGAACTTCTATTAGAGAGAAAAGATGGAATTTTAATAATAAGATTTTTTAGTAGTTGTAATTCTTATTGTACTATTAATCATTATAATTTACAATATAGGATATCTTGTGTAGTTGGGTAAGCTGCTTTTTAAAATTGTTGCAAGCCATTGAGAATGTTGTCTTGAACATTTGAATGGATGCATTCGGTTTCTCCTAGCATGTGTAGGATCTAATGTTGGTTATTAACTCTTACAGAGACGTGTGATATTTGACGCACTACTGAGGTGTACAAAGCCAGCGAGACTATGGGATCTTTATGCTTTTGCATCTGGATCTTCTAGGTTTAAGAACACTACTCCACAAGTGCGCTTATTGGATGAATATTTTCGGCTTCTTGGCAAAGGCTCTTATCATGCATCTATCAATATGATTGAAAGTGGGTCCTTCACCTTGTCAAATGACTTATGGAGAATAAGTAGTGTGAATTCCAACTATACAATGTGCCAGAGTTATCCATTTGCTTTGGTTATTCCAAATATCATTAGGTAATTTATTTAGGGCCAAACTTTCTGCTTTTGCCCATCAGTTATGTCTGTATTGATAAGGTTCAATCAATTGTACCATTTTCTTGAAAACTTTGCATTGTCCTGATGCTAGTGATGATGAAGTGCGCCAAGCTTCCAGCTTTCGCGCAAGATGTCGAATACCTGTAGTTTCGTGGTGTCATCCTGGTATGAATGGAATCTCGGTTATGCTTCTTGTTTGATTTTTTTTCTCCATTTGATTCTTTTGCATTTTATTATTGTAATACATGGATGTCCTTATGCCTTAATGGAAGTGATGACTTATAGGTACTGGAGCTGTCCTTGCACGTTCCTCCCAACCCTTAGTTGGTCTCATGATGAATATGAGGAGGTAATGCAAACTATTTAATCAAATGCACCAATTGTTGGTTTTGGAAGGGTGGAGTGAGAACAACACAGTTGCTCCCATTAAAAGTCTACGGAAAATAGCAATGATAAATATGATATTAAGTCAATTTTTTAAACTATATTTTTATGCTTTATAAGCAGTGTCTACATTCATTTTGATAAAATGAAGGACTGTCCTGTGGCAGTGCAATCTTTTAGTGGGGTCTTACAGATGGATTGGAGCACTCTGTTGAGCTAGAGTGTTTTCTTTCATCTTTGTTTTCTGGTTCTTCTAGGTGGATTTCTTTGAATCATTCTTTTTACTTCCCTGTTTTCTTTTAATAAATTCTTATTTTATAATAAGAGAAGAAAAGAAAAAACCAATTACAAGCTTTCATGTATTTGCCTGCAGCAACATGGATGAAAAACTTGTGGCCGCACTTTGCAGCAAACTTGATGATGGCTCACGGAGGTAAGATTTTTATGTTATATTCTTTGCATTGTGAACATATTTTGCTCATTGCAACATAAAGCAAAAGCATCAGTTGTTTCTGTTATTTACTTACTATCTTAGTGAATATCACGATGGATTCTATTTCCACATTAAATATCAATCACAAGTGAATATCAACTGTATGCTTCTTGTATTTTCTTTAATAATTATACCACCATTTAACTGTTTAACAGACAGTACACTAGGTGGGTATCCTCAGGTAGTGTTTTTTTTTTTTTGGGGGGTTAATTAGGTGGCATCCTCTGGCAGTTATGCTTTTTAATATTTTATGGCTGATTCAGTTTTTTTTAACTGCTTTTAAAATTGTATTTCTCTTTTAGGAAGCTATATATTGCTGATGCGAGGCCAAGGAAAAATGCATTAGCTAATGGGGCCATGGGAGGTGGTTCGGAATCATCATCAAACTATTTTCAATCTGAGGTCTGTAATGGGCTTGAACTGTCCATTTATGCTTTTTTCAGTCATAAATTTGACATTATTTTCTAAACATCTACATTCTAATTGTATATTATCAGATAGTCTTTTTTGGGATAGACAACATCCATGCAATGAGAGATAGCTTTGCTCGGCTCAGAGAATACTTGGACACTCATGGCAGAACGTCATCAGATGGAATGTCATCCTTTTTGGTTAGTCTGTGAATCTTAGAAAGATTTAGCTATTTGTTTCCTCAATGTATTGAGTAGGGTATGAAAAATGGCATGCTTTGGAGTTGCTGTTAAAATAAAATCTGTTCTGTCAATTATAGTATTGAAGTTGAACATTTTGCAGTTATGGTTGATATTAAAAAGTTGATTTTTGACCATGGTTTACACATAAAAATGCTCTGATTTTTCCCCCTACAAATCATCCTGTAACATGGTTAAAGGACTCTGATACAAATGATGTTCATGACATACTGCTTGCTCATAATCTTATGCCAAAATTGTTACATAAAGTCTGTTTAGTTTGCCAAGTATTCGAATTAATGGCATTTTTAATATTATTCTACTGACATTTTTATTATTGGCTATAATAGCTTTGTATGGGTTCTATTAACAGAATATGTGTTTCTAACTTCATATGTCTATTAAGAATGTGTTTCTATGAGTTCTATTTAGAGACATGGTGGGTGGACATGGGGTGGAGGCAATCTAAGTAGTATGTCTGCTTCAGTATCAACCCTTGGGGACAGTGGATGGTTACTGCATGTTCAAAGTGTCTTGGCTGGTTCAGCTTGGATTGCTGCTCGTGTTGCTATGGAAAGGGCTTCTGTTCTTGTACATTGCAGGTGCTATGATGGTGTATTTTCTCGCTGTTTAAAATTATGAAATCTAAATTGGGATCTTTCGGTTATTTTCCCGACATATGATATTTAAGTAGGTTTGGTATTTAACACCTAACTGTTTCTTTTGTGTAGTGATGGATGGGATAGAACAAGTCAGTTGGTTTCACTTGCTAATTTATTGCTTGATCCATATTATCGGACATTCACAGGGTTTCAGGTAAGCACTTGGCATTATTCAACCAATTGAATGTCTTCTATCTCAATGCTGCTATCAGAAGATGAGCAATTTTTCCTCCTCTTTCTAATTTGGTTTCTCAGTTAAACTCGTTATGCACTTGTCAAACAAATCATTTAGCTGTATTTGTCACATGTTTAAACTACATCAATGAACTTGCTCTTTCAATTGTGCTTCACAATTTTCTTCCTTATGCAGGCTCTTGTTGAAAAAGACTGGCTAGCATTTGGCCATCCATTTTCAGATCGTGTGGGAATGCCGTCTGTCTCTGGAAGTGGCAACATGTCTTTTGAGTTATCTAGGCAATCTTCAACTAGCAATTTCCCATCATCACCCCTGCGCCAACCATCGGGAACATTCACATCTCAACCTCCAGCTTCATCTCATTCACAGACTTCAAACAACTACTCTCCCATTTTTTTGCAGGTTTGTTCCTTGAATAACCTCTAGGTATCATTTAATCAACACAGTAATTTATAATTAATCAACCGGGGTTATATCTTCTCTGCACGTTTCTTTCCTAGAAATCTCACCTTCAAATTGAAGGGTTCAATACAGTTTCATAATTTTTTATTTTTATTTTTATTTTTATTTTTATTTTTTTGAATGCCTTGAACTAATCTTCTAAATGTTGATGTCACTACAAATTTGATGATGCTAGTTGTCATTATGCTCTTATACCAATTAATACGAACCTTAGGAGAATTACATCCTAAAAGCTACCTATTGAGATGGGAGAGCCTAAGGCCATATAAACCGCACATCAAAATCTCATACTTTCGACGTGGGACTCAAGTCCTATACTTTGCAATTGAGTTATAACATTCCACCACGCTTTGTAGCCCCAGCACCCACGCGGGCTGGTTGTGCACTAGCCCTTTTGACTAGTCCCGACGAATACTGCAATACTGGTGTCACCACTTGCGCCACTCGTTTGCAACCAAGAGACATGGTGGAAGGCTCTTATACCAATTGATACGAACCTTGGGAGAACCTAACTTTTGGGGTGCGGTTCTCCCAAGGCTCATAACAATTGGTATCAGAGCTCCTATCTAGGAGCTGTGGTACACAGACCAGCCATGAGCATCAATCGAAGGAAGGGAATTCCAGTATTTGTAGGAGATGACGCCTATGGATGGCTCATCAGCTTGGAGCAATACTTCTACGCAGAAGGGATAGAGGAAGAGAAGTTGCAGAAGGCCATGGAGGCTCGGGAAGGTCGAGCTTTCGTCTGGTGCTTGTGGTGGGAGTGGCGCAACCCAAACCCCACTTGGATAGCCTTCATTAAGGCCTTGATAAAGAGGTTTCAACCAGAATATGATCTGGACCAACCGGGTCTGGGTCCAGGAATAAGGAAGAAGAAAACAAATGGTTGTGAACAAGACTCAAAGACAGAAACGAAGGAGGAACCAGAGGCTTTCAAACCAGAGGAGGTTCCAGTGCGAAGGAAAGTGGTTGAGGAGGAGATTGCAAGGGAGGAAATGGGACTGCTCGAGGAGACGAAGGAAGAAGAGAAACTCATCAGAAACCAGGAGCAACTTATTATGAGTTCTGGGTTTGACAAGCTAGAAATAGACGACCAAGGAGGAATTTCAGTGGCGCTAGAGGAAGAAATTGAGATAGGGAGGGAAACCCACTCGGTGGGTCGCGCAATAGGGGGATGGGAAGGGAATTGGGTGCGACGGCCATGGAGGTGTGGGCTGCAAGGGTTCCGGTCAAACCTCCACTGCCGGAGCTTCCAGATTCAAGCCCACAAATAGCAGCCAGTGGTTCATTTCTTTCTGGCAACACAGCGACTGCCATGAAGCTATGGGTTTCGAGAATGCTGGCCAAGCTTCTACCGCCGAAACCATTGGACCCAGACTCGCCCATGGAGGCAGACTGTTCATCTGCAGCGACTGAGCCCTGGGTTTCACACAGACCGACCAAGCTTCCCTCGGAGCCATCAGGTTCAAGGCTGCATGCGGTAGCTGGTGGGTTGTTCGCAGTTGAGCGTGGGAGAAGAGTAATCGGGCAAATAAGGTTAGACAGCGTGAAAAGAGAGCAGAAAGAGGAAAGGGCAGAACTGAAATTGTTAGATTTCTCTTTTGACCAAGTGGCCGGGCCAAACTACTGAAAAGGATAGCTGTTAAGTTTTGGATCCTTATTCAATGGTTAGAGAATTTTTGTAAAATATAACTCAGCCAACCAGGATTACCATAAATGGCCCAACCCAATTGATTGAGGAGAAGGAATGGGCTGCTGCAAGGGAGAGGGGGAGAGCATGTTTAGGGATGGAAAGGGAGCCTTATTGGGATATCACACAAATTACTATAAGCTCCCTAACGGGCCCAGCCCAATTTGCTGAAGAAAGAGAGGATATCTTGAAGAAAAAAAAGGGCGTTATTTGGACCCAATTCAGGAATGGCCCAAAGTGTTGAGAAACCTACAATAGGACATGGGCCATGACCCATTCTGGATGTGGGAGCTGGGGCTGGTGGTTCAGCAGCCACCACAGCCACCGAAAACTAAATATTAATTGCAGAACGATTAAAGAGAGACACGCAGAGGAGGTCTCTGTTTTTCTAAGAACCATATCACAACTAGAGTTTGTTTTATCTGGGAGCTTGAAGACTACTGCTGGAGAAACAAGTATTCCATTTTTCTATTAGGCAGGCTCTGAATTTAAGATGTTTGTTGGAGTTGATGCTGGACGTGTAAGATCTTTTCTTCAAGCAGCCAAAGAGAAAGCTCTGTGTAATATTTTCATTGATGCAATAGATGCTGTTGTAGCAACTAGGAAACGGTGGGAGGGCCATACAAAAAAGATATTGCAGCAACTACTTGTCGAAAAGAATGGGTTCTTGACAATCGGTATCATATGGATTTGTTCATATAAAAAAGAATCCAATGGGAAGCTTCTGTTACCGTATGAATTTATTCCAAGAGAAGGTGTTAATCCCAGTGATTCAGAGTTGTTGTCACTGTCACTCAAGGAATCTGATCAGTCTTATAACGAGAAGTTAGAACTCTTGAAGGAGTACGGATTATCAGTATCTCAGTGCTTTCCTATACAGATTATTGGCTGTGCAGTGAAGTTAATGGCATATGCAAAAGAAGTTTCCAGGGAATTGGGAACTAAATCATTATGTTTCAAGCAATGGGATCCCGGTGGAGGTTTCTTTCAGCCACTACAAGACCCCTACTCTAACCTTCACCTTGAGGACGAGGTGAATTTTTTGTGGGGGAGTATTGTTAGGTATGCCACGGTCACTGATGCTAAAGTGTGTGTTGTGAGTAAGGGCAGAAGAGAGATTTGAGGCTGTAACAACCTTGCCTACGTGGCAAGAGATGTGGGAAGCAAAAAGCAAATGGGAATTGGTTAGGAGCAGCCGAGCAGGCATAAAAGGGGGGAAAGGGGTTAGGAGCTGCTAGGCAATCATTTGGGAAGGTTTTGGGACCTTTTTGGGTAGGGAGGTTGTAGGTGCTCTCGAAGAACCTGTGTTATCTTTTATATTTCATGTTTCAATGTATTTCCTTGGAGTTTTCTGTTTTGCTGTGAGTGATTGTTGCTGTAATTGGGGATTATCCCCATTTTCTGATATCAAAGACTTGGGTTCCTGACAGTATTGGCTTCACAATTAATACCGGATTTGTTATTGGCCTTAATTAGATCCAAAAGTCGGGCTGGTGGGCTAGTCCAAGAGATTTTCATTGTCTTGGTGAGGTTTAGTTGGATGCATGTAATTTTCTTTGTGAAAGGTGTTAGATATATAAAACCATTCATATGTCTTCACCTAACAACTTAAGCTTTGATACCATGTCTATGGGAAGTAAAACCAATAAGTCGCAACCACCACCTCCACTACCTCTACCATCAATATTGTCAGCTTCATCATTTGCTACTAAACCTATCCAAGGGGCAAGACCCCCACCACCACCACCTTCACCTCCCATAGGTCACAGTGCTTCTACATTCCCTCCCCCACCACCACCACCTCCACCTCCCATAGGTCACAGTGCTTCTACATTCCCTCCACCACCTCCTCTGCTATGTTGTAATGCTGCTCCTAGTCCACCTCCACCTCCACCTCCACCTTCTCGTGGACTTGTATGACCAGGTTCAGCTCCCCCACCTCCATCCTTGCTAGCCTGTACAACTAGGGTCTTGTCCCCCACCTCCACCTCCACCACCAGCACCAAAGCCTCCAAATGCTCCTCCTCCACCACCTGTTCGTGCTGCAACACCAGCTCTACCTCCACCTCCTGCAGCCAGGGACTGCTGCCCCCATCTATTGCAAGAAGCAAAGCTTCTTTAGTACCAACAAATGTTGGAAGAGTTCGAGGTATTGCTGAGATTGCTAATTCCCCTAAGAAAACTTCATTAAAACCCCTACATTGGGTGAAAGTTACTAGAGCTATGCAAGGGAGTCTATGGGCTGATTCATAGAAACAAGATAATTAATCAAGGTACTGAGTTTTGAATTTTTATGCAGATAGCAGACTTGAGTTTTCTGATAATAATTTCATGTCACTGGAATAGTCATCTTGAGAAATCTTTTTTTTTTTTTTTGTTGATCACGTGCTGCACTGTGGTTACAAGCCCTCTTGTCTAATTTGCCATATTCTCTCTCTCTCTCTCTCTCTCTCTCCCTTTGGATAGGACTTAGGAGGGTAGGATGCTATGTTCTTGTTAGATATATAAAACCATTCATGTGCTTTCAACATGTTATCAGAGCCTTTATGATCAAGTGGTCAAGAATTTGATCCTAGCCACCCCTATTCTTTACAATTAAGTTGAATTTAGCACAAAGTAAGGTGGGCATATGCATGATTCACGCTTTAAGCCCAAAGGATTCTTGTGTGAGGGGGCGTGTTAGATATATAAAACCATTCATGTGTCTTCACCTAATAGCTTAAGCTTTTAGGATAGTTGGTTCATGACAAAAGGAAAATGGCTAAGACATATTTGAGAGGGCCACACAAAGATTTTGTTTGGATCTCAAGCTGAATAGTTTAAAACATAGGCTGATGTGATAAGGATTGGTTTAACTATTGTTAGTTTATTTTATATTTACCAATAACTAGTAGGGAAATGGGAATTATTACCTGGCAACAAGAATAAATTTAGGGAAAAATGTGCTCACAAATGTAATCCCTTACATGCATACATGGATAAGTGGTTGTGTCTGTGCATGTTATCAAAATCTTAATCATTAAATATGAGTTTCACATGTTTCTATATTTTCCAAACAGTTGCATTATGGATGAGATGAAAGAAAGTTTTAAAAATTTAAAGAGATTAGAAACTATGGAAAGAAAATTCAGAAGTCATACTTTCATATTTTCTTTTGTCTCCTTTGCTTTTCTCTCCATTCAAACAAAGAAACTTCAAACTTTACACTAGACTAGATGTGAAGTACTCACTGTATGGATATGGAGACACGTGGAGATGGTGCTACAGAACAAGGCTTGGCCAATCAATATTGAGATTTTTTTTTTGTATTGATGATGACACCATTGAATGGGATAATGATCTTAAGATATTATTATTATCATTTATTTTGGTGTTTCCCGTTTTTTGATTTTATATTACTCTGTGATGATGCAGCTTAAATTTTAAGGAAAATTTATATTATTTGCTACACTTAATGGTAGATTCTTTTATTTTTGTGTGTGTACATCTAGGAGTCGTTACCACGACTTGAACTTGTGACCTTCTACCCAAATCCCCACCCACACCCCAGCCACTTGAGCCATGCGCCCACGTGGTAGTTCATTTTCTTTTCTAACTCAATGCTAATGGTCTTATAACATTTATTTAAATGTTTTTGTGTGAAAAACCATATATTACTGTTATGTATGCTTAAAATACAATTTTCTACCTATTTATCTTGTCTTTTACTGTTTTAAGAATTGCATGTTGAGGTTTACAATTTAATGTAGTAGGATGTGCTTCATTTATGCATGTGACGTATTCCTTCTACATTGAGTTTGGGTTGGTGAGATATACATTCTGCATATGTTTAAGTATTGTGACAGCTAATTTTCAGATGTAATTTGGAAACATGCTATTCACTGTACTCAAACAATGCATGCACAGGTTTCAACTGGTTACCCATCAACACCTAAAGCAAGATTTGTGATGTTGATATTTTGATGATTATTTCTGATTTAATTTTGCTGTTCCTCCCTACTAGTTAGTCTTGATAGAATCAGTGTTATTTAAAATTGAAATATCTGAATCAGTAAGGGTTTCTATCTGCTATTTAGTTGGTCTTGATGGTTTATGTGTTGTTTAACATTGAATTATCTGACTTATTAAGATGGTCCTCATCTGCACTTTAAAAGTGATGGCCCTTTTAGCAGAAATGGCAACACAAATTCTCTATTTTATGTGTTGTCCGTTGCCATGCTTATCTTGCTCTGGACATTGGAGTCTGGATGGCTGTTCCATTATTCTAACTCTTCTCTCTATGCTTTTAGAGTTGATGATTGACTTGGGTTTGAATTTACATATTGCAAGACACTTATGTCCAGTATTCCTGTTTATTATGAGCTCACTGTCTGGTATATGTTTTCAGTGGGTTGATTGTGTTTCACAATTGCTGCGGATGTATCCTTTTGCTTTTGAGTTTTCTGCGGTATGTATCCTTCTACCATATGTGACTTTTGCTAGGCTATGTCCTTGAATATTTCTGTATTTGATTTTGTTGCATGGTTTTCTTTTTAGTATCTTCCTTGCTGGTGACTTTTACTATTTCATGATTCAGGTTTTCCTTGTGGACTTCTTAGACTGCATGCTCTCTTGTCGATTTGGAAACTTCTTATGTAATAGGTATTTCTTTTCGTTAGCAACTTGTCTTCCCATGGAATGGAAGTGGTCATTGGCGTGCATTTTCTGGTGTGCCCATCTCATTTTGAACATAGTGAAACCAATCAATAGTAAAATATTACTTTGATATGATGCTGAAGTGGCTGTTGGATGGGTTGCATTGTGAGACATAATTCAAGATTTAAAAATGATAGTATTCTAGCAATATGCAAATTTTGCTGATAGATTGATCTGGTAGTGAAAAGTTACGTCCCATTTTTTATCCCAAAAAAATGTGTTATTTAGTGTCATTACATGTGTGGTTCCTATGGCTAGCAACACGGATTAAAACTTTGTGTCAGTTAATTTACAAATCAGATTGCCTCTCTACTTATCATATCAGACTGCAGCTTGTTATATGCAAAATACTCATGTTTATTATCATAACAGATTTCTGTTGTCATTAATTACATTTTCCACTCCTTTATAGTTGAATCTTGAAGATGTTTGCTGTTCTTAATATTTTCCTTTGCTTTTATGAGTTCTGCAACTCACAACCTTTTCATTGAAAGGTATATATCTATACTACAGGGTACTTAACCCTACACAGTTATATAACCTGTTGAAATTATGACATTTAGGTGGAAAAAGAGGAAAGGAGATAAAGGAGGCTCTTAATAATATTCTGAATGTATGATTGATGTGTTACAAAATACTAACATAGTGGTCCTATTTATACTAATATTCTAGGTCAAGTACTAGTGTAGTACTACTAATATAAGCCCAACCCAATAAAACTACTAACCTAACAAGACTCTTTAACATAATAAGAATCCTAATATTCTAACATAACCCATGTAGTAATAAGGGATACTGGTCTGATGATATCTTTGTAGACCCTGAATATTTTCATTGCTAGAGAAAAAGACCAGGTAGCTTAAGAACATTCATTAAATGTATAAAAAATGATGAAGTGTGGGAAATGTGAAATAAGCATCAGGGGAATTGCAATTTTGGTGCTGCTGGTTGTTGTAGACATAGTACGTTGTTCTGATTGCATGTTTTTGTTCAGCGAGAAAGAGAGGCAGCAATGCAATGTTTTTGAAGCTTGTGGATGTTTGTGGGCATACTTGGCTGATTTGCGTACATCAGAAGGAGGTTCCCATGTGCATTATAATCCCTTTTATGATCCATTGAAGCACAACGGTTCTCTTCTGCCCCCAGCAGCAGCATTAGCCCCAACTTTGTGGCCCCAATTCCACCTTCGTTGGGCTTGCCCAGAAGAAGTACAAGCTGGGGAGATTGAAGCACAATGTAGGAAGATAACCTTGAAATACTCGGAAATGCAGAAGGTAGTGATTTTCCTCCATTTTCTGATAATTACCATGTCCATTTAATAGCCATTTCCTCTTCTTGTGGATGGCCTTTACTGATTTTGACACACCATGTTAGTATGTCCTTAATTTTGGTGGCCACCTTTTGCTTTTTTTCTGTAAGCTTATCAATTATTAGAACAATTCTCTATTTCTTCCCATTGTGCCAACTTAATTGAACTGTTTATCTTTCTGGTTTTTCCTTTTAATGTTATGAGTGTGTTGCTGTGTGAGACGGTAACAGGCTAAAGAGGTGGCAGAGAGGAAAGCTAAAGAAATTACAAATGCCATGGAATCATTGAATGCAGAATTACGAAATGAGAAGCAGCTAAACAGCTCAGCTATGAACATGGCCATGAGGATGAGCAAAGAAAATATGGCCATAAAGCGTGCAATTCAGTCAATTGGGTGCAAAGTTCACTTCTCTGGTAGTGGCGATTGCATTGTTGACATTGAAAGCAACCCAGTGGAAACAGCAGAAAACTTCTTGTATTCTTCCTCTAGGAAAAACTCAGATAGCACTGTGCGTGATGACAAGGATCTGCCTGTTCCAGTAACAGTTACAACAGATGATGATGATGATGATGGAAACAATGCTATTGGTCGAGTATGTGAAACTCTATGCCCATTTCGCACTCGAGATGGAGGCTGCAGGTGGCCAAATGCTGGTTGTGCTCAACTAGGTAGCCAGTTTGTTGGTCTAAAGGCAAATTTTGATGCATTTGACCAACTGTCCATTGATGATAGTTATTTCAAGTCTGATTGAACAAGGAATTTACTACCTAAAAGGTTCCAATAGTGAACAGTCACATCAACCAGTTTTAGCTCTTCTGTGATGACAATAGTTGATCATTCTTTTGAACACTCTCCATGTGATGAAACATGGGGAGCAATGCTGGACCCTGGCATTTTTATTGGGTCTCGGGAATTGTACAGGCTATAAGAGTTGGCTGGGGACTATCTTGGTGCAGACATCTGTTAAGCTCAAAGAAGCTTGAATGGTAGATACAGAGGGCTGATGTGCATCATGGTGGCCCACATTATTATATGCATGTATAATTGTAAATTAGGTGACAATTATAGTCGCTGATTAGTTACTACATTGCAATGATTCTTCTTGAATAAGATCAATTTTGTGCAGATGACTGAGTTTTTCTATTTTAACATTCCTCTAGGGGTCAATGTATAGCAAGAATAATTTGTTGCCAAATCTTATGAAGCAGCTCTTGACATGTATTTGCATCGCTGCATCAATTGCTCCCATGTCGAAGGTCAATAGAGATACTATGGCTACAATATGATGATCGCTGATGTGTATTGCATAATTTTTAATTTTACATTTTTGGTTACAAAGGAGGTTTATAACTGGTCAAGGAGTTAGTAGGAAGCGACCTGGGCGGGGTTAAATCTTAGGATTAAGTATATATTTTAATTAATTTATTTGATGGTCAAAATATTTTATAATCAAAATTTTTTTGAGAGAATTTTTGAAAAAAAGTAATTTTTTCTTAAAATTAAGTTGTACCCCAACATGTTACAAGTAGTTCCCAAAAGATTTTAGTGTCACTTGAACTATAATTTGTTTTGTGCACACTAATGTAGAATTTTGTGGTTGGTGGAAACTTAAATAAAGATTAACTCAAATAGCTATAACGATATTATTAAGGGGGGATGATAAAATGGTTTCAAAAGAACTCACAATATCTCAAAAAATCTGTAAAGAATAATAATGATGAGGTCTTATTTCTTGTCTAAAAGTCCAAAATAATGGTTAAGCTAGCCTCTTCCGTATCAAAAGAAGAGTTTTCTAAGATACTTAAAAATGTGTTATCTCAAACATTATCTCAAGACCAAGAAAGAGAAGAAGTGGAATCTAGCTGTAGTCATACCCCGCTAGACAATGACGACTACTATGGAATCGATCTCAATAATTTACCTCAATATGACTCATAGAGCTTTTTCAGACAAATTGGTCTATTTAAAATCTTATTGTTCAAGATGATGTCCTCAAAATTCTTATTCAAGAGGCTCTCACGTTTTTTGCATTATACTTAGATATGCTTTCAATAATGCATGTGATCTCTATATAAGGAAGCCTTCTAAAGTGTTAGAGGCATTCAAAAACTTTTTAAGTCTTTTCTGTATTCTCTAATGCTTTTTTTCTCTCTCTTCATTATTTTCATTCTTGCTGACTATTATATTTCTTCTTCAAGAACTTTCCTTTGTAAGTGTTTCATTTTAAATTCAATATATATATTATCGTTTCCTTATTTGTTTAGCATATTTATATTATATTTTTATCTTATATTTATTCATTATTTTTAGAAGCAACTCCCGTCAAGGCAATCTTTCAAAGCTCTATAAATAATTCCATAGAAAAAACTGATTTTTAAAAGATACATCAACAACTTAATCATTCTAATTAAATGTTGAATACAATGTCTCAACATTTATAGGGAATAGAAACTCAAAACTTAAAAGAAAAAATTAATCCTCAAAATATCAACAATAAGTTAGACCCTACTAGGCCAGTATACAAAATAATTAATGTTCCTAAAAGAGAATTGGATTCTGTTACCTTAGGTAGTAAATCTAAAAATACTATAAAAGAAATTAAAAAAAATTAGAACAATTATCCTTACGAAGTTTCTCCACTCCTAAGATTAATACTTTAACAAAACTTGAGCAGCTTGAAGGAGAGCTTTTAGAAATTCAAAATCCCACAATAAATAGAATGAGATTTCGAAAAGCTCCATGACTCACAACTAGAAACTACTATTCTAGACCTACATTTCTATATGTCAATTATAAAGAACGGGCAAATTTTGTATATTATGGAGATTCTATCGTTGAATTGAATATAAATAGAGTAAGCGATCAATAAATATTAGATATAATTTAACAATTGACTATGGTAGCCACTGCTTACAAAACAAGAAGAAATACTTATAAGAAAACAATAACCTTAATTGTCATAGGATTTATGGGATAATTAAAGATTGGTGGAACAATATTCTTATCCCTAGTGAAAGAGCTGCAATATTAAATATTCAAAAATAAGAAGCTAATGGTCAAATAGAACAAGATACAGTAACTACTCTGCTATACACTATAACAAAACATTTTATAGGAAATCCTTTAAAACTTTAACAGAGAGCAACATATCAATTAGCAAATCTTTATTACCCATCTTGATCTGATTATAGATGATTCAAAATGTATTGTGTCAATATGTAGAATTTTATGATTGGTGAAAACTTAAAGATTAAAGGTTCTTGCATCGATTTCTAATGTAAACTTAAAAAAATATAAAATTAATTAAGTTCTTGGTGAAAAATGCATTATGTATATAACTACAAGTAATAATATTTAATGATGCAGGTTCACCTATAGAGTGCACATACACACGTGTAAAAAATAAAATGAATGAATCTTAATATTTAGAGTTCTAAGAAAAGTTAAGATTATGTAACTTAATTAAATAATTATGTGCATTTTCAAAGGGATACTATTAAAGTCACATGACTATCATATTTCCATATTTTTCAACTTTTTTTTTGTATTTTTTGTTGTAAAAGATATGTAAATTTTTTTGCCGAGAAACCATGGCCAGAGATCCAAAAGAGACTAACACACTCTGCTAAAATGAATGCCTATGAATCAAAATACAGATGAAATACGTAAATTTATTTCTTTAAAAAAATTTACTATTTTGATATATAAATTATAAAATTTTACTTTACAAATTACAGTTAAAATCACACATTCATTTAAGTATTTTTTTTTTCTGTCATAACCAAATCACACAATCATACCCTAACACATACCCAAATAACATACTTTGTTGTTAAAAGTCTTGGTCCCATCAAAAAATGTTAAAGTCTTAAAGATGCAGTAAAATTATGTGTTCATTTACTTTTTACATTTATGAGAGTATTTAAGTAAACGAATCAAATGTACATAGATAAATATCCATATTCAAATAAAAACCCTTATTTCCAAACCTGTACCTGAGTTGGGTAAAAAGGCCAGATAAAAATCAATATACTTTATGAAATTAGTGTATGTGATATATGTTGGTACGCAGAGCAGTGATTATTTAGTATTTATTGTATGCAATTATCAATTATTGTGCAGGAGAGAAAGGTTTGAACTGGAAATCTCAATTACAAAAGTTGCATATCTATTCCCTTTTAATATAAGAAATCACTAGTAAATACTAAATACGTTATGTTTACATGGAACGCCTCAATTAAAAACAAACAGAAAAAAAGAGAGAATCTAAAAGTTTATTCTGGGAAATATTTATATAAGATTAAGAGAAAATCCAATTACATGCAATTATACATGATTAAGTAGCAAGCTGATGCTCTACTCTTCCCGTTTGATCAATCAAGGTGCCAACCTGATCTCCACATAATGCTCTTGAAACATTCCCAGGTTCAAGCAAGTTGAAGACCACAACTGGAGAGAACAAAAACTTCAGCACAAGGTAACTTTAAGAGTAAAACTTATTTTTAATTCTTAAAAAATACATCATTTATCAATTTCATCACTTAGAGATTAATTTTATCGATTCAATCTTTCAAGTTTTAAGTCACTCACAAATTTCATCATTTTGTTCCTTTTAATTTTATCAATTTAATCCCTCAAAAAAATGAAATTTTTGTGAATGAAGTTTGAAAGATTAAATCAATAAAATTAATCTTTAAGAGATGAAATTAATAAATGATGTACTTTTCAAGACTTAAAATAGGTTTTACTTTAAATTTAATAGATCATAAAGAATGTAAACAGTGAGAAAAGACCAACCAGGTATCCCATTCTCTTCACAGTATGCTAGTGCCATCATATCCATGGAGGTGATGCCCCTAGAAACAACTTCCCTAAAGGAAATGTGATCAAGTGTTACATTGTCATTACGGGAATGGCAGTCAAAGACACCATTCACATTAGTTCCTTTCAGAACCGCATCTGCATTAACTGGGAAACAATAATTGGAAGGCAGTTAATGTTTACTCCTAGTCTAGCATTCTATAAAGATATGTTATATGTGCAAGGCTGTGGAATAATATAGAGAACACAAAACGGAGCAACCGTGATCGGAACCAACATAGAAAGTAGAAACAACAAAACCAAAACAATGATGACATGTTACAGGGGAAGGGTAAGGTCATACGCTCGGAAGCTCTCAGAGCTGCAGCTGTATCAGTGGTAAAGAGCGGATTTCCAGTTCCGGCGCCAACACCACCAAATATGACAACCCTTCCTTTCTCAAGATGTCTAACAGCTCGTTGCCTGCTATATGGTTCAGCAACCTCTGGCATGGAGAATGCACTCTGTACACGCGCCTGAACACCCAGCTTCTCCAAAGCAGATTGAAGCAAAATAGAGTTCATAACTGTTGCCATCATACTTGTTTTACAGACAATAAGCATATAGTCAGCATGCAACCAATAACTGAAGATTGGGTGGGAAGGGGGGGGGGGGAATTAAATTTATTATTCCACTCTCAAAAGACTTTTAAAAGTTGACAATTAGCAAATTAATAATAATAGGATTTTAGAAAACAAACAAGGAGAGCTGGTTGCAAAGTTGATATTGCATCACGTTTTTTTTTTAAAAGAATAGAAAACTTGCTAGCACACTTTTAATCAAAATTCAATTGTATTTTCTCAATCTAATTCTTGTACTCCATACCGGGCCTTACAAATGCAATCATAAGAAGAAACACTTGCTTACACTATAAATCTTTTCAACAAATAATCAGTGACTAAAATGAGTTAAATGTCATCAAAGCACAAAAAACATTTACCCAATTTGGTATGCCATAGGTCTATCCAATCCAGTAGCAGAAATCCATCCATCTCCACAAAAGAAGTTACGACCGCCAACAACAATGGCCACCTGTGCAATTGAGCTTTCAGCAATGTTAACATAAATAAAATCCATTCCACCCCCCAACCCTTGGCCACCCCAGCAAAAAATAATAATAATAATAATAATGAGCAATAAAGAAGGCAAGGGAATACCTCCACCCCAAGGCGGCAAGCTGTTGCCACTTCCCTAGCAATCTGCATTGCCACCTAATGATGGAAGGAAGCAGTTGAATTGCAGTGTCCAGTTAAGAAGTCTCTAGGAGTAGGAAACAATCTATTTATTCAAATATCCGAAAATCCAACAAGTGTCTAGTAGGGCCAAGAACAAAATTGGCACCTTGGGGTCAATATTCTGGCAGTTTCCAGCTAATGCAGAACCGCTAATTTTAAACACAACTCTACGCCATTTTAGATTTGATGCTGGTTTTGATTTGATGTTGTTTGCCATGGCAGCATTGCTAGGAGCATATCTGCCAACAGATGTATCACTAAAATAAGAGGAACATCCCAATATCTCTTACACCATGACATGCCATGAACAAGCAACTATGTAAGCAGCGACAACAACTAGATATCAACCACAAACAATGATTGCCTATTACCATTCACCACCTTGAACAAGACACTGAACAATCAAAACAAAATCAAAACTTGATGAAACCCCTCCATCAATCCATGGAATATACAATATTTACAAACACAGAAGCTACCATACCTTGGAGTTTAACACTGGAAACAAAATCAGTTCATTCCAACTCAGTTTACCAACATCAAAATCAAAATACACAAAATGCATAAGCACAAGCAACTATTAACAGAACCTGTTCTTGGGTTGTCTGGTCATAGACGAAGAATTAGAAGCACCACCCTTCTCATCGTCTGACACAGTCTTCACAGTGATGGAGTTCCCAACAATAGCTTCAATCTTCTTAAACCAATGCCAGTGGCTCGAGGTGATGCCCCCACTACTTATTCTCTGAAGCTCCACCTTGAACCTCTTCTTCAAATTATCAATCTTGTTCTTGCACTGCTCCACGCTCTTGTACGATTTGTGCTTGCCATCAATGCCGCCGCCGCATCGATCGCTGATGGCTTCCGCCACCTCCTCCCAATCGCGGCCCCGCAGGTTCCCGCGGTTCAGCTGGTTGAGTTTCTCCGTGTACGCATCCAGGAGGCAGGAGATGGCCGTGTCGCTCCATTCCTCGCGGTCCTTCCTGTAATCGCCCCGGTACGCCGCGTCGGTTCCTGAATCGGGATGGCCGCCGCCGGCGGCTGAGGATTTTAGCTTCTTGCTGTGGTAAAAAGGGCAGCTGGCGGTGACGGCGGTGGAACTACGCTTCGAATTAGGAGAGTGGACGCCGGAGCCGGATTTGGTCGGATCGGAGGAATCGTCGCCGTCGTCGGGAAAGGGCTGGGGGTAGTAGTCGCCGTTGGCGGAGTCGGCGGCGTCGGCGGAGGTGGGGAGCCTGGTGGGGCTGGAGGAGGAAGAGGAAGGGAAGTGGCGCGTGTGCGCGTGGAGGTGAGGCTGCGAGTGGGGATGGTGGGAGGATGAATCGAGGAGGGGGAAGTCCTCAGTGGCCATTAACAGAGAGAGAGAGCTAAGGTTTGTGAAGGAAGGAATCGGAGACGACGTTATGACGGGGTTGTAACGACTCCGTCATAACAAACAGAAACGTGCGGTTCAGGATCCCTCTCTGATGTTCTTGTTCCATTGAACAGAGAAACGAGGTCGTAACTCTGCCAGGCAGCCACCACCATCCAAACAAAACTCAATAGCTAATATTTAAAAATTTTTCAATATTTAAAATTCCAACATACTTAAAAGAAAAGGATCAATTAGTATTCAAGATTACTCAATAATTTTAGGATTTTATAAGCAAAAAAAAAAAATTAGTATTTTATTTTATTGACAGAAGTACCTCTAATGTCACATGATATTTTCCCATGGCTATGTGTGTTGCTAGGAATGGAAGAAAAAAAAAAGGTATATCTCAATTTAAATTTAATAAAAAAAATATTTATTTTTCTTTTTTATTTGAAGATATAAATAAATCATGTAATATAACACTAATTATTTTATGTATTAAATTATAAAATATGTCTATACATAAATATATATGCTACACTTCACAAAAATATTGAGATGATTAGTGTGACAAATAAACTATTTTATTATTTATAAATCACTTGTGTGACTATATTTATATTTATAAATTTTTAAATAATAATTTCAATATTTTTTTAATATTTTTATGTAGTACAAAATCCTTCTTTGTTGCCGTGAAATTTTGCAAGTGCAGAGATTTACTTGTTATTCCTTTATCTTTTTTTATTTTTTTGAAAAATATTAATTTAGGAGAAGAGAGGTTATTTTATTACAAGATTAAGGTATCCACAAGTCTCAACAATAATAATTGACTTTTGAGAATACACAATTTTATAATACTAATTGAGTCAACCCTTATGCACCAAAGTTTTTTTTTTTTTTATGTTTCAAATCAATTAGTCACATGTTAATATTTTAGTATTACATATGTCACAAGTCTTTTGTCAAGTGGTTACCCACATATTAGTAATAAGTAGGTATTTATTCTTCTTTTGTAATTCAAGATCAAATGCCGAGTATTAAAAAAAAAAAAGAATCAGATTAGATGTAAATTAACAAAATTTTTATCACGAGTTTAACTGTTCAAATCGGATAATTAAATCTGAAGACATTATAAAAATAATTATATGTATTTTATACTTTAAAATTAAGCCTTTAATACACATTGCATACTTGTGCTTGATTTTAATTGGCTAATTTACAAATTTAATAAAGAATCAACATATCTCAAAAGAACAAAACAGTAATGCATAGTACGTGAAGAGACCAACAATGGGCTATAAATTCATGGACACATGTTGTCTCAAGTGAAGATTGAAACCTTAACGAAGAAATTCTCCAATGGAGATAAGAAGATTCAAGTACGGTTAGTGAAATGCAAGTCAAGATACTTTAAGGAAGCATTCAATAAATGATTTCTTTAAAAGAGATAAAAAGGCTGAAGTTTACTAGCATACCTATGATGGAAATAAGCCTATTGAAGTTGAGTTTTTCATAAAACTCTGTTTCGTGTTCCCTATTCCAAAATTGAAGAATGAGTATTTTAGAAGCTGGTCAATAGTCTGAAATCTCTAGGTGAAAGTCAGACAAGAACTAGTCTACACCAAAAAGTGACTGGGTCTTCTCTGTATCACTGAACAAGATTAAAAAACTAGATTTGGCACCAATGTTCCAACGTTCAAATTCTGAAGCTGCCATATATATTCATTCTTCTCAGATAACATGCATTGCACAAAACTTGAAGCTACCTTATTTCTCTGAATTTTTCTTTGTAATGTGTTGAGCTAATATTGCATACTGTGCTTATTTGAGAGGGTATTTTTCATTAAACTCCATAACCTTGCATGACTATGAGTAAAGTAGTTGTTGAGAACTAGTCATAAATCTGTGAGTGACCTTTTTTTTTTAATTTTTTATCTGGCAATATTTTGGTGGAGGAACAAGCTTAAGATTGAGAAATGGTAAAAAGAATAGAAGATTTGAGTCCCTCTTTAGCCCCTTAGTTGATTTTCTTTTTCTTCTCACGCTCTTAATTTTTGCTGTATGATATTAACTTAGGGAGAAAGTTAATTATATATTTTCATAGATATTAAAGTAAGCAATAAAAGTACATAGTAATTAATCTATTTAAAAGTAAATTATACAGGTGATAGTCAAAATATATATTTATAAAGTGATGGTTGGACAAATTTAAGAAAACATCATTTTACATTCTTGACTTGTGTGATGGAGTAAGAGATCAATTTCTCTTATTAATTATACTACCACATAAAGAAATTATTCTGTGTGGAATAGAAACATTAGGATGGTATGCTTTTAAATACTTGGAATATTTTGGTGCATTGTAAGATAAAAGATATTTGAACTGGGAAAAATTAGTCGAAATTTTAGTCTTCATTGATTCTCAGTAAATAATAAGATTTATGAATTCTAAGAAAGTATACTTTTCTAATAAACTTCAAAGCTTGCACTTAATAATAGTTAAATTTAAATAGTTCTAAAATTTTCATAAAAGATTATTGATTTTTTTTTGGCAACATATACGTATGCGCTCCTTAGGGCATAGTTTTTCACTGTCTTATCTGTTTGTTTTGATTCTATTTCTATAGTTATTTTCCTAAATTTTGGACCTTGATTATAATAATTTTCTATGTTAATTAAAATCACATCCACTATAAATAACCTCATCCATTGACTTTGCCAAATAAAGAAAAAATAATAATGTTGTTGTTTAAATCTCCTTTACATAACATCCAATGTAATCACCTTGCTTCTTTAATATTTTTTAAAATATCTTTTCTTCGTTTTACAAGTATATAACAAATAGTATTTTGATTTTATAGGACCAAGACGGGGGAGATTATACGTTGGCCCACTTCAACTTTTCTTTTGTCATGGTGTAGTTGTTGCATAAATTCTACTCGGAGGGCACACCCTTCGTCTCAGTGTTCCTCATAATATAATTTGGAATATTTATTTAATCACACACGCACACAATACATATGGCAGCATACAAATTTATAGAATCCATCAAAGCTTTAATTCCTTTTGTCCAAAATATAAAGATTTGGGCAAACTTTAAATTGCATTTAGTTTTGAGTTTATTTTTAATTTACTATCCGTGTAAGTAAAAAGTTTTACACTATTATTCAATCATAAGTTGTCAAATCACTAAATTTTTTTTACTAAAACAATAACTATCTAAAATTTTTTTAACAAAGAGTGAAAATAAGAACAACAATCACCTGTGGACCTATGGTTTCTTTTTCCTTTTCTTTTGGCAGCTCACATACTCAATCCTCAACCCAAATGGTACCATTGTGGCTTTGCAATTCTATCATCTTATTTGGAAGCCTAATTCCGATCCTGGCTCAAACTCCATTCCATTTTTCATATTAACCTTGTCTCTTTAACTCTTTGCCTTGCTTATAGTGCTTGTGCTACAATTGGATCCATATGTATTGGTATGCTATACCAGTACTCTTCTCAACTCAGAATTCTATGAAAAATAAAAAGAAAGAAAAGCAAGATTTAAATAAGAAAGGATACACAAATTAATTTGTCCATTGCAGGTTGTACTATGAAATTACCTCCCAAGGATTATTCAGTGAATGAAGGAGAAGAAAATCGCTTTTTCAATGCGATGTATGCTATTTTAAATTATTGCCATCACCTACACATGTGGAGTTTTCCCTCAAATTCAGGATAAACTTCACAATTTTGCCTTATTTCTCATTTAGTCTTGGAGGAAAGGAATTGGTTCCATCGACTGAATTAGAAAGTTGAGAACTTGAATAATATATTGTCACAAATTTGAAGTCTCAATCAAATTCAGATTAATTGGTAACTAATTAATAAGGGTTTCCATTAGCAGGCAACAATAGCTCCTCCAATGAGGGGCAAGATGTTCAAAGGCCAGTGCATGAGCTATGGAGTGGTTGTCTTGATATATTTTAGTGTTGGCATCTCTCACTACTCATGTGTTTGAGGTTTGATTTGATTCGGTTTTGATATAAAAAGTCATCCAAATCAAATTAATTAATTTTTTTTATATTGAGAACTAATCAATTTTTATTCTGATTGAAGAACCGAACCAAACCGTTCTCAATTGATTTGGTTTAGTTAAGTCTAATCAATTTTTACTTAAGTATTTTTTTCTTTAACAAATTATATTTAACTAGATTTTTTTTTCTCTCCATGACTCAATCAATAATAAATTAGCTTAAAAATGTTAATAAAGCATAATTAAATAGATATAAACAACAAATTGACCAAAACATTTTTATAACAATAATAATAAATTAAAATTTAATAATCTATAAGTATATAATTATAAAAATATATATGTATAATTACATGAATTCGATTTGTTTTGATTTAGTTCGATTTTATAAATAAAAATAAAAAACTGAATCAAACCAATTGGTTTGTATAATAAGAGAATCAAATAAAACCAATTAATTTAAGTTTTGTTTAGTTTTTGATTTATCAACTTGGTTTTCTCAATTTAAATCAATTTAGTTCGGTTATGAACACCCTTAGCTACTAGGCATTTGGGAATATGGTGAAGGGAACAATTATTGCCAATTTTATGGATGCAAAAATGAAGCCGTTTCTATCCACCTGGCTTCTTTTGATGATCAATATCTTCACTATTCTACAAGTCACCGCTGTCACTGTGGCATGGCATACTTACAATTGGCTTTTTCACAATTTTCTTGTTGCATATATACACTTTGTTACATGAAAGTTGCCATAGGTAGGTTGATGCCTAATGTAACAAAAAATAAGTAGTACAGTCTGAGACACAGTTTAGGATTACTAATTTTGTTATAAATTTCACCAGCTATATGATATGGCTCCCCTATTTGTGGTTAACTAAAGTGTTTTCATAGCCTAAGCTACTCATGCGTACTTGTTACTAAATGCCATTTCTTAAGGTGCTTAAACCAGATCTTATAGCTATAGCTGTTATTAGTAGAGAAAAAAAAATTGCAACATACCAACACTCAATTTTATATTGATTACAGGATTGTGTTGACTAGGGTTAAGCATAGAGTCATAAAAGTTTAACCTTAGAAAATTAGTTCTGAACTGAGATTATATGTTATCTTTTACGGAGAACTAGTTTCGAACTGAGATTGTACGTTGCCTGCATTCCTTTGAATTTCATTCTGCCAATGATCTTCTACCCTCAAAGTTTAGCCCAATTTTAACCTACATATATTGCAACATTTGGCAATCTTGCAACTTTTTTTTGTGATTGGCTAAAGTATTCTCCGAGATACTAATGTGAGATTAATCATTCGGGTACAATCGCGACTAGTCTTTAATAAGGAAGAGAGCCTACTTTATGGTTCGAGCATTGGTCCTCTCTTTGAAATCGTGGCTCGCTTACAAACTAGTCCAACTTTTGTTGGTATTTTTACAACAACTTTGTTAACTAATTCATGATCTTAAAGGGAGAAAGTGGGAAAAAAATTTAACTTCTTTGGAGGTCTTGACAATTCAACTCAAAAGGATAATTTGTCCTTACGAATTTGAAAATATTGAAGTTGAACTCTATGCAGCTAATGAAAATTTCTACTAATTGTCCAAAGACCGACCATCATCAGAATGCCTTCCTTTATCCCTCTCATCATTGGGAGACCTCCCTCGAGCCTTCCTCTCATTCCACCTTGACCAAATCCATCTTAAAACAATGATCCCTCCTAATGCATAAACCTGGAATCAAATGAAGCAAACTTCTAAGTAAAAGAAAATAGAGTTATCACTATATTCAAGTATAAGATGGCTCCACAAAATATCTTGTCTAAATACTAGGTCATTATGGGATATCCCACATAGTCAAATCAATCAACAAAATGAAAAGTAACAAGGATTGCCGGAGAAATTTAGCTTCAGAAGATCTTATGAAGTTTTCATTTGAAAAAAAATATCATTACTAGTAGAAGAATTGGGAAAAGAAATGAAGCAGAGAATTAATATATTTATTACAGAATGAGAAAGATACGAAACAAAGCTATGAATAACCTAAACCAAATTAATAAAGAACTACAGACTACATGAATATTGTTTGTCACAAAACAAAAAAGAACAAACCTTATTACTGAGCACCATAATAAAACCAAAGAGACAATCAAATTAAACGTAAGTTCATTACTCTCACCCCAAAAGCCATATTAAGGTTAAGATGCAATATTCTAACTTATGATAGGAACGAGAAAGGATAAGGATCATACAGGGAAACAACAAAAAGAGACCTAAATATACAGGGAGAATAGTATAAACAGGGTAAAAGAATGCCCACTCTCGTGTTTGAACAGGCCTGCAAAGTACAAACCCTTGGTTGGTTTGTAGACATTCACTTGCACCCTTACATGCATATATTGCACCGAGAGGGAGAGAGAGAGAGAGAGAGGCACAAAGTACGTTATAACTGTTTACTGTTGTAGTGCTCTTTCAAGAGTTATTAGTATTTATTTCCATTATGTCGAAGAATAAATTATCAGGGTACAATACAGCAACATCATAAAGGGGAAGATTGGATTCATATTTGCCTTTATTGTAGTAAACCTTGCTTATAATTCATAAAAAAAAAAAATTGCAGATTCTAGTTAGAGAGGAAAAAAGAGAACCATCCACATGATCTCTTGTAAGGATTTTTCTCTTAAACTTCACCATAACACCATCAAGCTGTCAACTTAATAAAATTGAAAATCAGAGTGAAAAGCTTTAAACTGATTATTCTTACCCCCTCTCACATGTGACAGAAGTTAGATCTTTCTGGACCTTCAAACCAAAAAAAATAACCACTAATTCCCTTTCAATTTATTCATAAACAATGCCAAAACAGGGTGGATAGGAGCATCTCTTCCAGCCAAAGTAGAGAAACAGTATTATAGTAGGTGGGGTGGGGATTTCCAGCTATGGTGATGCTGATGGGTGGGCATGGGGAGTCCTTAATCCTAGGCACCCAACCATACATAAAGTAATCCAAATACATATGTTACTTCAAGAAATATTTAGAATGAATATATTCTTCTCTTCTTAGTAATATATTAGTCACTATTGTTAACCATGAAATTTCATAAAAATGGTACCTCAATAATATTCTGACTATACAACTTTGTGGTTTCTAATATTTGTGCCTATAATGACCTTATGGTTGCTGCTTGAGAAAAATAATTCTTTGTGGTTATTTTATGTGTGGTAACAGGACAATATGACAAGGATTTACAAAGATACAGATAGACACCACAAAGGCCCCAAGTCATCATGCAAGTATGATGGGGAACCTTTCAAACCCACATAGGTATGGCGAAACTTTTCATCATCCAAATCCTAATGTATTGATGTCAAACAGTAAAAATGTAAAAAAACCAATGCAAATTTTCTCTCCCTCCCACATAGACAAAACTAGTTCAATCAAAACAACTTCCTCTTCACTTGACATCGTTCCAAAAAAGTTTACTACCACATACTCCACCGATATCTAAGCTAGGTGTGAACTGTAAAGGGTGCCTGCAATACATTTCTAGCTGCCTAGCTTGAATCATGCAAGTCATAAAACTGCTAGCCTTTCCAGGTGTACGTCCATGAGCCCCCAGATGAACAAGAAAAAAAAAAAAGGCCTTCATCCTTAGACTGAACAGACAACAGGCATATTACATAGACAGAACAATAGATTTTGATTCTTTACCGATCCTGGTGTTGAAAATGCAATAGCCATCAGAAGCAATAAAAAGCATTAATTACCTAAATCTCTAACACTTTCAAAAATAGTACTCAGACAGAATAGATAACAGAAAATAATTTTATAGTGACACAGACACACAGGATATAAAGTCGGTAAAAACTTGCAAAATGAATTATACTATTATGCAGGAAAATGTATCCTATGCTTAATTGATTCTAAATTTCTATCCCAAGCCAGTCAGAACCGAAACTCCTTTCTATAACACCCTTTCAATCTTCATCCATGAATGAAGAGAAGGGTGTCTCTCCAATTTCATGAAGAGACTCCAGGTTCCAATCATAAACTTCATTTTCCCTTGCTTACAAAGGGACTGTATACTGACCCTTTCAGCCACCATTTTATACCTCAAAGATAAGTGTCCAAGGCAACCTAATAGAGCCTCACTTTTACTTACTGATCAAATAGTTTGAGTACAAAACGTATCATGCACAACAAATATTTTCAGTTAAAGCAATAGGGCCAGTCAAACCTCAACTAAAAAAGAAATGTTTTCCATGACAGATTTTTCTTTTAGAAAACATTAACCTCCAACTGACAGCAGGCTGAGGAAATCAGGGAGGTCATCAACAAAATAAGCCAAACAATCAACATCCCACAATTTTCAATTTCCTTTTTGAAAAAAAAAATTTCTTTATCGTTTCAAATTTCAATCTTTGCCCCTTCAATATTCAAATTCGTTGCTAAATCAACTTAATATAGCTTTAATAGACAGTGCCAACCACACCAATTAAATCATTCAAACAACTACTTCTCATCTGTGTTCCTCTCCTCCAATTTTTTCAGGCTTTCAGCAATGTGTAGCATTCACAACAAACAGCGAATAAATAAAAACCATTACCTGCCACACTACAATAGGATTGGAAGTCCCAGTCGACTCCTCAGCCTCATTCTCCAAACGTGGAGGAACAACCACTTGCGTTTTTGGAAACCTTACAACGTTCGGCTTCTGACCCTCATCCCCATTCACTCGATCACCAATAACAACAAATCCTTTTGGTTTCGCTTCCTCTTCACCGGAGGCTTCAACTTTTGCTGGGTTTGGCTTCAGAAAAGGGAGTTCGAGCTTCAACTTGGGAAAGAAAGAGAAAACGTTTCTGGGTTCTTTCGGTGCTTCTTCGATGACCACAATCTCGGTGCTTTTGGCCATTGCGAACGAGGGGTTTGTTCCTCGAGCGGGCGGAGATAACAGTGAAGGTTGCTACGGGTGGCGTATGAAAAGCAATATGTGCACGAATTTTGGGAGGTTCCAGAGAGTAAAAATCCCTCAGCTCTCGAAGGTTTTAGGATACGGGCTAGTGCCAAGGAGAATGTTTCTATTTTCCTTTGTTAGTCCCTACACCATTTTATTTTTTTTTTTTTAAAAAGAGTGTGCTGGAACGTAATTATTGCTTATTAATTCTCATAATGAATGTTTAAATAAAATATAATTAATAATTAATAAATATTTAATAATTAATTAAGATATTGATACTCATAAAAAAATTAAATATTATAGTAATTCCTTTTATAGATATCTTTAGGAAGATCTTTTGTTATAAATGGTTTGATTAAAATTTTGACTATTTTCTTGTTTTTAATTGGAGTATTCCACTAATCTTGTGAACACAATTGTGATAACGATCTCTCCTGAAAAGATAGTTCACTTACTATCATACTTAATCTTTGTTAGTTGAAATTTTGATTTATGATAGTGCAGTGATAGAGATAGATCTACCTAACCAATTATATTAGTGGGATAAGATTTGATTATAATTGTTGTTATTAAATGAATAAATTACGATCGAACTTTTATGTTTGGATGAGAGTTAAGAAGGGGGAAGGGAGGAAAAGACAAGGAAAATAAGTTAAATCCTTATTTGGAAGATTTTTAATGAGAGTGATGAAGGGGAAGTGAGGCAAAACAAAAAGACGAAAGATCTTTAATTAGGATGAAACCTGTATTTGAATAGAAGGTAAAGAGAGGGAAGCAAGAAAAAGAAAAAGGAAGGAAATAGTGACAAAAATTTGTGTTTAAAAGATTTTTATTGAGGGAGGAAAAAAAAATTTCCCCTCAAATTTTGTTTCTTTCAAATTAGAGGATAAGAAGGGAAAAATGATTTATTTCAAATTAAATAAGAAAAATAATTATATTTCTTTATATTTGAATTTAATTACACTTTCAAACATAAGAATTATAGTTTGATTTATGAGAGTCGCATCTCATAGAGAATGCTTTACCGTTATCACTCCCAATGTAAGAAGATTAAGTTTATATAACAGTTTAAATGAATCGAATCTTATAAAAATACTCTTAATTTATATAAAATAATTGAATTTAACTCCCAAATAAAGGAAACGAAGCCTCACTCCCCTATTCACTTAAACATCCAAATAAAGAAAAGTAATTTTCTCTCCATATCTCGCTCCTTCACTATCTTTTCCTTTTCTTTTTTTACATTCTCTTTCAATAAAAATCATTTAAACATGAGTAATGCTACACGGTCAAAAAATATGTTAAAATTTTTATATAATTCAATTAGATTTAAGAATAGCTATTGGATGAAATGAAATGATAAGAATTACTTATTTATTTAAAAATTAATAAATATATAAAATTACTTTATAAAAAATTCTGACAAAATTTTTTTATTTATACAACATTTTCCTTTAAACATAGCATAATAACTAACAGGTATAGTTGCCAAAGAAAGTACAAGAAATAACTCGTTGGCCACCAATTCCAACAAAATCTGTTAAATATAACATGACTAGTGACCACCATTCATGAAGGGGATTAAAAAAAAAAGATATAATGAATATTTGGTACACTGGAATGGTAATTTCATTACATATTTATTTTATAGAATAAGGCATTTTTATATTTGTTTACAAAAGAAATCATGGAATGGTAATTCTATTCTATGCCTCATTCTATAAAACCAGGAATGAAACATAGAATTCATTCATTTCTAGAGATGTGGAATTAGGATTCTCTACTCCATGAAATGTAATTAAAATTATTTACTCCTAATATATCCTTAAAAATTTTATAAAATTCCACATATTGTCTTTCTTATATTTTTTTAGGTAATAAAATATTTTTCTTCTTACATTTTAGTTTATGGTGTAATTTTTGTATGTTCAAATTTTATGCATTTGACTACTTATTAACCTTGATAGTATTTTAGTTTATCAATATAATTTTTAGTCTCGACATAGATGGGTTGTTTTTTATTTAAAAACTTATTTATGTATACAAATAAATGTGAAATATTTACTTGATACGATAGCATTATTCTTTTAAAAAAACAAGTATTTTAATCAAATTATAAAAAAATTAAAATTAAATATTATTGTTAATGTTTAAAAGATTTTTTCTTATAAGGGGTATTTATGTCATTTATATCAACTTTGATTTTATTTCATAATAATTCTATATACCAAACAAAAGAGTTACTTTGAAAGGCATTTCATTTCAAAATTAATTAAACTGTGAATTAAGAATTATTATTTCATTCTATTCTTATTTCATTTTGATTTTATGAAACCATTATTCTATGTACCAAACGTTACATAAAGAATTGGTAACACCATCTATGAATGCATATACTTGTGTTAATGTGCTTAAGTGAGGCCGTGATGAATTTCCTCAACTCAACACTTGCTAGAGAATTAATTATTGTAAAGGTAGCAATCTCATTCTTTGTTATTAAGTTGTCACTGATGTAAGAGTAAGTTTCCACCTCTAAATATTGGAGGTTTAGATTGGTAGCTACTCGTAAGTCCATCCATCAAGGGCAGAGTCAGAAGAAGGTTGTGAGAGGAGCCAAAGTGAAAGAAAAATTTATTTGGGGAGCCAAGTCCAAAAATTTAATTTTAAAAAAAGAAACAAGTAAAGGTGTAAATTTGAAAAACAAAATTCGAGGGCCATGGGACTCACGATGGTGATGCACCATTAAGCACCATCGTGAGTCCCGTAATAGAGTTTAAAGTTTTGCTTGGAAAGCCATTCCCCAACCCAAATTCAAAACAAATTATGTATAGTACATCTGATTGATTTTTGAAATAGATTTGGACAAAAATAATATAAAACATGCTTTTGCCCAAACCATGAATTAAAAGTTTTCAAAAGCCAAACCAAATATGTTAATACCCAACTATTCTTATTATGATTGAAGTCTAAAGATGATTCCTGTGTTGACAATTCTTAAGCTACTTTACCTTTTGAAGTGTCATTAGTATTGAGTTTATGTCATCTTTCTTAAGGGGGTAACCATGAAATGAGCATGTTTGAAAGGGTGGATTAGAAGTTAATTCATTAATCTTTTAGTTCATGAATTAGTTTTCATAAAATAAGGCACACCCTAAAATCAAGGCACTAGATTCATTTTTTCTTTTTTCTTTTTTTAAAAAGATAACTGATCTTTGAAAATAAGGCACTAGTCATTAGATCCCGAAAATAAGGCACTACATTGTTAACATAATTACTAGTTTTCTATTTAAAATTTGTCACTTACAATATGCATTCTAGAGAGTTCCTACAGCGATGTATGAGAAGAGATTGTATAGGTTGCAAAACATAACCAAAACACAAGATCTTTCGTAATATTTTAAGATCTGTTAAATCCTTTTGTTCTCCTTTTTTGTTTTGTATTATTTTCATCTTGCTTGGTCATAAGATTCGAAGTCTACTACACTTTCATGTCATGTAGAACAGTGGTATCAGAAACTTTTTTACCCTTTGTTAGATTCACATGACTTTATCTTTAAATATTCTAATTTATTATTTTAATACTGACAAGCCAAATTCCCATCTTAATGATTTGTCTTTATCCTATTGTATTTAAAAATTATAAATAGATAAAGAATACCAAATGAATAAAGGAAAGTTCTTACGAGTAGGTCCTTTGAGTAATAAAAAAATATGCATTTACTGATATAAACACTCATGTAAAATAGGGTCATCTAACTGCTATAACTACTGTAGTAGTCAAATGAATACTCAATCTTTGGGAGAATGAGCAAGATGGGATATATGAAACAAACCCCGTCCAACTTTGCCAGCCAACCAATTGAAGCAGTACAAGGACACCCTAAAGAAACATTCTAGTGATGTACACTTCATAAAATAAAGTGTGGAAAAAAATTATTTTATCAAAAAAGCATTACCAACACCAAGCAAGCATGAGATGCCTTGGATGATGACCTTCAAGGTTCGGAGAAGGTGGTTTCTTGCAAATTACAAAATCCATAGATTGGCAATGAACGAAATTTTTTCATTAATAAATTAAGATTATTGACTAAGTTCTTCATAGGACACAACCTCGTCACTTATCATTTTTTCTTCTTATTTTTCTTTTGTATTTTTGTTTATATCCTCAAGGAACTTAAAGGGTTGTCCTAGTAGTTAGGAAGGTATACTCCATGTCTTGATTATTTAGATTCAAACCTTAGGTCAACATATTAGGAAAGTAATTCCCCTAATTGTACCAGATCAATGTGAGAGGTGCATTCATCAAATGAGATAATTATTTTCAATTGGCGTCAAAATTGGCCTAAAATACTTTTATACTATGTTTGAATTTAGGAAAATAGAGAGAAAGTGAGAAAAGGGCCAGGCTTATTTTTAAAGTCTTTCCTTTTCCTTTCTTCTCCATTCTCCTCAATTCCAAACACACTCTTATTGTACAACTAAAGTGTTACTAGTTTTGTGAATTGTGATTTTGATAAATGTAACATTCCTTGATGTATCTCAATTGGGGCTTTCTTATTTGGCTCAAGATTTGCGGCATGACTGGCTTCGTGTGCCTATTAATCACGGATAAGTTTGTCTTTTCAAACCCTAGCTAGTAATCACTTGGGTTGCACATAACCATGTTAAACATAATGACTAATTGGATAATGGGTGAAAAATCCAGAAGATTGAAACAATTGCTTAATTTGAGATGATAAATCAATAGAATTACAGTGAAACTTACAAGTAGAAAATCACTGATGTGTATGTATTGCTTATAATTTCTATTGCTGTAACTCTTTTGGTGTTTGACTGGAGTATCTCATAAGCTTTGCTCTAAGATTAATTCCTCGAGCACAATCACGACTAGTTTTTAACCAAAGGCCCTCCCAACAAATGCTATTACTTTTACACATCAGCAAATAAACGATATGTTTTGGCATCAAGAACTATCTGTCTAATTGATGCTATTCCCCCAATTCCAACTAAAACCGAGGATGCTACTGCAATCAATGTGTTAACCCAAAAGATTAGGCTGTATTTTGAGGGCTTGAAAGTCAAATTGAAGAAAACCATTGGCAAAATGAAGTCAAGAGGAATGAAACCAAATGCTCCAAACAAGGCCGTTATATCTGCAAAGAATGGCAACATTGTTGCCAAAACTGTGGCTGCTATCACTGATAGTGACCGAAAAAACACTCTTGACACAACATTTCGAATGGAAAATTCTCCCATTTTTGGGTCTGCGAAAATTGTTTCAAGTAGTTCATTTGTTGGTTGCAAGTAAACCTGTAATATAACCAATGTAGTTATTCATTAGGAAAATGAAATGTTTATCTTCTGCAAAATGGATGCATTCTTTCTAGGTCTATTTATGAAGTAGAATGGAATTGCAAAACTGACAAATAATTACCAAGCAGCTGTTCTTACCGCAGTCATTGCCATTACTTGCAGAAGGATGCATAGATGAATCATCAAAATAAACCATTTGGGCAGCAAAGGCTTCATCACACCCATAAAGTTGGCAAGAACATTTGCACTGGCCTCATTTCCAAATGCCCAGTAACCTGAGATGCCAACACTAAAATAGGTTGTGACTATGACAGAATAACAGACACATAGTCCTTTGAACATTTTCCCCTTCACAGGAGGTGCTACAGTTGCCTGCAAAAGCACAAAGGAATTGCATTATTTAGTGACTTGACCTCTGCTTTTGGCTTTTCAAACTCACCAAAAGGATGTTTGATTGTTGCTTATTCTGTCAGAAACTAAACAAAGTTGAAGAATGTTTCCTATTTAAACTTGCTTGATTACAAATCCAATACATATTATCTGAAAATGATTAACATGGTACTGAATTAACCTGTATTTCAGGAATGATTCCACTGGCATATGTGGTTGCAATGATCGAAATACCGTTGAAAACACCAAAAAGTTGATCTACATTTGAACCTTTTATGGAATAATCTCTAGGTGGTGCATTCTTTGAGTGACCTGTGGTAGACACAAATAAGACATTAAGTACATTACAAGTTTCTGCTTAGGCCGTTGCCATTGTGTTTTCCTTTGCTTACCAATGTATATAGAACCGACTGCGATACATGTGGCATAAGTCACACAAAGAAGCAGAGAAATCAGATTGATGTGCCTGAGGGAATGAAAGGATGGAAGTTGAGCCAAAATCAGTGTTATGACCCCACATATGATGATAAATTGGTAAAGCTTCATTGTTCCTGTTGGGTTGTAGAGCAAGTACATGAACTGCACGGAAGAAGAAAATGTGAAGATATTAAGCATGGTAGCATCTTGAGAAAACACAACCTGGTTTGGAAAATTTCAGAAGCTAGCTGTAATGGCAAAATGGCCTTCTCATTACCTTGAGGCTGTTTCCTCCCACAAGAGGACCTCCAATCACTGAACCAAAGCATATGGCGAATTGAAGGGGGCCAACATAGTATTTGGCCCATCGAGGTCCTGCCAGTTCCAACTAATTAATTAGTGGATAATAAGTACTATAACAGTTAAAACATTTTCAGCTGCTAGTGGTTATCCACCAAAAACAAAAACCACTAGCAGTTAACAATTTTCAGTAGGTGATTGCTAGCTATATATTGTCTATATATGAAAGAGTTTCTGTCTAATTTCTAATATATAATAAAGAGCCTGAAACTTTTTTTTTTTCCAGAAACAGAAAAGCACTTTTGGAGAAGTTAACAGTTTTAGCTTCTAAAAACATATTTCGAAGAAGATGGAATTGTGATATATTATTGGATGAAAAAAGTGGAAAAATTATAAAGAAAAAAGGAGCTTCTGATAAAAATATTGACAGTGAAAAGATAAAACATGAAGATTTTGTGTAAAAATATATATAGTGATTCTGTGAAAACTGTGACCATTATTGTGCTTCTAGTTGTTGCAGCAGCAAAATTAATACACTGGATATTCACCTAAAATGTCTCTAGCCATATCCCTGAATCGAAACTGGCGACGCCCAAGCTGTGCATGATGCTCCAAGACCAAAGATAAAAGATTATATGAATAGAAAGTGATGAGTCCTGCAAGGATCATCCATAGCACTCCTCCAACCCAACCCAGAAGAGTAAGGGAGTAAGGAAGAGTAAGAAGCACCGGACCCACTATTGATGTAGTCAAATGATACCCACAGTGCAACCATGATCCTACATATATCACCATATAGTTGATTGATCAATAATCTTCTTTTATCTTCATGGAGAAAGTTGAAAATTCTTCATGAAAACCAGTGAGAAATCAACAGAGCTTGGTTTTTCTTCATTACAGGTAAACTAGAACTCAACCATGGAAAACCATCCTCACCTCGAGATTTGAGAACAAACCGAGCCCCTGCATCTATCTGCGGCGGAGTATTAGAGGGGTTAACAGAGCCCTTCTCACTGTCACCTGCAGGAACTTCCATGGAGTGATTGTGAACAGCAGCTCCCATCTTTTGCTGCTTTTATCTGTGATTGTTCTTCTGAGTTGTTTCTGCAGAGGCTTTTGTTTATGCAGCTAATATTCTAGATGTGTGCCTTGCTATAATAATGATGGTGATAATGTCTTATAAGTATGATGAGTAAACAAAGGGAAAAAAAAAAAAGAATAAAGAAAAGAGGCAAGTTGACAGGAGAGTTGAAAAGGACAAATTAGTTTAGGTGCAGAATTGAATCATGATGGTCAAAGAAACGTAGCTACAGTGTGTTGGAACGTGTCTTGGACTGATACTTTTGAAGGGTATACAGGACAAGAGACACATGCGTAACAACCTTGCTTTATTATTAGTTTATTGCCAATCTTGAAGTTCTGTGCCACTTTGAGGTGAAATAGTGCTGTGATAATTTTTGAAATATTGACCAATAAAAATAAATTATATTTTTAATTATAAAAATTGTGATTTAATTTTAAAAGATTATATTCATAAAAAAAAATTATATTATTTTTATTTTTTATTTAAAAAATAAATTTATTAATGATTTAAATGAATTAAATATTATAAAAATATTTTTAAAAAATAGTGCACTGACATAAAGCACCAAGGGTGACTCAGTAATTTAATATGAATATTGTTGAAGTCAATTTAATCAGCTGAATTATTAGATTGGCACAGGCCAAATTCTATGTACAGTTGACCAGGTCCAGCCTGTACATGCCAAACTTCACACACTCTTTTGATTAATGACGGAATCAAGATACAACTAAATTCTTCTGATAATTTTTCATGCTTTTTTATGGTTAAAATGGTGTTAATTATTCTAAAAGTATTTTATGTGATTATGTGATTTTAATTTTGATAGTTAATTTTTTTATAATTTTTGATTTTACAATTAGGAGGTGTTTGTATTTTATGCGATAATCAACTAATTTATTTTTTCCCTCTTGTCGAAGGGAAGTCATTCATTTAAAATAAAAAAAAATTCAAATTTTTTACATTAAAATCTATATTTGACACATCACAAATAGTTATTTTCACCGTTAGATCAACCACCTTAAGATTTTTTTTAAAGTGAAGAATGAGACTAATTGAATTAGAAATTAGACAGAGTTCGATTTTAAAAATGTATAAGTGGGAGAAATTTTTATTAATTTTGTAGCAGTGGAAGCAAATTAATAAATAAATACTCCGTAGCTAGTCTAATATTTTGGCGAAGATTCGTTGTGGTGGGCCACCAATCCACTGAACATTCTGAGCGATATTTTTACCGAAAAAGCACAGTCATCATCTTCCAGATGTTTAATTTCTAATAAAACTTTCGAAACTAAAAATAAAGTGATCTAGAATTACTCTCATTCTCATGCATGCACATGCGTGCCCTCTTTTTCTTCCACATGAACAGTACTAAATAAAAACAAAATCAAAGAAAGAGTTTGAAAAGTCATGCTGCTATTTAATTGGGCACACTAAATTGACTATAAATTGCAAAGAAACTGATCCTCCATATCACCAAAATTATCCTCTTGGACTTTTTAGACCACGTGTTTTAACAACAAGGGAAAGGTAGGCATGTACTCTGATATGATGTTGTGTCATTTGTCTAATGATAATTCAAAATTGGAAGCATCTTAGGGGCATGTATTTAGAACTTTTTTTTTTTAATTGATTGATGAAAAGCTATAAATACAATCAATGCATTGAGTGAACCTATTAATAAAAATATTCATTTTTTTTCTTTAAGCCCTCTTTTTGTGATAATAGTTTTCCTTCATAATTTGAAGTAACCTAACTATATTCAATTTCTCTATTTTCTATGAACTATTTATTTTAAGTTGTTAAGTGTTCTTGTGCATGCGTATGTGTTACAACTTACAACAGTTTTCAGAAGGTAAACGCAACAAAATAACGAAAAAAATAGAAGCAAAATGAAATCACCTTAAATAAAAAAATTATTTAAAAAACTATTCTTAAAAAAAACATAAAATTGACATTTGAAAGAAATTAAATTTTGGGGCCTATTTATAGACAAAAAATGATGGAGACTTAATTCGCCTTAGGATTATTATCTCAAAGTTAATTAATTATGAAAATTATCAATAAGTTTATACTTTTAATTTACTCCACAAAATAGAAACGAAATAATTAACCTAACACAGAAAATTTAAATATGTACAAATTTGATTTGCTTAAAGTCTATGTATTTCAAAAGTGAGATAGTAAAATTTCGTATAGTTCGTCTTTAAAAATATTGTTTTAAAAGGGTTTTTATTTTTGTAATTAGAGTTATCGACCTAAATTTGTTTCCCATAATAAATTCAGCGGGTTAAAGGATGAAAATGATAAAGTAATAATTTAAAATATATATATGTTTACAAGAAATTAAAAAAATACTAAATACTAAAATAAAATGCAAAGGAAAGCATCTGGTGAGCATAATTATAAAATATGAAGTAAATTTTTTTAATTAAATAATCAAAAAGGAAAGTCAAAGAAACATGCCACACTATTTTTCGTGCCGACATCTCTTACCACTTGTGCAATTACTCGTGGCAAGAAAAGAATAAATTCTTCAAAAAGATATTGGGCGGAAGTTTAAGAATAATTTCATACGTATAGTAGGAACTAACATATTATTCTTATAATATAGGATTTTGATCTTTCTCGTAACAGGATTATTTTATTAAAAAAATAAATACAAATTTTATTGTATTATCTATGATAGATTAGAAAATTAATTATATTTAAAAAAAATTTATATTTTTCCTATAACATAACATTCTTTAATTATTTCACAAAAACATATCTAATCACGAATATAAGGAATTTTCATGAAGGACATCCAGAATAGGCTGACGAGTAGCTATGACCTAACCTAATTAAGTCCACAATAAAAGGGAACAAAGTTACAGAACCATATTCATTCTTCTGCGCGCCTTATTCCCACTATTTTTCTTCTCTCTGTTACTCTCTGCCAACTTCAATTCCTTCCTCTCTATGCTTTGTTTCTTCCTCTTTTGTCTTATTTCTCTTTCTCTTTTGCCTTCTGCATTAATTCCTAATTCTCTTTTGTTTTTTATGCTTTTACTCAGTTTGTTCCCCCAAAACCCAGGATCAGAACCCATAATGGTCAGTGGAGAATAGAATCTGCAATGCAACCTCATTGAAAAGGAGAGCTATGGAGGCTCTGGAAGATATAAAAATTACCTGATGTGGCAGTGGATCTGTTTTTCTACTGATCATGACAGTGGCTATGGGGAAGAAAATGGTTCTTCCTTTTTCTCTCTTTTTCCTTGTCAAATTTGAGAAAATGGGAAGCCAGCTTTGATGGTGCTGGAAATGGGAAAGGTGTCTGCCAGGGTAGAGGAGTAGGCTACTAATTTTTTTTCTTTGTTGGTATAATTGTTTTCTCTTTTTGAGGTAGACTTCTTTTTTCACTTTTGAATTTTTAATAAAAAGATTGGTAGAATAAGCAACATTATTTTATTAAAAAGACAAGCAATTTGAAATTTTTTAATCTTGGGAAAACTTGGATTCTAAGCTTCTTCCCAAAGAAAGATGCTCTGTAGTTTTCTCATTTGGAATACAAGCAAGAACGCACATTTTGGTGGACAGGTATCTAACAACAGCAATTATATGAGACTTTGTTCGCTTGCCACAACTTCTCCCCAGTGAAATATACACACGTAAAGGGTAGAGATTCATTTATTTTAAGAGTAAGTTTTTGAAGACTTACTACACTATTGAATAACTTTTGGTTGAATGTAAATTTTATCAATCTAACTGTTGAATCATGATATTATCATGATAATCATGCATACTAACTATTAGATAAATCAAACATTTATAGGTACTTAATCTAATCGTTAATATTTATTTATATTTTGAAAAGTATATTGTATGTTTAAATAAAATATTTAGATGAATTGCAAATCCATTATAGAATTTTATGAAATTTTATGGACTTAATTTACCGTTTGAGAACTTTTATTTCTACGATTAGATTGATGAAATTGACAGTCTATCAAAAGTTATTTAGCAATATAAGTCTTTCGAAACTTACTTTTTGAGTTAAGTGAATCCCCCCCTCCCCCCCCTCACACACACACCCATATAGTTAGATGAGTGTTTATTGTGAGAGGTAAGATAAATAAATCTTGACTATTCAATCTTAAATAAATGATTAAGATTCGAATAAAAAGTTATATGACATTTTGAACTAGTACTGTGAACTTTAAGTAACTTTTAATTCTAGCCATTCATTCAAAATTGAAAGTCAAGATTTACTCCTTTAATCTCGCATAATAAAATTATAATACTCCTTATATATATATATATATATAGGATAGGGAATTTATAAAGTATAAGCTTAGACATTAGCCGAAACTTTTTAAATACAAAATCATCCACGTTGATCGTGATTACAAAACTCTCTAATTGGATATGAACATCAAGGTTTATTATTCAAATTAAATTTCAGACAAGAAATTGTTGGAGTTACCATTTTTTTTTTTATCCAGTACCATGTTAAGAAAACAGGAAGGTTGGCTAGAGATTTCTTGTAAAAACACTAGCCCTGCTCAGTTGATAATGAGAATACTGCAATCTTTTTTGATTCTATGTATTTTTATCATTATACACATAAAGGAGGAGCCGTATGAGATGAAAATCTCACGTACGGTTCTGGAACGGAGATTCTTTGAACCGAATGACGACCGTAACGGATGTCGGCTCAATCGGAAGGAAATTATGCGGAAGCTTTACAGAATTATTATGAGGCTATGCGACTAGAAATTGATCCCTATGATCGAAGTTATATACTTTATAACATAGGCCTTATCCACACAAGTAACGGAGAACATACGAAAGCTTTGGAATATTATTTTCGGGCACTAGAACGAAACCCGTTCTTACCCCAAGCTTTTAATAATATGGCCGTGATCTGTCATTACGTGCGACTATCTCCACTCTAGAAAGAAAAGAACGAGCAAATTCGCCAATAAATACTAGAAAAAAAAAAAATAGGCTTTCTACATATATATATCGTCCAAAACAACGATTTTTATCAGCTGTAGCAAAGAAAATGAGTGATGAACCTACGACTCATAAAGATCTAATATAACCCGTTCGCGGTCAATAAGGTATTTTAGCGATAGCTTTAAAATGCTAAAATTTTATTCGCACCTTTTCTTATAAAAAACAATTTAAAAAAGTAACGTAGACTACTACTACTGGGTAAAAAAAGAATCTGTTTAATTGAATTCAGATTTGAGTGCTTTTTTCATTTAAGAGAATTATGCCGGAACTGTTGAATTCATTAGATACCGATTCCTCTATTGAAAAATGTTTCCTTCTATTTGATTTATTTTCTTTCATCTATATCGGATACCTATATTTGGTCCAATCAGAAATGATTCTATTATTTCTGGATTCGCAATTCAATATACATAGATATATACCACATATCTATATATATATATATATATATATATATATATGCCCCTCCTTCTATCATTTTTTCATGCAATTTGGAATACTCGAACGGTCGATTCTTTTTTTTTTTTTCGTCTTAGTTTTTACCTTTCCGAATGAAAACAAGGGAATGTTTCATTATGATCTGGATTGGGCCTTTCTCTTTCTTTCATTTTTTTTTTTTTCTCTTTTTTCCTTAGAGCGGACAGACCGAGACCCTATATATATATATATATATATAAAACATAACTAAAAAAAATCCATTTATTAATTTAGAATAGCGATAACTAATCTAATGGCTATAAATAATCATTCTATTAATTTAGAATTCGAATATTCTTATATTATAGAAGATATTTAGTATTATTATAGTATAGTATAGATAGATATTTAGAATATCTAACAATTTGCTCTTAAAATCCAAGTTGGATTCATCTAGTTCAATTAAGCATATGCTTCAATGAGGGAGATAGCCGACAAGATGAATCGGACTTAGATTTTACAAGCAAACTGCTTCAATCTTTATCAACTTAGCAAAACCCCTTGGCACGAGAGCTTGTATGCAAATGGAGGAGTCTACAGAAAATAAAAGTGGCTATGTGTGCCAGTTGCAAACTTGCCATGATAAATTTTTGACTAATGAATTCCCTTGGACAAAAATGGACTGGCTGGAGTTACCACGGTTTTATAATTTATTTGGACAATAGAAAGGCATCATACAAAAATGTGCCTCACGATGGGGAGTGGGAACATCATTATGGGTTCATAGGACAAAATGTGAATCCATGGGGTATGATTAGTGGTTATTGGTTAAGAAGGTATCTTTTCTATCTCAATTGACTATTTGGATTTGAATTTTGTATCAACACTTGACAAAATTATGTCAAAATAGACAATTAGTTTATATTAGATTTTGATCACAGCAATTTTTTTTATATTAGTCTTAATAATTTTATTTATTTAGATTTTGATCTTTATCATCAAGATATCAGTTCTTATATTTTTTATTTATTTATTTATTTTGACTTTTAATTCCCATAATTTTTATTCATTTAGAATATTGATCCTTATTATCCATGAAGAATTAATTTTTATAATTTTTAATTATCTTTATAATTTTTAAATTATTAAAGTATTAGTCTCTCAAAAATTAAAACTCAAATGTTTAAAATTATATGGATTGATATAAAAAAAATTAGAACAACCAAAATTTAAAATGAGTAAAACTACAAAGACTAATTACTTATTTTAACCATAAAATTAATATTTTTAAATGCACCAAATTAGTATGAAATGTAATGTATCTTTGAATTAGCTTATTTTGTGATAAAAATATCTTATAATTAAAATTTTTCTAAAAGAACTTCTGAAAAAAAGTAATTTTTTTTTAAAAAAAAGCTATACCAAACATATAGGTACTCTTAAGGGAATTATTCTTAATTAAAACGAAAACTATTTCAAAACTACTCTTATCCTACAAAATACAAAGATAAGACAAAATCTGAAAGTGTGTACTTACTAAAACAATAAGGCAAGCCTTGGACTTTGTTGAAGGAATGACGATGGCTTAGAATGAGACATGAGAGTACTTGATTAACTCTTTGAATTTAATTTTAATTTATAATTTAATTTAATTTAATTTAATATAAATCAAATCAATTCATTTTAATTTTAATTTTAATTTTTATGATTTCAACCACATCTTAAAAAATTTATAAAAGATCATAAATGACTCTAATCATTAAAAGAAAAAAATTAATTCTAGGTTGACATAAAAAAAAAAAAAGAACAAGATTCAGTAAAAACTCATTTTTCTATTCTGTTTGTGAACAAAGCAATAAGCATTAAACCTAAAATTCGGTAAGTCGCCTCTCTCTCTATCATGTTGTCTATCTCTCTCCATCACGTCAGACATGATTCTTTTATAGAGTCATAACTTTCTTCGTTCATCCACCGCGTCTTCTCTGTCACTCTCAATTTCTAGGTATAGATGTTGATTTTTCATTTATATAAATATACTTGTTTTAGTTTAATTATAAATTTTTTAAATAAATAAATATAATCTATAAAATGCTCTATTGATAAAAAGCAAGTTCTGGTTTTTCTTGTCCGCATTATTCGTGAAAAACGGATTATGTGATGTTGGCTGTAGTACAAATTCATCTCTCTTTTTTGGTCAATATATAAATTCAATTCATCAAACAATACTAAAAATCAAAAAAATGCCAAAGGCAAAAAGATTGAAATAAAAAATTAACACTTAAACCAATTGGTTTAGTTCAATTAGAATTTCTGTCTAAAACCGAACCAAATTGGATTGTGAACACTCCTAAGTCATTGGCTTTGAGTTTGACGACCTTTTTTTTTTATTATTGATTGACGACCTTTGTGTGTCAGTTTCCATTACAGGTTTGTTCTTTGCTACTAAACCCTTAAACCGCCTTTGTTATCTTGTCACATATTTTCTTTCAAATAATTGAAGCTTTTCAATTCTATAAAATTCGCAAGAGAAGAGAACGTACTTGAGAAGAGCATCCATGGAGAACGAATATATTCCTGAGAATGCCAACGAGTGTATGATGTTTCTGCTTTTATTGTCTTTGTTGAATTGCGTGAAGGCCTCCGATTGGACGGGCCATTAACTTGTCAATCGCAGTAAAAAACAATTAATATAGTTAATTTTGATGCAGTAACACCTACCATAACCAAAACTGTTATTAAATTTATATTCCTTTATCCACCAAAAAAAAATATATTCCTTTTATTTCTTTTTATTATTATTGAAAATAATTACATAAAAATTAAGAAAATTATTAAATAATTTCATTTTAAATGTATTTGATTTAATTACTCTTTTATTAAAATATTTAAAATAATTTTTTTATTCCATTAACTTTTTCTTTTACTTTATTAATATTAAAAATAAAGTTGAAAAATAATTAATATTTCATGAATTTTCTAAAATAATAAATAAAAATGAAAAAAAAATTAAACGACTAATAGACTAATGGGGGGAATATGATTTTATGATCATTCAAAGGATAAATACCCACCATGATCATTTGAAGCTTAGAAGCAAGGTAGTGGCACTCCCATGGTCACCACGATCCACCCAATGATGGCCTAAAACGTGGATGAGGGAGAGGATATTCATTTGGCCCTTCGATGCAAGTGCAGTGTCTCCAAACTCCAAAGGCAAAACACAACTGGTTAGAGAAAAGTTTGAGAGAATTATGAAGCAATGGTTGTCATAAGTATGGACATTTTAAAGTAGTTGTTGTAATTATTTTGAATATGTATTTATGTTGGATGCTTATCAGACACTAAGGATACTTTTAGTTTTTATTATAGTTTTTTTTACATTATTTTTTTAAATTTATGCTAATATAAATTTAACATCGTAAGAATTAAATAAATGATAGTCTTTTATCATGTCTACAATGACAAATGTTAATTTTTTTTTTGTAAAATTTGAGTTAAGAAGGATTATGTAATAATGTTTATATTTTAAATATAAGTATTTATGTTAAGATTTGTATTTTTATCTTATATATATGTTTAAAATTTATATTTTTATGTTAATCTTATATTAATTTTATATTTTATATTCTAGCCGTATCGTATTCTATAATTTTAAAATTTATTATATCATCGTGTCTGTGTTATATCGTATCCATGTCGCGTGTCATATGCGTGCTTTCTAGGGACAACCCAATCACATGAGGGTAGAAAATTTTATGACAGAAAAATCAAAGGGTAAATAGGAGGTTTACATGAAGACTAGACATAGGTCAAGTAAGAACAGTCCCAAAGTAGGTCTCGTTACAATTACCTATGCCTAATGGTCTTACCCAATCTGAGAAATGAGAACCAAACAATCAATATGAGCATCAAGGACCAATCCAATGAAATTAACCTTATCGTTAGCCTATGTAAGCCTATCAACTAATCTGGTTGCAGCTTTCCTTTACTCTCTTTACAAGTGTTTGTTTTTATGAATAGTCTAAAATATGGAATTGCATATGGATAAAGTGGGAAGAAGTAAGGAAATTCATCCCATTGGTTTTGTTGGTGGGATCTAGCTCCTTTGGAAGGACAAGGATTATAATGTACTCCCTCAGTTTACTTTTATCTGTCGCGTAAGAAAAAAATTTTTATCTAAAAAATACATGTCATTTGATAATATTAAAGAAGCATTAATTAATTTTTTCTAACTTTACCTTTATCTTTTAATAGAAAAAGAATTAGTGAAGTAAGTAAAATTGACAAAGAGAGAAAATATTAATAAAGTGAGAAAAAGCATAATTTGGTAATATTAAATAATATTTCTTTATAATTGATACTATTTAATAGTTTCTTAATTTTTGTAAAAAAATTTTAAATAACAGATAAAAGTGAATGAAGGAAGTAGATATTATAGCTTCTCACCCACAAATTTTTTTCATGCTCTGATTGAGCACAAAGTATAGGACTCATGCTGGGTGGCCACCTTCGTTTGTGCTAGCCCTCAACCTACCCTAAGAGAAGAGTGCTGGCAAAAACTGCAAATCCTTGCTACCACAATCAAAGAACCTTGGATTGTAATTGGTGACTTCAACTCCTATTTATACATAAGTTGATGAAAGGAAAGGATATCTGCACCTAATTGGAGTAGTAGGAGGAAGTTTCTTGATTTCACTCAAAGTTGTCAGTGGGTGGATTCTAGGCCTTCAAACCCCTAAATTCTTGGTTTAGGAAACATGATGGAGAGAATTGATATGGCACTGAGCAGCAATTACATGTTGAAGACTACTTTTTCTTTAATGAAGATGACTTATGTATGCTGTAGAACATTGTCGCAAATTTGGGTACTTCTTTAATTTCCCAATATTTGCTCCCACAGCAGAGGAAGTTAAACAAATAATTCAGGAAGAAGGCTCTTTTAATTTACTCTTCAAAGGCTGGAGATGATCAAATTTGGTTGTTCATGATAAAAAATGCTAGAAGAGTTGAGATAAGTAGTTCCTAGTTCATGCAAGATATTTGAAGAAGCTCTTCCTTATGATAATAAGTTAATAAAGAGATAAGTGGACATCACCATTCCATGTACTTTGAGAAATAATGGTGTCCATTATCCAAGTAGATTAGGTCTAGTGCTTTACTTAGTATATCATATGACTGTACTTTGGTTAGTTGCCTTTTATCAAAGGGAAACATATGAAATAAAATAAAGTGAAACGCAATAGTAAAAGTAAGACGTGCATGCTATGTATTTCGGTTGTTGTCTACAGGGTAATTGTTGCGATACAACAAGATGGTAAAATTGGGTAATGGCATTTGGTTTTGCAACTCTGAAGCATGAGAGAAAGTTTGGACTTTGGAGGACTGTCAAGTATTGTTGTACAATTCTTTTAAATGGCATAAGCTAAAAGAATTACATCATTTCTGCTTAAGCTAGATAAGCTATGTGGAGGGCTCTCGGCCCTGTTATCACACCAAAAAAAAAACAGTTACACTATCAAATTAATCCTTAAAAAATTTTGTTGGGTACAAATAGTCTTTAAAAAAATTAACTTGTCCCTTAGTCTTTGAATGATATTTCAATAACTAAAATTTGACATTTTTGAGGAATTAATTTGCACAGCCATAAAGATTAATTTGAAGTGATTTTAAAATGGGATAGGTTAAGTATTGTTTTAAGAACAAATTTGCACCCGCCAAAATTTGTGAGGGATTAAGTTGGTATGTAATTAACCCAAAAAAGATGAGCTGTCTGGAGTCTATTCTTATTTGGATAAAATACATTTTACTTTCCAGAAATATAACCTTTTCTCAATTTATCTTCTTAAAGGGTGCCTTTGTAAACAATAATTTTATGATTTGATTTTATTTGTAAAAAAAATTTCTTATTTGAAAAATTATAAAATGTGAATTGATAAGATTTATAAATCCTTAAAAATCTCATAAATTTTAATTAAGTTATTTTTAAAAATTCTATTAAAAATAAGAGAATTTAGATAGATTTAAATAAAATTTATTTAAATTTACTCTTCTACCCTTAATCATGTATTTAGAAATAAAAAAGAAGTTTTATTAAAAGAAAGAGTAAAAATATAATTTTTTTAAAATAAAATCAATTCAATTCTTGTCTTTTGTATTCTAAACATAAAATTTGATTTCTACATCAATCAAAATCATAATGTTGATAATGAGATCTAAACACAATAATTGATTTCTAATTCAATTTATTTAATGTAACTCAAATCAATTCACTTCTAATTTTTATGATTCCAAACACATCCAAAGTTTATTTTGTATCACTTAGCCCCCCTAATATTTGAATTAAATCAAAAACATTACTTTTTCCAGTTAAATCAAATATAACATTTAAAACCAAACTTTAGAGGATTATATAATAAACATCCAAACTCCATAGGGTTAAGTGATAAAAAATCCACACTTTAGGGGGTTATGTGATAAAAAAGTTTCATGTGATGTACATATACTATATATTCCGTTTGAATTATTGTCAAAGTAATATTTTCGATTTAACCCAAACATTAGTTTCATTAAGTGATATAAAATAAACTTCAAAGAGATAAGTTAAAAGACCCTCATACTTTAAAGGGATAATGTGTATTTCACCCTTCTTATTTTGATTAGAGGTGTTAAAATAGGTGCTCATTTTACTTTGAAAAAATCTCTTGGACTAGGCAATCGTGTTTAGTTCAAAAACACTTTTGGGTTGGACCGCATTTTTCACAGGCACAATAAAAATTGACACGACCAAAAAGATAATTGGTTGGAATTAAATCAAGCCAAGGTCATTTATTTAAAAGTGTTAAAATGTATATGGGATCAAAATCCTTTCATGTTAGGGGGTAACTTGAGCCTCTCATGTTAGGGGTAACATAAGAAGGTCATATTATGGAAGAGAAGAACACAATTTGTGTTAAATTTGTGACCCCCTACACAAATTATAGGAATCCTACTATAAAATTGTTTTTATAGTATAGCATGAGAATATCCTGACATGAGAATATCCTCATCCAATGAATATGACCTATTTAATTTAAAACAAAAAACTTTCAAAACTGGGCTAGCCCACTCGAAATTGGCCTATCTATTTGAATCCTCTAATAAACACCTCAATGAAATATGTAACCCATTCTATACAGGATGAAATTACAAGGAGAGAGTAGATGTTGAGGAGAGGAGGAGAGCAAGTGCTGCCAATATCAAGTTTGACATTTTCTTTTATTGTTTTACATGGATTGTTTTTTTCTAAATCAGAATTTCCCACATGAAATTATCTTGCCCCAATGTTCATTGGTTGACGTCACATAACGGGAAGTCTTATGTCATGTTTAATATACGAAATAATTATTTAATGAAACGAGAATCAAATGGGTAAAAATAGAACGACAATTTTCAATTTACCGTTTGGTAACTTTCATAATGAAATAAGATATTTCATTATTTGGTACACAGAATATCATAAGAAATGTAATTAAAGTTGATCTAAACTACATAAGTTCTTTAATAGGAAAAACAAAAAAGCTCAACTTTTTTCATATATATGTTATACATGTGATATTCATGTACGTTCTTCATAGCATTATTCAGGATTAATAATTTTATAACTTTAACATAACAATAAATGTTGCCTCTCTGTAGAAAGAGTAAATATTATTTTATTTGTGAAAAAATTGAAATATGTACATTGACATATAAAATATTTTAGTGGCACACCATGTATTACCTATGCGTATTTAAGTACGTTAAATTTAATAAGAATAATAATTATCATTTGAAAAATTTAATAAGCATATTTTAAGAAAGAACAAATTAAATCACTATTTTATGAAATATGAAATATATCACGACCTGAATTTGAGTTTATTTATGATCGGTGTATGATAAAAGTTTACAGTAAGTTTACTTAAGTCATACAAGTATCTAAACTTGTAATCCCAAACTAACAGAACAAAGGAATAATCACAGTACTTCAGAAATACTTTATATTCCAAATACCATATAACATCTGATTTCAGAATTGAAAATATTTGTTAAGTGAATTTCAATCACCAAACAAAAATAATAATAGTAAATAAAGGCTATAACTTTGTCAAGTTTCTTATTAATGTGTTCTAAACTGACAAGGATCTGCTTGTAGAAATAATGTAGCACATTTAAAAGTATTAGCCTAAAAGATTTTCAAATCAAAATGTAAAACTGAAATAAATACTAAAATTTGCTCACACGAACAATGTATTGGATTTTTCAAAATAAATGTAGACTCCTTGTGTACAATGTGAGATCAATAAGGCGAGGTCATTCATACTAGGTTCATTGTGTACATGATAGGTAGAGGACTTTGCTACATATAATTATGACAATGCATTGATCAGAAAGAAATTTATATTACTTAAGCAAACACATTTAAGGCTACAATGCACAAGGCAGAATTTAAGTACAGTGACTAACAACTGAGGGAAGCTCAAGTAGCTCATGCCAACATCTGAAAACATATTTTCTACCAGCATAAATATCAAAAAGTAGCCTAGTATGCACAGACAAAATATATAATTGAAGTCTAAGTGTTCCTTCAGTTATATAATGTGCATGGATACAATACAAGTACATATAATTGACACTATTTTCAAGTTTCAAATATTTTCTTGAGAACTTTGACAAACAAGTGGCCAATGGGCAAGGAGTAAGGTCAAATTTTGAAGAAGGGGCCTTTGCCCTGTGGAGTGGACTCAACTGTAACCCACTTGTCCACTGCCAACTAAAGTACTATCACCTTTATCCATAATTTTTAAGCTCAAATGTTTAAAGAGTATGCTTAAATTTCAGAACAAGAGAATAAATTAAATATTAAATTTTAGGATTTATTTACCTTATAGATGAGAAGTCAACCAACTGCACTTGGTTTATCATAAGCTATGGAAAATAAAGCCTGAAATTTAGAAGAATGAATATATATAAAAGAATGCAAAAGCATACAATACATTAAAAGTAAGGTACTTTAAAAGCATACAATTTCCTCTTTCAAAAAAACACAAAAATAAAAATGCACCAACTTCATACAAATCAATTGCAAAGATAGCAAAAGACACATGGCATAGACATAAAGTTGCATGTCCAATAAAAGCCCAGAATCTTGTTGAAATCAAAGCCCAAGATATTGCATGTATCAATGAAAAGAAAGCAAAAAATGAGTCAGTCAATAGAGAAAGTTTATTCCAAAGACATGATGGACTTCAAAAATATCAGCAGTCCACAAGGACACTAGATTATCAAAAACTTTCTTAGGCAGATAATAAATATCATGTTAGGAACACTATCAATCTGACTCACTGAAGTTAGAGGTCTGTCACTTTTTTTCTATTAATTTATACTAAACTAGCTTGAACAAATAGGCTCTTTTTTCTATTAATTTATACTAAACTTGCTTGAACAAATGGGCTTGGCAGGTCTAAACACGGTTGCTGGTTTAATTGCAAAACTGCTAGACAATCAAAACAACCAACTAAAGCATAACCAAATTTAATTAGATGTAACATTCTGCTAGTTAGACTTCTCCATGTCTACATCTCCTATTCCCCCAAGAGCAGCAAAATAATTGTTAGCAGCAACACAAGTTGGTGCATACCCATGTCAATAAAGAGTGTAAGGATTTCATTCTTTTTTCTAATAATCTTTTTAGCCATCATTTTCCATTGAGCCCCAAATCATTGTACTAGAAGCCAAAAAGGCCATGAAGACACTGCTTTTCCTAAACATTGCTTAAACTCAATAGACCCTAGTGCAATAAAATCAAACATAACAAAGCAACTAGTAATGAAAAAAGAAGGAAAAGTTTTTCTTCCCCCTGTAACATCCCAACCTTTATTCCTTATATTATAGCAACATATAAATTGGAAGCATGTGTTATTTTTATAAACTGTTAATTGATAAGAATTTTAAATTTTAATGATTGAGATATATTGAATTTTTTTTTTCATTTAAAGGTATAAGAGGAATAAATATAAAGTACGAATTAGTAGGGTTATGATATAAAGTCTTTTGCTTAGGAAAGAAGGAAAAAAACACTACGTAAAAGCAATAAAGAAATCAACGACAGCTTTTCCCCTGTGACAAGCAGCCCGCTTCCTGGGGAAAAATCCCAGTGACCCGTGCCTGGGGTGTTCGAACTTCCTGTGTGACACCCTTACCTTTCTTGAAAAATCAAAAACGAAAAATCATCACAAAGGCGGAAAATTTTTTTAAAAAAAAGGTAATTTCGCTCATACTGAATGAATGCATAATGTCAATAATCCCGGTAGGTCTTGCAATCGCATCAAAAAACGAGAATGAGTTATTCATTCAAAACAAAACTTCAGAAACAAGTTGTCATTATTATTAAGTTCAGGTTCAGAAATGCAATATGATACCACAGAGAGTAACAATGCATGCCACACACTAAAGCGAAAGCAGAAACATCAAATGTGATTCAAAAATGCGTCCTTTCCTACGAAACAGTGAGGTCCTGATTATCATTTTCATTACCGATTATTTCTCAGCACAGGGAAACAGATGCAAACGCAGAGAGAGAGGGGGGGCATAACCTGAGGTTGCTGCTAAATTGCCAAATTAGCTCGCTTTTTAAAAATGTTTTATTATTTTATGGGCCAAAAGCCTTTTCTTTGTTTTCTGAGATGGGCCTCCGAGTCCAAATTAGCATTATAGCAAAAGCCCACCTCATCATGTAGGCCTTTTAACCAATAAAAAAACTATAATAAAATTGTAAAATTAAAGGGTATGAATTATTTTTTGAGTTATATTAAAAAAAAATTTATATTAAAATATAAATTATAATGATAAAATATTTTGTAAAAAAATTAATTTTGTTTGAAACTTTGGATATTGTAAAACAGAATTACTTCTAGAGTATAATTATAATATTTTAAAAAACTATTGAATTATACTCATTTAAATATTATTAAAATTGTGATATAAATATCAAATTATAAGAGTATTTTTATCAATACACATCAAACTAGGTTTCTCTCCCATCGCAAAATTAACAACATATATTTGCCTCAAAAGTTGCCAAACATGTTGGCACGCCTTTCGAGACAATTTTATGCCACAAACAGACTTTTGCTTTCGCCTTTTCTTTCATTCTTTGCACAAGTACATGCATTCACCAATGCCCTTTATCAAAGATCAGATTGAAATTTTTACATGGTACATGTTGAAACATATCCTGTTGGAATGACTTGATCTTTTGTTTGAATATGAATATCAACGAAACAAGGGACTATCTAAGCTAATTTTGTTCATTTTACAATCAAAATAATAATTACGCTTTTATCAGGGAACCACAATCTTTGCATTGCTGCGTTCAGGTTACAAAAGGCATAGTTACCAATTGTTAAAATAAAACAATCTAAAATCTCATACCATTGTTCATCTTGGTAAGGAGGGTGTGTTGGGTGTGTTTGGTTTGGCTCAAAAGCCCGTTTGAGGCATAAAATTGCCTTGAATGGTGTGCCAACATGTTTGGCAATTCTTGAGGCAAAATCACGTCTGCACTCAAATGTGATTTTAACACCTCAAATGTGAAAGTAATATTTTGTTGCTTTTGCGATGGGAGAAAATCCGTTTGGATGCATATTGACAAAAATATCTTTATTTTCAATCTAACTCAAAAAAATAATTCATATCCTTTATGATAATTGCATATCCAAAAGTAATTTTGATAAACAATATCCAAACATCATCAATGTTACCAAAATCACTTTTCAGATAAATGTTTCCAAACATAAATCACAGTCATACAAACCATAATATATGATCATATCATTTAATTTAAAATTTTACTAGTTAGAAATTTGATGAGGTAAATTAAGTTTAGAATTATTGGTAGAAGATTACTTGTGGGAAGAGAGATAGGTCATTACTAATTACCACTAATCAAGACTTCTCCTACTAACTAAACCTCAATACTAAGTTATTAGGAAACTAAATATCTCTCCTTCACTCAGCACCCAGCCGAACCATTATCCCCCACCCCACTACCATTTCATCATCCTCATCCCATTCCAAATTTTCATCTTCTGCATTTAGAGAGTGAAGGAGAGCAGCCAAGAGTAGAGAAAAGATGGAGGGAGGTCTTCATGTCTATGTTAGAGGCTCCTTTTGGTCATGGTGATGAAGAAGGTGAAAGTAGTGCTTGAGGCCTAAGCTACATGGTGAACCAATTTGCAGAGCCATTCACAGCGGAAGAGGGTAAAAGTGAGACCGACAATTAAGAGAGGGGGGCTGGAAAATTGTAAAAGCTAGAAGGAAGAGCTAAGTTAGAAGCAACTCAAGGTAAATTGATTAAGTTTAAAGCATTGCATGTGAATTTATGAATCTGTATATAGGTCTTTGATGTTTGATTAATTCTGTTATGCAAATGCTGAACCTAGTTAGCTTAAGAATTTCAGTTGGAAGTGAGTTAATGTTAAGGGGAGTAGAAGATCATCCCATGAAAGGGACACTCCCTAGAGCTGGCTAGTAGAGACACTAATAACGTGTTAGGGACTGAAATTTCAAGACAAAAACAGAGTCGTTTTTATGTGCAGGAACAGTGCTTGAGCTAGAGAGATTTTGGTTGTATAATGTGTTAAAATTTCTGTTTTATGTTTAATTGGCTATTTGAGGTTAAAGACCTCATTTCCCCTTGTTTTTATTCTGTACAGATTAGCAGGGCACTAGTTCAAGAATGGAAGCTGTGAGTACTCCAAGATTGTGGACTGTTTTTGATGTTTATATGTACATGGATGTGAACTTTTTCTAGTTTAGGATGTAATATAAGTCAAGCCTTTTGTAGACCAGATTTTTAGTAACTCAAGGACTGTACTTAAACTATGGATTTGTATAAATGAACATTTAGGTACAAATTGTGATGTTAAATATGTGCTATACTAGTATGTTTTATATTCTGCAGAACCGTAACATATGATGCAGAAAAATGTGATTTCTAATTTAAGTTTTAGTCATTGGCTTTATATAGTTAAAGAAGCAAAAAAGTGAGTGAATGTCGTTATAAGCTGCATTCAGTTTTGATGTGGATGTGCTTGCATATATAGTTACTGAATTTCTGATTTAACATGTTAACTATGCAGAATAATGAATAAACTAAAGTTTCCAAGAGATATGATTCCATTCTAATGAGGTAAACATTTGTGTTGAATCTTGGTTGACTAATTGATGAGATATCTAAGTAGATGGATTGACATGTATAGGCTGTTAATGCAGAAAAAGTAGCTATTTAACACACAAATTTGAGTCTCCTAGGCTGTTAAGAGCTGGGATATATATATAAACTACAATATTAACATTCATAATAAAGAGATATATTCAAGTATATGTTTAAGAACTTCAGAGGGGGGTGAGTTGCTTTGAAAAATTATGGTAAAGTAGTTATGATTACTTAACCTTTTTGGTTCTGCAATGAAAATAGGAAAAATGGTTAGAAATTAAATTGTTATATAGCGCTACATTCTGCAGAACTTTATTTCTCATTTAGCTTTATTGTATACTCTAGTTCTGCATTACTTAGAGAATAGGGAGGACCTAACTTATATTTACAAGCATCACTATAATGGAAATCTAGAGCGAAATATTTTAAAAGATCTATGTGTGTCATTAGCTGCCCTATTCTTAGCACTACTATGGACTGCATTAATGTAACATCTGCTGAATTCAAATGGAATGAAACTTCTTACAAAGATACTCTAAACATGAAGGATGCATAGAAAGGAGTTCATTCTGTACTACACATTTGTTTGTGTAATACATGCCTCAAACAAGACAGTACTTCTTTTCAATTTCTGTGTGATTGTTCTTCCATTAAAAGTCTCAACTTCATATTCATGGTGTGTTACCTACACAATCTATAGAGTTTAGGAGATAAGGAAATTACCTACTATAATAATTTAATGACTTCTATTTCCTTTCAGGCCACCAATCAAAAGCAGTAAAATATGTATGATATGCCATGTAATTGAAGCAATATAAGGGTGTCTCTTCTTGTGCATAAGTTCATGGAGAAGTGAGTCACCTTTTTGTGATGCTTAGGGATGCTCATCCCACTTCTGTTTTTACACACTCCTCTTTCTTCAACACTGGTGTTTGTGTTGCTTCAAGGTAAGGAGAGTTCTATGAAGAAGACAAAAAGACAAAATAAATTAGATAACTTGGTGAGAATATAATATTCGCATGTAAGAGGGAAGGAAAAAGTAAACTCTCTCTCTTTCGTTTTCCATTCTTACTAGGGCATGTTGACTTCTTTCACCACCATGAGAACTCCTCCTCTTAATTGATGAAATGAAATGATCCTACCACATGAAAAACAGTGTTATTCAACTTGTGTAAATTCAATTAAAATTCATTGAAAAGGTTGATTAAATTTGCTCAAACTGAAATCTTGCTAGTGTATTCTACCACCTATCTCCCAAATTGTAGCACAATGTTCAGCATATTCCATCAATGGCAGTTGATTACATCTCAAAATCACCATACATTGTATACACACACACACACACACACACACATAGAGCTACATACAGAGGATTCACTTCTACATTTAACCACACCATTAATTTCCTTCTTAACTTGGTAGCAGCTGGTCAATGCCAATTGCAGGTTTGGAAATCATACTAATGCAGTTTGATGTTACCATTCTGCTAGGTCAGAATTTGCCTATTTAAACTCCTTCAAGTTAATCCTCACTCATTTACATATCAACCCGAATATATTAGGCAATAAACAGTATGAGTTATCTCTTAGTGCAATAAAAGTATACAGAAATCGTTATTGTGCAAATTATGGGAGTTCATGTTATCAACTTACTGTTTACTTGTGTTAAGCCAACTTTTACTAACTTTAATTAGTTTCCTATGATTAAATGCAGACCTAATTAATCTTATTTCTCAAAAACAATACACAAAGTCCAGTCTAAACACATGGCAATTTAGCATTACTGAAGCATACATATATTAGTCCTGTTTTGTGCCATCCTCTAATATGCATCCCTACCTATATGTCTGTACATATATTCAAACATTAACACAAATAAAACTTGAAGATATACGATTACACTTTACACAATCTAGGAATTATTTCCCTTCAAAAAGAGTACTACACATACACACATTCAAAATACAATTCTGCACTAAAACTGCAGTACACACACATTAAAAGCTGCTATAACTTCAAATTCTCCTCCAAATTCTCTTGGCAATAATAAAGGAGAAGGAACACGGCTCGATACATGTTTCAACCAGCCAACCCATTGAAACAGCTATTTGCCGTGCACAACAATTGGCCAAGTTTTCTCAGGAACAGGAAAATCAGGGAGGCATGCCCTGGCTCTCTCATAACACGGAGCCTTTCATACTTGCCTAGACTTATCTCCTGCACCTACTCATTAACTACAGACACTGAGACAAGCATGAGACACCACCAAAAAAATTAGTTAAAAAAAATGAGCCACCACCTCCAAATTTTAAACCACTGTCTTCCTTTAAAAAAAAAAAAAAAAGAGTTTGCCATATGTCATATAAGGCTTCAGCCATTTGTCAAAGACATAATGCCAAATGGCAAAGTCAACTTTTCACATGGCAGATTCAACCCACACTCTTCCTTTTATATATATATAATAATAGAAGATTTGTGTAATATCTAACTCGTGATTGATTTTTCTTTTATCAACTTCTAACAGGAAATTCATAATGGGAAGTTGAAACACAATTTTGAGGTCTGCTGCCTCAAAATAATATTCTTTATCAATGCTGGTAATGTTTTCTTTTCATTTCAGGTAAATTTTTTAATCTTTTATTTTAGTTTTTCATTTTTTAATTTGAAGCAATCTTCTTGAATGATTGAGTATTTCTCCCACCAAAGAAGGGACACAATACTATACTCACAAAAGTTCAATTATTTACATTTTCTCTTTCCAAACTTAGACTTATGCTTTTAACATCTCTATTTTTAAATCTTACAATCACCTCTCATTTTTTAATAGAAGTACAAACTTTGTTAAATGTATTACCTTTAATAGTTTTAGTTGATTTATTAATATTATACTAAGAATTTTTTATTAGATCTAACTAAAATACCTTTAAAGTTATATTTAGTTTCAGTTTCACTCTAGATTCATGACTCATTTTGTGGTTAGTATTACAATATTTGACTCTCACAATGCCCCTATCCTGGAGCTCTATCACAGAATATCAGTTTCTTTCACAGCACATGTGGTTTTAAAACATTTGCTATGGTTAAAAACATTTGGTTTATGATCCCTAAAGATGCATTTGGACTGAGAGTGCCCCTCTGTATTGATTCTTTTCTCATCTGTAGGATTGAAAACTAGAGTAGCTTAGATCAATTTCTAAGTTTTCCATACTCTTGGAATTTGGATCAACTATTGTATATGAATGTTATTATGTTTTTAATAAAGTCCCCTCTGTTTTCTTTAAATTTTTTATGAATTTAGTTATGGATCACCTTTCAGACAGTGATCAAGAAGAGTGACCGGACTTCATATAAGGAGCTAGGTATGTTATTTCCTTTCTGTTTAGGGCAGTTTCTAATTATAGTCCTTTATAGGATATGAATTAGGTCCTGAAATTCAATTTATAGTTCTTTACATTGATGTGACACTCCATATATTATGAGATGAATTTATGATTTTACTTAGCAAGTTTTCTCTCTGCTCGATTTTGAGATGAAGTCAAATAGGTACTTTACGATAAGTTATGAAATAAAAACTTAAAACCACCCTTACAGCTTTGGTACTAACAGGAAGTTATAAGTCTCTATAAGATTAGAACAGTAGTATGTTTCCCATAGAATATGTTTCCTAGAGAATAACGCCATTGGAGGGACCTATATTTTAGAACTTTATATCAGTAAAATAATATTGAATATAAAGCCTCAGCAAATACCCATTGTCATACGGAAGAACAAAAATAATGGAAACAAAGACACCAATGTTGTCAAAATCGCGAGCCAGCTCGTAGAATCGTACGATTCTACGAGTTTTCAGAGCTGGAGCGATCCCGATTACACATCAGAACTCGGTCTTGTAGGATCGTGGTGGGATCGTCGTTCTGGATCGTAAAACCGGTAGGATCGTTCGATCTTCCCGTGTTCGACGATCCCATTTTCAAACGGTGATGGGTCGGGTAAGTTGAGAAAGAAACGGGTCAGAGATGGGTTTTACCCAATACCCACCCAGAATTCTGCGATGCCTTATTTCACAATGCGACGAGGTTCTCCCCCTTGGTGGTGTGTCTCCTCCTCTGCAACTGTTGAGGGCCGTCTCCCCCTCTGCAACAGCGTCTCCCCTTCTGCGACCGCATCTCCGGTGGTGTGGGACTGTGGGAGCTTCTCTCTGCTGCTGTGCAACGGTGAGAGTGCCGCTGCGTCTCTGCCGAAGTGGGATGGGGGGGAGAACGTTGAGATATTTCTTTCCTTGGGCCATTTTTTTCTGCCCCGTGTGCGTTGAGGTGTGCAACTGTGCATCCATTTTCTTTTCTTTGGGTGCACCCCTTTTTCTTTTCTTTGGATTTTCATTTTTTATAAATCATAGAAATGGAGAGGTCAGGTCGTGTGTGTGAGATTGGGTTTGTATCAAGGTTATGAAAACCGAACCGGCCCCTGAGTCGGTCGAAGTACTGATTCAAAGTTTAATGGTCGAACCGTGGTCGAACCAGAATATAATTAAACATATATTTATATTTATATATAAATATAAGTATATTTATATATATATATATAATTATTTATATACTAATAATATAAATAAAAAAATATAATATAAATCAATAATAAAATTATTTAAAACATTAAAAAATAATATTATAAAATAAAAAAATATTTCATTCATATAAGTAATACAAAAAATATTTTGAGCGGTTCTTATACACTGTCTAAGATTTTTCTTTAACAGCTACAAGCTACACATACAAAATTCAATTACTGGATGGGATCTTCAATCACAGGAGTTGTTTGCCTCAATTTCAAAACTTGTCAATTTTGATAACCTATATCAGTTTTCACAAATTTTGTGCCTAATACGTGTTCACAGAATCACAATGTGGCCTCACTTTTACTTCCGGTTTATATAACATCTCTGATGACTGGCCAAGACACAATCTCTCTCTCTCACACACACACACACATTGAGCAGAAATGAGTAACAGATGCAAGAATCAATAAAGTCTCTACCTAGAACAACAACAAAACTGTAAGGCTTCAACCTGGAGGTGCGGTGCGGAGGCGGAGTGGCAGACGCTGCGGTGCGGACTGCGGAGGTGGAGCGGACGGTGCTGGCTGGCTAGGGTGCGCGACACGGGACGAAGGCGGCTGGGGTGCGCGACGCGAGACGAAGGCGGCTGGGGTGCGCGACGCGGGACGGAGGCCGGGAGGCGGCTGCGGTGCGTTCGTTCTGCGGAGTGCGGAGGCAAACCGAGCCGAAGGGGGTTGCGGGACAGAGCCGCTTGCGGCTGCGATGCATTCGTTCTGCGAGGAGGAGGCTGACCGGGCCGAGGGTTTTCAACCCCCTCCGGAAACGACGTGCGGCGATGCATCCGTTTCTCCGTTCTGCGAGGAGGAGGCAGACCGGGGTTTTCAACCCCCTCCGGAAACGACACCGTTTTTCCTTTTTTTTTTTGTAAAATTAAGAGCAAAACGACGTCGTTTTGCTTAAAGAATTTCGAAAAAAAAAAAGGTTCAGAATCGGTAACCATACGGACCGATACCGGTTTGACCGATTCAATCGGTTTAAGACCGGTTCACCGGTTTTTGACCTCACCGATTTCGGGAAGCCGCCCAAACCGGTGAGGGGACCGGTTCCCGGTCCGACCGGTTGAACCGGCCGGTCCGGTCCGGTTTTCAAAACATTGGTTTGTATTTTTTTTTTAAATCTTATGGTTACATTACACTTGTGTCAAGTGTGTGTGTTTTATGTCCCTCTTCTATATATATATATATATATATATATATATATATATATATATATATATATGTAAATATAATTTTGTATTATAAATAAAATTTTAGGATCCGTGTTGCAATTTTACGTTTTACGTGTCTATCTCTCCTTTTCGATCCTAGATAGGATTTGATTTTGACAACCTTGAAAGACACAACTGCCTTCTATCACAGCATATCAGTTTCTTTCTATTCTACAAAGGCTAGACAATCTTTTATATCAATTTAGACATACCCTTCCATATAGGTAGGACATAGACAAGGAGCTCCACAATTAAAGAAAAGAAAGGAATAAGTATAGATTACAAAAGAGTAAGTCGCTGCCTCAAACCTACAAAGGATTGGAAAGTATCTCAATTATCAAAGCAACATTTGAACTTTTCTTCATGCTATCCAAGTATGATTCCGAGTGTACCAATTCTGGACGCTAGGAAAAGATGCAGAAAAAAAAAAAAACCAACACTTGAATTCTTTGACAAGTTCACCATACTTAAAAGAGAAAGTTGGCACCAAGTCAATGCCACAACAGATCATAAAACACAGCCAAAAACAAATGGTCAAAATCGAACAACCCAGGCTTCATACTCTGTAAACCCAGACACAAATTTCACTTCTCACACCCAAGAGATATCCATAATCAGTCAAGAAATTAGAATTAAAATTAACCCCATTTCCCCAAAGTTGAACTATCATGCACATTAGACGAAGAAGGACGCCAGGAGGAAAATTTTATATACACTAAACAGAAATCAATTCAAGCTGCCTAAACAACACAGATTAACCAATGTAATGGCGATTCCCAAGTTCAGAGCAGCATAGTAATCAACCTTTTAGACCAAGGAAATTGCACACACTAATTCATTCATCGACATCAAAGTATGCAGAAACATTGAGCTCACAACAGTCATAAACGATGCGTAAACCAATCTAACTATTTCGAATATTAGAACAGTCTTCATTCTGGCTTTTCATCAAACAATTATCAGGCGCTACAAAATTCTAGAATAGAATTACACCCAAACAATTTCAGAATGCTATCCAACCCTTAAGTCTGCGCATTCGAAATCAAAGCTAGAACACATATCAGTTCAGATCAGAATAACATAAAGATAACATCCTCTCACTAAGATTAATCACAAGAAGAGAGTGTGTGCCGGTGTGAGTGCCGTGAGGTAAGTGGAAAACAACGAAACAGAGGTTTCAAGTGGCGATTCAGAAGAGAGAGGGCTCATATAACTACATAGAAACAAATTTAAGGGGAAGAGCTTTTACATTCTTTTCCTTCTCGTCTCTCTGCTCGCACTCTGCTTCAGCTCCTCTCAAAAAATATATATATATATATATATCCAAAACCCCTTCTCACAGCACTTCTCTCGCTCATCCAGAAAAATCAAAGTCCTCCCCAAGCTTTAAGCTTTCTCTCCTTGCTCTGCTTGTGTTTTTTCTTCCACCGACTGAAAGCAGCACGCAACATGGTCCCCCAGAGGACACCCTCACGCCTCCTGCGCGAATCTTCTTTTTGTCGTCTGCCCCCTTTGTTTCCATATTTGTTTTCGTGGGCGGAATGGCATTGAATGGGAGAAGATATTTAATAATGAAATTGAAAAAGTTTATATATATTTTACTTCATTTTATTATTTAAAATTTTTAACAAAAATTAATAAAAATAAATAAAATAATAAAAACTATTAATTAATTTCATTTTTTAATTTTAATTTAGAAGAAACAAAAATAAAAATATATAATGAAATGTTATTTTATTTTATTTTTAAAAATCTAAATAATAATATATCTTATTATTTTATTCCACTTCATCTCTTTTCAACCATACCACCCATTCATTCAAACAAACCCAAGCAGAATGTAGAGGGTGAAATTTGATGGAAAGAAGCCTCTCCTCACGTGAATGAACCAAGGGGCCAAGAGAATCAAAGGAATTGGGTTTTGGGGTCAAAATTATGGGCCCCTAGAGTTTGGTTCAAATGGTTTTTAGTGCGGCTTGATAAATCTACAATTCTGCCAAATGATTTTATTTAACAAAATAAATATTTTTCACATTTTCATCCTTTAATATTTTTTATAGATTTTTCTTAAATTTTTTAACAAAAAAAGATAGATATATTTTTTTGAAATTTTCTATTTTTAATTCTTGAATAAGACAAAATTAGGTACTGACATAAATAGTGAATTTTACTGTTATCTGTATCCTTAAAAGCTGACACATAAATCTTTTACATTAAGTTTGAAATCAATAAAAAATAGAATTGATTTAAGTTAAAATAATTTAATGTGATTTAGAAATTATTTTTATACTTTAAGATCATTATAAAATTAAATCAATTCTTATTTTATAACCTTTTAAATAAAGTATTTTATTTATATAAATCAATTCTTAAATTTTTTTCGTTCAAAACATACTCTTAACTAAAAGAATTTCAAAATTTATTTGTCATGCGTGCCAATTTGCATGTAAGTTCAGGTTTATCCTATTCTATATATACAATGAGGATTGCTCAATTCGATATCCAATTTTCAAACTTTTCCAAAATGCAAATAATATTGTAAATCATAAAAAAAATAAATTAAAAAGATATAGTTGTAAATTAAAACTTTTTAACATTATCCACACGCATTTCACATTTATTACTATTATAAAGGGATTTCCTTTTTAATATTTAATTTTTACTTTTTCAAAAAATTATGAATAATTAATTGAATACAAATAAAAAAAAGTAAAATTATAAATACAAATACATTTTTGATAATTATATTTTACGATTACAATTACTTTAAATACAAATAGTTATCTTTTTTTAACATTCACTATCATAAATGACTTAAAATATATTTTATTTTTATAAAAAATCATTTTTATTTAAATTTTTTTTAATTATAGTAAAATTGTAATTAATTAATTTATAAAATAATTATATAAATAAAAATTAAAAAAAATTCTTATTAAAAGTCATGACAGTATCTATCAAAATTCTAGTATATATGAGTAGGATTGCTTAGTTTGGTATCCAACTATTAAACTTTCCCAAAATGCCATTAATATTGTAAACCTTAAAATAAAAAAAATAAATTAAAAAAGAGAGAATTGTAAATTAAAATTTTTTAACATTATTCACACTCTTTTCAAATTAAAGTTACAATTGTTCCACTCTTTATAAGAAGTATTTTTTTCCTCAGTTAATTGTATTAGAATTAAAAATTCAGCAAAATTCTCAGTGATGTTAAAGTCAAACTGGATTGGTCAGTCAGACCCAAACTGAACTCCTTTCCGGTTATAGTTCATTGCCATAACTATATTTATAGTTGGTCAAACCGTTTTGAGTCGGTTAAAACCGATCAAAAATAAGGTATAATCGCAAAATCGGCTAGTTTTTGCTGAACCGACCAGGTTATGGCTTTAAAAAAAAATGACTTATTTTTCAAAAAAAATGTTACCAAATTCTTTTATTTTTTAAAATTAATTATTGTTATGTTATGATTGGTATTTTGTAATTATAAGAATAAAATCATATTGTATATTTAATTATTAGTGATGTGTGTTTTGACTTAATGACTTATAAGAATATATAGAAAGTATCTTATTAATTTGATTGTGTTTGTTATATATATATGTGAAGTAATTATGACATCATTCGGTCTGACCGTTCAGTTGAACCTAAATTAGAAATCTATCGGTTTAACATCTAGTCTAGCTTTAACAACACTGAAAATTCTTCTTCAGTTTCGATTATTTTTAAAATTTAAATATATATTAATTTATAAAAAATAAATTAAAATATAATAAATTTATTTAATAAAAAATGCAATTTGCTACTCTATCTATCTATTCTATTATATAAAAGGGATTTCTCTCTTTAATATCAATTTTTTAATTTTCTAAAAAATATTAATAATTATTTAAATACAACTAAAAAATGTAAAATTATAAACATAAATATATATTTGATAATTATATTTAATAGTTATAACTTCTTTCAAATAAAAAGAGTTATCTTCATAAACATATTTTACGTTTTTACAAAATTATTTTTATTTAACTAATTGATTTATAATTATAATAAAATTGTAATTAATCAATTTATAAAATATATATATATGCAAAAAAATTTTTAAAAAAAAGACTTGAGAGGTATGACAGTATATCTCAAGACACTAGCTATATATACAGGGGAGTTCATCTTTTGTATCTAATTTTCTTTTTTTTCTAAAATAAATTTTTTAAAAATAAAAATAAAAATGTCAACTAAAATTATAAAGAAAGTTACATGAAGTTATTTTCAAAATTTAACTATTTCTCAAAGTTATAAAAAGTTATTTGTTTGTTATTTTTATTAAAATAATGAATTTATAAATACAGCAAATTAAATGATTAATTAATTATAAATTAATTATATTATATGCAAAAAATAATTATATAAATTAAAATAAAAATGCAAAAAATGCATTCTTTGGTTGAGAAAAACCGAGTCTGTTATAGCCGATTCTCAACTTTTCCCAAAACTAACACATTCTTATACATACTTTAAAAAAAAATGCAAAATAAAAAAATTATGAACCATCCTGTAATGTTTTTCGTTGTTTTTCTCACTTTTTCTTTTATGTAAAAAAAAGAATTCAAATCTTATGTCCTCTTTTCCTGTTTTTAATTTTATTTTTTAAATTAAGGTATTGATAAATTAATAAAAAATATTTTTTTCTATTTAAGAGTATTGTATTTTTAAATATAAACATGTTCAAGGTGATTTGTCAATATTTGATTGAGCGAGATAGGATTAGATAAAAAAAAGAAACAGAAGATTTAAATGTAAAAAAAAACTCTAATATTTATCATAGTAGATGCGAGTCTGA